>WBMW01006452.1:399684-472211 GCA_013396635.1 Penelope pileata | reverse complement strand
CCCCCACCTCAGCAGCTAAAGCCACAGCAATAAATGTCTGGAGGGGATTTAAGGCAGAAAGTTTGAGATGTTGCAAAGTGCTGCCATAAGCAGAAACCATGGATGCAGGCAACCTCTGCATCCCATAAATCATCAGGAGGGGGCAGAGAGCTAGCCACCATTTCATCAGTTAATTACAACTGTTAATCATATTTTCATTAACCCAAAATGAAATTGCCAGCATTCCCCCCATTTCCACCCCATGCCTCAAATCCCATTTCTCACACAGCAGCTCTCTGTCAGCCAGGACATTTGCTATTTGCAACATACAGCCCCTGAACAGACCCTCCCCCTCCTCCCCCTATAGGTGCAGTGCTGTCTCCAACACTGCCATGCACAGGGCACTGTGTCTGTGGAGCAGGACTTCACAGATGATGCCTGAGAAGGAGAGAACTGCAGAAGCAAGAGAACTGCCTGCTCAGCTTGCTCTGTTTTGGTCTTGGTCTGCCCAGGTCACTCCCACACTGAACTAAGGTGGACTGAGAGAAGATGAACTCCTTGGCTGAAGCCAAGGGGCAGGAGAACACTCCCCCAGCCTCCAGAGCAGAGGAATTTCTCATTCTGGGATGTTACACATCTTCCTCCCTGTTTCCTTAGTGTCTCTCCACAAACTCAAAGCCCAAGAGCAAACTCAGCTTCTTGCTCTGCTGCACCACCTGCAGGGCTGAAAGGCCAGAAAGCCAGGGATCGGAGGAGAGCTTGGTTCTAAGCCAGGACCAGGGGCTTCAAGCTCCAGAGCTGCTTTTGTTATCTCCCTCTCCCACTCTCCAGGAGCCCTAGATGCACTAAGCAGCCTGTAAAGGTGTTAATGGGAAACGCATCACCTCTGTCACAGCTGCAGTGCAACAGGGCACCCAGCACAGAAATGAGATATAAGGGACATACTTAGTCTCACAGTGTGAAAACTGCTGGGTTAAATATAACAGAGGATTGCTGGCTCCAGCAAGCACAGCTGATCTCTTCATTTTATGGCAGAGCGCTTACTTTGCCAAACACAGCCTTCAGTCCCCATGGAGCAGGCAGCATCTCCCATGCTAAATGTGTATGTTACCAGGTGAGATTGCTGTACACAAATTGCCTTCATTACATATCTCTATAGAAAGCGTCACAACGATGTCTCACCAGATGAGCCCAGCTTCCTTTGGTCCACTGAAGTCTGATGGGCCTGAGTAACAGTGGTTTCTGCAGATGCAGAAGGAGATGAGTTGCAAAGAAGTGCCAAGAAACCTTTCACACCTCCATGGCAGCCTCGTACAGAATTGCCATCAGAACTCCAGACAAGGGACAGGAATTCAGCAAAAAGAAAGGTCAAAGAGGTCCACAGTCCCAAGTGTTCTGATCAACAGCAAATCAAGTTCTTCAGCTGAAGAGCCAGATTTTGGTCTTTATTAATGTGCTCTCTGTTGAACAGGAAGGAGGAAAGAAGAAAGCAGAAGCTGCTGTTAAAGGAAAGCCTTATCTGACCCTGTTTCCAAGCCATCTTACTCTACATTGCTTTTCCATTCCACAAAAATCATTCCCATGTCCCAGCAGCCCTACATGAGCTCCTGCCCCCATCTCCCACAGAAGGATCCCATAAACATGGAAGGTCCCCCATAGCAGAGACTGCAACTCCCATCAGTGCTCAGGTTGTTCCACCTTAATGCCCTGCCACAGACAGGCTGACCTAGGCACGCACAGATTCCACAAATGCAAGTTTTATAATTTTGATTGTCCTAGAATGACCGTTGAGATAAAGCCCGTGTTCTCCAATTGATCAAGCCTGTACCTCCTCCAGGCAACCCCCAAGGCCTCTGTCCCTCAGATACTCACAGACATCCTTCCTCTTGGAAGGATTCTCCTATGACCCCACTGGCCCAGGATTCTTATCTCAATGGCAGAGCCCAGCTGCTGAACTGGAGAGGCTTCTTGTCCCATTTGCACCACAGTTAGGTCAGAACACACCTGACTTGTCCAACCATCCGTGCACCATTTCCTGACCCTCTGGTTTGAGTTCTGCAAACAGACTGAAGATTTAACTTGATGACTCAAAGGAAGAAAAAAAGATGACATGAGGCACACAGCACCCCAACATTCCCTGACACAGAGCAGTCAGGGCAATAAGGTGAATTGAAGCTATATTTCAAGTGACCTTTCAAAACCAAATGCTGACAAGGCGTGATGGGTAGCACATTGCCTCACAGACATGACCACTGCTTTCAGACAGAGCAGTAGACAAACTCTGAATGAGCATATATTTATATTAATAACACACAGAAGATGCTCTAGTGCTTGTATAGGAGCTCAGTTAAGAAGAGCTCCAAGCAGCAGCAGCTTTGCCCTGACACAGAGCCCAGCACAGCTCAGAGAGCTTTGTTGCACCCCAGGGCTGAGGGGCTGCCTTTAATGGAAGCAGTTTAATGGTTCCTCCTGCCTCACTCTGCAGCCCCAGGAGGCTCTGGCAGCACAGAACCAGCCCACCTGGGGCAAGGACACTGCCTGCAGGGCCCAGGATTGCTGCAGGTCAGGACCTGCTTCTGTGGCAGCCTTTACAGTTAGCATCTGCCTTCTGGTTAAAGCTTCAGCTACAGATTTCCTCAGCCCCTTTATGCTCACCTGACCTATTGTGCCCCAGACAGAGTGAGGATAAGCTGCATTTGTAATATCCCATCACGCTGACAGCACAGACTACTTGGCATTCACCCTCGGTCTCCCTCAGGATCATTTGTAATCCCCTGGACTTCAAGTCCAACACAGGACATCCTTATCAGCTACCAGCGAGAAGAGCTTAAATGCCAAATAAACACTCCCGTGAGTTACAGACCTGCTCTCCCAGCTAAGCAACTCCTACACCTTGGGCTGTAGGAGACCACAAGTGCTCACCTTCATTTGAGCTAAGCTTCAGACACAAAGCTCTAAATGCAGCAGTAAAGTTGACTTCTTCAGCCATGGAGGAGACTGAGGGGAGAAACTAAGTCTTGCTTGCCTCATCTCTACCATTACAGAGTTACCTTCATACTTCGAAATAGCCTAGAAATAAATTCAAACAGCATTTTTAATGGCAATGATAATTATTACATTCCCTGCAACTGCATTCCTTATTTACCTGGTTGCACGGAAGCTTCTGTTTACAAGACTTCTGTTTACAACTGTTCTAACAAATTGGTCTCGCCAAATACACTGTCTCCATCCCCCTAAAGTTATTGGGCTCATCAGCTCAGGAGTGTTAATCATCTGAACCTTAAGGATCCCTAGATAGAACTTATCTAATCAACCTTCTGGCCCCAAACTCCAAGAGCTCAAGCCTCACACCCTTGCTAAGAGTTGAGCTACTAAGCCATTTCTCATACCAGACCAGCTACCAACATAGGAGCATTACACTCACCTTAAAAAAGTCAACATTAATATTTATGAACTGAGTGCAAGCTGTATAACAGCTCTTATCTGTGCCAGGTCTAAGAGCAGCCCAATACAGGCCTGGCAGTGAGACTTTTTGCAAAAGAGATGCGTCTGACCCAGGGATGTGCCAAGGGAGCTTGTTGTAAGTGAGGATCGGTGGGAAAGCAAGGAGATTCATCATGTCAAGTGCAAGGTATGGAACTGGGTTAGACAGGACTGCTCTCCCCAGGGAGCTGGCTCTGCCAGTCATCGGGGGAAAGCATCTTTTAGGGAAAGCTATACAGCCCTCAGTGTTGTCCAGTGCATTTTGAGCTCATGGTTCTTTATCAGCCCAGCTTCTCTCCACAGCTGGGAGCACCAGCTTGGTGGGTGGCTCCCTCAGCCCTCTGTGCTTTACCTTAGCAGGGTTAGGGCACACCACAACACAAGGCTGCTGCCCTCCTAACTCCCCTGCCACATCAACAGCTTTAGCATCACCTTCCTTTGCAATATGTTAAACTAATTCAGGTCATTCTCCTTAGAAACCCTGAAGAGCAGATGCTAATGCATCCCAGCCTGTTTTAGAGGAAAGACCACAAGGTTGGCAAACCATGTATATCCATGATAACTCTTAGTGCTTAGCACTGTGCCACAAAGTAATTCAGGCTGTAGCTGAAAGACTGTGCCCAAATTTTCAGCAGCATCTCAGACAGTAAACACACCACCAGGAGAAAGGAAAAGCAGCAGAGGCATATTGGCCTCGCTTCTGCAGGCTGGAAGGAGTGCTTTGGAGACACAGGCAAGGGGGAGGTTTCAACTCACCTGATGCATTTGGCTAAAAATAGCTGCTCTAACCCTGTCACATACTTTGGTTAGAGTGTTATATATTTTAAAGTGGTTACACACAGCTTCCTTCTCATCTCAAGGAGTTTCTGATCTGCAGCTGCTGCATACACACTGCAGCATGCACAGGCCCCTAACAGCTCTGCCTTTAGAGCTTGGTCAAGAGATAGGTCTACCTCAGACATAACATTTGCTATAATGCAGAAATTGCTCAGATCCCCTCAACACTTAGCAGGGGAATCACAAAACTTATCAACTTACTCTGAAAGGAAGAAACAGCACCTAATTAGAGCAGGCTGAAAGCAGGGTCTGCAGCACAGACCCCTGCCTCTGAAGGGTATCCAGCTGCACTGCTGACATGGGGCTCCTCATCCAGCTCTTCTCTGTACCCCACAGCCCCATCACAGAGATAAAATAAATCCAGCCTGCGAGACCTCCCACAAAAACACAGCACCTACCAATGAGGAAATCCCCTGATTGCAATCAGCAGGTGACTCATTGCAGGTTTTACTGCAGCCTGGGGGGCAGATGCAGGGCTCCCCCAGCATCCCAGAGGGGCAGGTTGGCAGCTGGAGGCTGGCACCTCCCAGGGGCAGAAGAGATGGATGCTGACAGCATCCTGGCTGCTGCTCCCAGGTTAAGGCTTTGTTCCTGCTCAGGCTCTGAGCACCCTGGCTGAACACAGCATTTTACTAAGATGATCACTGCTTAGAATAATTCCTCAGCAAACACCCCACCTGGAGAGCAAAACCTTCCTCTCTAATGCCCTGGTTTTGCAACAAGATGTTTTTTTGCAGGAAGGCTTTTTCATTGGGCTTTAAAGTCATCTTGTCTGCTCCAGATCACCAGTAAGAGATGATGTTTGTGCTAATGCTCAGCTACATATCCCAGGGCAAAGGCCAGGGAGAAATACTGCAGGAAAGCAGAGAGAGAGGAATTCCCTGAGCAGAAATTATTTTGAGCAGAGAAAGCTGCAGAGCAGTGTGGAGTGAGGCAGAAGAAACGCAGGAGAGGGAGGTGGCTGTGCTGGGGGAGATGGAAAAGATCAGAAGAGTGGAAGCTCGGAGGGCTCCTCCAGAGAGGGGTGGGTAGGACGCTGCTCACAGGGGCTCAGCACAGGTTCCCTGTCAGAAGCAGCCTGGGCTCAGCCATGCTTCCCCTGCAAAGGGATTCCCTCTGCCACCCACTATTGGTCCTGGGACAGTGACAAGCTGCTGGAATGGATTTCTCTTTCCTGCATACGTGGTGGAGGAAAACAGCAGCCTCACCCCCCCACACCACACCCCCCTCTAGAGGAGCAGGATGCTCTCCCCAGTGTGCTTCGTGCTTTCCCCAGACCAAACCTTACAGCTTTCCTCAGTTGTGAAAAGGGGCTGTGATGCTCTACACACATTCAAGATCAAAATTTTACAGCCTAAAACTCTATCATATGCCCAAAACGCATCTTAATAACAAACCACTGATTTTCTCCGATATAGACTTCCTGAGTGACCTTGGGACACTTGATCCTCTTGTAGTATCTAGTTTAAAGGGAAAGCCCTTAATTTATTACCTTAAAGTCTGCTTAGGAGTGGTCCCCTGCCCTGCCCACCCCCATAGAAGGCTCTATGAAGTGCTGAAAGATAAAGCACAGCATAGGGGACTCAGCTAATTCCTCCAAGAACAGCTGGTACCTGCCCTTCTTCTTGGATACAAGCTACAGGAGGGTCCTCAGAGGTCTGCTCTCACTTAGCATCATGGAAGCAAAAAGAGCATAAGTGCTCCATGAGGAGGGATAAGACAGGAACCAAAGGTGACCAGAGTAAAGCCCCACCATACCTCAGTAGAGTCCCACGTAAGGCAGTAAATCAGACCCAGAACATCCAGATGGAGATAAGATTACAGAGCACATGTAAAGCCATCTAAAAGATACATTCAGAGGCACCTACAGCATGATCCAAAGGAAGAGGTGTGTGCATGAGCCTGAGCTTAAATGGAGCCATGGCCCAATGGGTGGCTGTGAGGGGGTGGAGGATGTCCCAGGTGGAGCTGCTTGGTGCAATCAGGACCTGGTGGTGCGCTCAGGACCCTGGCACAGCTGTCACATCATGAGGCAAAACTCTCCAGAGGCTGCTGATGGACCTGCATTTTGTGCTGTCACGGATGACTCTTCTCATCATCTCTTGGTCATGCTGTTGTGGTTCAGGAAGCAGCCCCACACAAAGTGCTGGTGCAATGTAAAAGCCTTGCAGAGCTGTTGCAGAGAGTTGGGTGGTGCTCAGAGGCTGAGGGAAACCTCCCTTAACCTTCACAAGAGACCTGAAGTGCAACCTGGTCCAGCATGGGGATCCAGCCAGGGAGAAAGCAGAATCAGATTGAAATTTTTCTTTGAGATATTTGGACAAAAGGCTGCAAAATATTTCACCTGGCACTACCCAGAACTATGTGAAACTACCCCAAACTATGTGCCCAAGGTTAACACATGCCTGCTGCTGTGGGTGCATGGGCAAACCTCTTGGAGTCAACAGCACATCACACCCAGGGCAGGAGCAGGGAGCATTGCAGCTGCCCATTGTGCAGAAAGTCCTGCTGTCCCCACCGGCGTTTCGGAGATGCTGTGCAGAAGCAGTGAAGGTTTTGGCCATGCAGATTGACCTGATTTTTTAACCTCTCTGCTTCTTCACTCTTCTGTTTCTTGGGGATTTCTAAGTGAACAAATATTACAAAAACTCAGGATCTTGAACCATTTTTCTTTTTTAAATGTAATTTAGAATCCAACCTGGAGAAGGGATGCAAAAGCAGCCCAGGGTGGTGATGAGATCTGTGGGATATCACAGCCCAAGCAGAGCCCAGGTCTCCTACGTGCACGCCAGATCCTTGTCCACCACTGGGCTTTGCCTCCCCAGGGTTGATGCTGGGAAGAAAATGGGGGGATATCAGGAAGAAAAGTGATTAAACCTTCTCTTTCCCTCCTCCTTGACAGCCTGAGCTCAGATTATGCTGTTTTTCTCCCACCACAATAACATCGTTATTCAACTTGGCAGCACAAGGTGGAGTGAGTGAGGGAGGGAGATTGCGTGCAGCCGCTGTTTTTTCCATCTATCAAACATTCCCCCGTTCTGCCGATTGCAAACTCCTGCCCGGCCATCCCCGCCGCAGCATCCCGCGTTGCCATGCCAACAGAGGCTGCCATCCCCGTGGCGTGAGGGAATGCTCTGCTTTCCTGGGGACCACGGGCTGGCGACAGAGGGACGTGCATGTGCCCGACTGATGCTGATCCCTCACCAGGGCATTTTTTGGGCTGTTTTACCCCAGAGCTTCCATCACCAGGCGATGATCTACCCCTCATCAGCTCCTTTAAGATGTCATCATCAGTGCTTGACTTAATCAGGACACCTTGGCATGATAAACAGCCTTCTTCTGACCCCTGCACTTCCATTGTGAATCAGATACAGCAAAGCAAACAATTCTTCGCTCCCTGCAACACCTCACCGCCTCCCTGCCCCCGCTGCTGCTGCTGCAGGGGGTGTGCAGGGCTGGAGAGAGCCCGTGGGTCAGGGTGGCTGCAGACAGAGGCACTGCAGAGCCCCACTGCCCAGCCCCATGCCAGCACGGGTTCTCTCAGGGAGGTGTCCTGCAGGACCAGCCAGGAAACAGAAAGTTTGATGGTCTTTGCATCTCTGCACCATGGTGAAGATGCTGGTGGGAGGACTGCAGGCTGTCCTCCCTGGATGTGTCCTCATGGCAATTTGGAGAGGGAGTGTAGGATTTGTGATGGAAGAGAAAGCAAGAGCACACTGCCAGCCAGCACCTACCTGAGAAAATAGGAATCCCTTGGGTCAGAAGCGACCCTTTGCTTTGCCTGCTGGTTACAAGGCATGGATGGCTTGCAAGGTGAGGGGAGGTTGGACTACGTGATCTCCCTTGTAACCAGGACTGGCAGATATTGCTGGAAGAATGGTGTTGGTGGTCTGGAAAGCATCATCACAGCCAGGAGTTGGACTGGGAAGCAGACAGAAATTCTACTGCTGTGCTGGAAGATTCCTGGTTGCATCCTCCATTGGGGCAGGTACCCTGGGGATGCGCACATCCAGCCCAGATGTCACCTACAGTTGTATTTGCAAACTGCTCTGCCTTCTCCAAATGTAGGAGAAAAGCAGCCCTTGCTTTGGGCAGCAGAGGTTGGGGAAAGGAGGAGCAGAAATACAGGTCACATCTCATCTGTGTGGGCAGTGCTGGGCTGCTGGCTCTGAAAAGGCCCCAGAGAAGGAGGAGGGAAGGCTGGAGGTGCACCTGGCTGAGGGAGGAGAGAAATGGTGCTCTGGAGATGGTGAAGCAAGCTGGCAGCAGGACCGAATGGGGAAACCAAAGAAGGGAAGAGATGAAGGTCTGGATTCAGCTTGAGCTGAGTCACATGGGCTTTGCAATACGCTTCCATGGTGGCCCTAGCAGAGGTAGCAGTGGGATTTACTTGTATTTGATAAAGGAAACACAACAAAATGTATCACTGATATCTGCTAGCCCAGCATGGCCAGCTGCTGGTTTGGAAAACCACTGCCAGCCAGATGTGTGACCACACCATGTCCTTTCCCTTTGTGCCTGCTAGGATTTTTGAGCCTATCATCAAGCCACCTCCTACAGCCTTTTGGTTTTCAAATGCGGGCCAGAAACTCAAAAGAAATAAAAGAGAAAGGCGAAGGTTCCAGGAACAGGGAGCTCAGGACCAAACATCAGCATGTGGGAGCACAAAACAGCCAGAACTCGGTGTGGGCATCCACTGCCGACCCAGCCATGGCTTGCTGGTCTTGGCTTGGGTCCTGCTGCTCCCAGCACAGCACTCACCCGGCCTGCTCCTACCTGTGAGCCCCTGCCTGCACCCACCTCAGGGATGCTGGGTGCTGTGGCCACTGGTATTCCCATTCATAAGGGAAACTGCTTGTCCCTCCCGAAGGAGATTTGTACTTGAACAGCATTGCAGGAACGTTTTACAGCTGCCTTTCCAGTTACTTTGTTCTCCTGCTTCCCTGCAGTTTCCTTGGAAAAGTTAATTTTCCCCATGGACTTCCTTTAGATGAAAACATTTCCCCCCAATGGATTTGGTGAGCAAAGAAAGCTTCAATTTGGAAACTGAATAGAAATAATTTGTAGCACCTTGGTGAAGAAAGAATGGGCGTACACTGAGAAAGCTTGTACCCCCATACCCATGGCTTTGTTCAAAACATGTATGAGATACGGCCTCAATTTAAGTCAACAGCTTTCCAAAAGCTCTTGTGCTAGCTTCAGTTCACTTTCTCCTGCCTTCTGCAGCAGTTGGCACCAGCATAAAGCAAATGTAACATGCTACTAAAGTGCTGTGTCTTTGCACTCGCTTTAGGCTGGTGCTGGCTGCAGCAGGAGATGTTGGCTGCTGGAAATCAGATGTTTCTGCTATTGCTTCAATTATAGATGGCTCTTCCCGAGAAAAGATTTTTCTGCCTGAGAAAAAGACAGCGGAGTGAGAGGACAGTGACCTGCCAAGAGAGAGGCTGGGAAAGGATTCACAGCTCCTTTCTGCCCCGCACGGGGAACACGCTGTAACTCTGCTCTCTGACAAGATTTCTGGGTATTGCTCTTAAAAAAAATTCTTTTCCTAACGAAGCTCATGCTATGGCAAGGACAGACATGGTCAGCAGCACAGGCAGGCTCAGGGTGACCAGTGCACATCCTGCTCTCACAGCTGCTTCAGCCAAGGAAAGCTGCCTCCCCTTCAGCTCCTGGGCCCTGTGCTTGCCCTTAATTTTAAAGAGAAAACAATGGATTAATTTTCTCAGAAAACACTTGTGGTACAAGATGGAAATGATCTGCAGAGAGACATTGATTTTTTTTCCTCAATACTCGTGATGGAAGATTATCATAGATTTTGTTCTGATAAGTGTCACAGTCCTTATCAGTTTAAATATAGTGTTGCACAATATTGGAAATGCCAAGAAAGGTAAAGCTGCAACAAAACCTTATCCTGAACATCTCAGAAGGAGCTGTGGTTAGGAAAAGTATTCTTGCTCTTCTTCCTAAGCTGGGACAAACCAAGCACCAGTTTTGGAATTTCCTGCCAGGTGGCAGTCCTGCTACAAAGCTGTTTCCAGTCAGGCTGGATGGAAAAGTATCAAGATGGAAAGAACTGAGCTAAAAGGTTTATCTTAATTATTAAGACAGTAGAGCAGAGCACAGGGAAACCACAGCCTATTGCGACCCCACGACTGCCTCACTGTGTGAGTGCAAACAAGATAGCTTGTTTTATGCATCCCAGAGGCAACATGGATGAATGCCTCCTCCTGAGGACACCGCAGGATGGTGTGGTTATTCTCAAAAAGCAAAAGGGGAACCCAGTGAGCGGCCAAAGGGTTGGTGACATCCTTTTTGCAACATATTGTGTGTAGGGACAGTCTTGTGTGGCACCAGGGGACTGATGCAGAGGGCTGAGCTCTGTCTCCTGCCCAAATTAGTGCTGAAATAGAAGCAGATGGGAAATCTTATGTATAGGAAAAAACAGCATCCCAAAAAATTTCTTTGGGGGTGGAGGTCTGCAGCCAGGACTCATGGTGCCGTGCTCCAGACAGGGGAATTTTGGAATCCTTTGTCTGGTGGGGTCAGCAGTGGTGAACGAGGGACCTACAAGAAGGGACTCCCAGTGGGAAAGATGCTGGCACTGTAGCTGTCACTGCCTCAACAGTGGGGGGAAGTGGCCTCCATGGGGTCTTCCCTGAGTGCTGTGGGTGCCTTGCCATGCTGCAGCTCCGCGAGGCAAGAGTCCCCTCTGTCTGCGTGCTGACAGAGCACCCTTACCTCTGCCACGTGCACAGGCTGGAGATGCTCATCTCTGGCATGGCCCTGGAGAAGACTTGCCCTGTGCTCCATCACTCCCAGCCTGTTGCCAGGCAACACAGCATCACACAGATTTCACTCTCAATCTCCAACATAAAAGGAATATATAGGAGATTTTCCTCTTGCTTGTCCTGAGAGGAGCCTCATGGACACAGGACTGGTGGGGCCAAGGCAGTGAGGGGGCTCCAGCTGTCACTGTTTGCTGTGCTGAAGCACTGCTCTGTCTGGGGCAGGAGGGCTGGGATGGCGAGGGCAGAGAGGAGACACCTATAACTCCTGGGACCAGCTGGGACCATCAATGGATTCCCTGTCCCCTTCCTGTGAGGTATGCTCATGCTTGATGTCTTCTTCCCATTCCACAGTCACAAGGGATGTACAGGAAGTCTTCTGCCAACCTGTGGGACCAGTGCTGTGTTTGCCCTTGCAGTGGTGCAAATCCAGAGTAATTTAATTCAGTTTACGGCTATTTCTCACCAGTGTAAGAGAGAACACAAAACCCATCTCAGTGGTTTTCTCTTCCATAGCAGATGCATGCCTAAGTCACCAATCTGGGGCTTTGCACATTTACTCAGGAGTTTTGTTTTCGTGTCTGCAGAGTGAATGCTCAAATGACTTTGGAAGTTGAGGCATGACCAGACCTTACTGGCTGTCAGCTGGCTGATGGACTGTCAGTCCTATTTCAGGACCAAGACACATGTCGCACTGTCTTGCATCCTCTAAGGTAAAAATTGCATTTCATGACAGCAATATAACACTCCTGAGAGCAAATTTTGGCACAATTATCACCCTTCTCGGGTCATAAAAGTCACTCACTCTCAGCCACCTGTTTTAGGGCCATCAGCCAAAGCCCCTTGCAACCACTACAGTGGCTGAATGCCATGGGAAAGCACACATGAATATTATCTCACATAAGCTGCTGAGTTAACGAGGAGGACACATCATGTGCCCAGTGAGAACATTTTACAAATTCCCCGTCCCAGTCAGGAGCAGTAGTGGAGGAAATGCATATCTGCCTCAATTTCCCACTTGAAAAATAAAAACGGGAATTTATGACAAACAAAGGAATAGGGCTGTTCCTTCTGCAGTCTTGGAAAGTTTGAAAGCAGTTTTAAGTTGCTTCTTTTGTCCCCACTCAGACTGGAAATCCAAGGTGGGTACCTTCTGTCACCTTCCATCCAGGGGACATTATGAATTTGCTTCTCACTCTGAACCTCTCGGTATTTGGGATGCTCCCTTCAGTAAGGTGCTTGCTCAGACACCTTCTATATGCTCTCCCTGTGACATTGTCACTTACCGTTGTCCTCCACTCCATGACAGCACAGGTTGAGCATGAGTGAGCGTGGGTGACCCCCACATGCCTCCATGCATGGTCAGTCTTGTGAGAAGGGGCTCCACTTGCAAACAAACCCCAAGCTGATGGCCCAGCCAGCCCTTGCTGGGGCCTGAGCTCTATGCTCGGCTCCTCTCTAGGATGGGAAGTGACTGAATACGTAGGAGGTGGAGAGTATTTCACTGTTGCAGTGATGAACAGGATCTCCTGGCTGAGTTGGCTCTGTGCAGTGACTGGGCAGCGTCTGTTGGGGCCTACCTGTGTCATTGTACCACAGATACTTCCTAACTCCTCCTGAACCCCCCCAATACCTTCCAGTCTGGCAACCCACCCCTATGGTCACACCTCTAATTTGGGCTCACACTAATCCCCCCTAAACACTTCCCCTGCTGAAGGGTGAGGGTAATTTGCCACCCTTTTTATTGAGCAAATACTGCTTGGGGTTCCCCTGTCTAGGAAAGGCATGGGAAAGAGCCTCACCTCGAGGTGAGGTGACCCTCCTCCGGATCACTGCCCGTGGAGGAGACCATCATGAGCTTTGTCATGGGACAAGATACAGAGTCCTACGTATCTCCTGCAGTCCTCTGACTCCTGCAGAGTCGGCTGCAGGAGATATGGCCTTGACCAGCATTAGGCTAATGGGGGAAGTGTGAACCCTGCAGTGTGCAGGAACAAGAGCTGCTATCACATTTGCTGCAGTCCCTCAATGTATAAGGTAAATGTAGGAAGGCATTGGGAGGAGACAGCTTCAGGTGGCACCTGCAAGATTTGCTCCAGTAGCTCCCTGCCCCTGTAGCCAGTGGGGCCCAGTTTTTGTCTCCTTCTGCCTCCTGGGTGATGGTGCTGAGCTGACCTCAAAGCAAAAAATGTGCATGGATAGAGGGAAAAAGAGGTGCTGCAGCCATCCAGCCCTCTGTGTGGAGCTCAGGGGCACTTTTTTACCTAGGTCCTTGCAGTCCACACTACCACCACTCCCACTTTTTGCTGTATCTCCAGGACTGCAGCCAGGAGGCATGATTCTGCCAGCTTAAATGAGAAGGAACATCCGTAACACCAAGGAGTGCCACAGCCCCCAAAACTGGGGATCCTTGTGAGACACATGCTTCCAACAGATGCACTCCGTGTCAGAGCAGATCTCCACTATTGGCAATAATGAGCGGAGAGACATTTTTTTGTCACTTGTTAACTGCCTGCAGGGGCTGGAGCTCCTTGTCCTTGCCTTGGGTCCTTCACACCGCCAGTCATAGCATGATCAGAAATGCCAGTCCCAAAGGGCATCACTGCTATTCCTAACCTCAGTCATGGACATACAAAGAGAAATTAAACCTGGGGCCTTCGATGTGCTGAGCTCAAACTTGAGCAGGCCCCTCACACAGAGCAGGGGGCTGCAGGTGGGATAAGCTGGGGGCACAACACTGCAGTAGGCGGGAGCAGGCTGAGGAGCAGGCCTCTACACTCACACAGTGACCAGTAGCCAGAGGACACAGCCATGCATGCGTTCACAAGATGACTGAGGGTTTATGCTCTGCATGCCCTAACACACATGCAGGAATGCATTCAGGTTCCATGACCTCACCCTTAGGCTGCCCCTGCAACTGCTACAGCTATCCCAGCACTTCTACACTCATAACTGAAGGACCTTCACTTGGCTGTACCGTTTTTCAAATGAGAGAAAGCTCAAACTAGACTGGGTCTGCAGGCTTGTAATCAAAGACAGCCAAAACGAGCATGAACTCATCTCCATTGAGAATCCATTCTGCCTTCACACCACGATTTCCATCCTCTGGTACAAGAGATTTGAGCGCAGGCAAGATGCACGGCTGCATGCAAAGCTCTGCTCACCAGTTCACCCATTCACAGTTCCTAAAAATAGCAGACATTTCCGCTCGCTCTTGAGAATTCTGCACTATCTTGCAGAAGTGCAAGATGAAGGATCTTTAACTCAGCAAAGATGGGGAACCCTGGATATAGACTATGCCTTTGGGATATTTCCTTAGAAATATACAGCATCTAGCATATGGTGTGTCCAAGCACAACAGCTCCTGAGAACGATGTTAGGAGGGATTTGTGGCTTAAAGGACACGGAGCTGCCAAAAATGATGGTCCCAGCTGTCCAAGCAGTTGTTGGTGTCTGTCAGCTACATCAGTACACATGGTCCTCTCCTCCAGGGCCTGAAGGTGATTATGTGGCACTGTAATTACAGGTAAAGATTTTGTCCTGTGGAATGGCTTGAAGAAAACCTTCTCTGCAAGGAACCCAAAAGATGGAACGGCAAAGAGTCTCTGGCTTGGTGAGGTCAGGCCTAGGTGCAGCTGCAGCAAGAGCAGCAGACGAGGGCTGTGTCCTACACCAGGTGGGAAACATTCCATCATCTCTGCCTTTCTCTGTTTTCACATCATGAGGTACACTTCATTTATTTTCAGGGTGTTTTTCATCTGTGTGAGTAGAGATCAGGAATATTTTTCACCTTGATGGCAAGCCCTTGGGAAAAGTGGCACTTACCTGATGACTGTGATGGCAAGGGAAGAGCTCCTTGTTCCCTCCTGCCACATCACCTCCTCAGGGCTGGAGGTGACACAGCCAAGTGGACCGGGGGAGATTTGTCTTGGATGCTCCCCGGTGCTAATCCAATATTCCAATATTTACTAATGTGGGATAATTTCTGTTGAAATATCTATCCAAACTCAGTTTGCTGGGTGCATCTGCATGCTTGGAGAAGAGGTCTAAAACTTGACCTGGCGCTGGCAAAGCTCAGCCTCCCTCTCTTTCCCTGTTTTTACTGAGAGGTAGATGCAACCTGATTCACCACTTGGCTGCTTTTCTTGTGCAGACCCCTCAGGACAGCGCTGATTTCTCTCTCCCATGCCACGAACACAAAGATGGAGGTAGCACACAGCTAACAAGTGCTGAACTGCTGGAGAATGTGGAGAAAAAAGAAGTAGGGGAAATAAAGAGAGAAAAGAAGAAAACTGTTATGGTAGCTGCAGATCAGAATCTTTAGAGGCTTTTGGCACAGCACTGTCACACTGGCTGTGACTGTGTGACTTGGAGACGGGTGTCCACAGGACAGAGGTCACGGTGTGGAACTTACAGCAGAGCAACAAGTAGGAGGGTGGTTCAAATGAGTGATTTAATAACAGAAGACAGCAAACAGCCACGAACAAATTCCTCCGTGGCCTCTTCAGGGTGATTACAGCCACAGCATGCCAACTCCAGCAGCCTCTGACAGCTCTTTTTTGACTCAGAATATGAACTTTAGAAGAAAACACTGTTGGGCACTCTCTGGAGAGCAGAGAGCCCTCAATCAGGGAAGGGAGAGCCAGCTCTTGGGGTTCTGGAGGGGCTCAAGGCTCCTCGAGGGAAAGAAACAAACACCTCAGTGAGCATCTTCATGTATCAAATGTGCATCAGCCTTAATGAGAATCAGCAGAGATGGGTGACTAATTCCACAGCAGTCACTTGTTCGTGAACGTGGCTTCAGGTAGATTATTGAAGAGCACACAATGGTTTCTTTGAATGTGTTTGCTGCTCAGCAGTTGGCTTCCCAAAGTTTCATGTTGTGGCTGAGTGGTCAGATAATTCATGTGACACGGTTTCTGCTCCCAACTAGGTGAACGTGCAAGCACAAATGTCACCATTTGTGAGCATAATTTTTCCCCTTCATGTGTGCCTCTGACGTTTGCTTTCCACTTACCTTCTTGCCAGGAACATGCAATCACAGCTGGTGGGATGGAACACTGCTAAGGGACCAGAGGAGAAAGGAGTGGAATGGCCCAGGGGGGAGTTAAATGGGGCCTTTGGTGCTCAGAGCCTTGGCAGACACAAATGCCTCTCATCTCTCCCAAGAGGTCTTCTCTAGTACCCAACAGCTGAATTCAGGAGTCTTTCAGGAACACGCTGCTGCCAGGAGACCTGTGCACCACAGCAGCAGTCAATGGGGTTAATGCTGTACCCGTGCAACAGCCTGCAGCTGTGAGGGGAGCTGGAGCTGCTGCTCCCAGCCTCAGGGCACCTGGTGGCCCATGTGCACATGGGGAAACATCACTGGGTCCTGATATATCCATGCCAGGGCTGGCTGTGCCCTGCACTGCAGGGCCAGGTGCTCCAGATGAGGCACAAGGAGCCATGCAGGAGGCAACCTGCCGTGTGGGAATGGTGCAAGTGGCTGATTTCTGGGTTGAGGCTGAGCCTGACCAAGCACAGCTCAGATCTGCTGGGCTGGTTCTTCCTCTGCAACAAATGTGCAGGGAAGCCCTATTGCTTTGGAAGAGCCCCTTAGCAAAGGTGAACCCCAAACCCATGGATACCATGGGGTATGAGCAGGGCTCACTTTCCGCAGGCCTCAGCAGCAGGTGAAACAGCTTTTTCCCCTCCCATTCCTGTATGGCATTGGTGTAGATGCAAAACCTCCCTCGATCCCCCTTTTCCCACTGAGTCTTGAGTGCTGCCTGCCCCCAGGACATCCCTGCCTTGACAAGAGCTACACGGGGAGGATGGTCCAAACGGTGAGACCAGGATGGTGCATCCTACAACCCTCATTTTGATGCAGAGAGCATCAGTTTGGGTTGCTTCTCTTCCAAAGGGCTTGCGGTGGGACAGCCCCAGTGGGTTGGCCTGGCACAGTGAGCAGAGGGGCTGCTCAGAGATGCCCTGCTTGTTCCAGGGCTGCCCACCTGCAGATGGGCAGTCACACATCTGCTCTGCCCTCAGACCCAGAGGGCTTTGGGGGGCATCCACACACAGGTGTCAGCCAGTGCCAGCAGGGTACGAGGAGAAGGGAGAACCCTGCTTCAGGGGCTGATCCCCGCTGGTGCTGGCAGGAGGGCTTGGGTATTTCCTCCTGGGGCTGTAGCTCCTGCTCTGTACTTACAGTGCTGCTTCTTCTTCCCAGGAAAAATTCCTCCTTGGAAATCCACCACTGCATGCCTGGTGTTGAGATACAGAGCTCCTTAATTATATTACTTTTTAAGATAAAGATCAGAAGCCAATACACAGGAGATTGTGACTGAAGATTTCAATGACTGTTACCATTTCAGTGGGCAAAATCAGCAGCTGATCCTCAGCAGCATTTCTGGAATTGCTTCTCCCTTTTCCCAAACTTTGTTGCGCCCATAACTCAACACTCCCTGGGGAAGGCTGAGCATCCCTGCTGAGCTGGGCTTCCCTGGCCTGGAGAAGTCCCCAGCCCCGCCAGAAGCTTCAGAAGATCTTCCCCAGCTCCCCAGGAGGCCACCAGGCCACTCAGCCCTGTGGCATGGAGGGACTTTCACCACATTGCCTTCTCATTTATCTCTGTGGCTGAAGGAAGAAGCCCAGCCTTTGCTGGTCGCACCGTTTCAGACAACCACAGCACCCACCAGCTCTCACCGCTCAGCTGCTCTCATCCAGGAGCATCCCTCCACCTGCCAAAATGCCACCACCTTTCCTTCCCTGCTCTCACCTCCCCAGCAATAAGACAAAACCTCCCCTCTGCAAGCCAGCAGGGGTTAATGTTGTCAGCCATGACGTCAGGATCACAATTTGCCCGGAGAGTCCCCCTCCCCATCCCCAAACTCCCTCTCTCCTCCCCTCCTCTTGTGACTTTGCAATGAGCAGCAAAACTCCACGGGAGCTGCGGCAACAGCACTAGGGAGACATCGAGCCCTCCCTCGGAGAGCAGCTCCTTCCACAGACAGGGATTTGTTTATTTTATACACATGCATATATGTATTTATTTATTTGCCGGATTGCATTTGTTTTTCCTTTTTTTTTTTTTGTTAACCCTTTCAGAAAAGCCCCAACCCATCCAAGCAGTGAATCTGAGCTTTCCATAAAATAAAAGATCAGCACGGCGGGGTCGCATTGCTTCCCCTTCCCCCTCAGAAAATAAAGAGGGAGGGGGGAGCAGGTAGGTAAAATCCAGAATAAAATTGCATTGCTGGCTAACTCACACCTCCCCCCTCACACACACCCGCACACACACAGACACACACACCACTCGCTTTCTCCTCCTCCTCCTCTCTGAAGGTGGGCAGCAGGAGCCATGCAACATCTGCAGAACCGGATGGCAAAAGAGCAGGAGGAAAAATAATCCAAGTGGAGTGCTCAAGGGACACTGAGTTCTTTTTTTTTTTCTTTTTTCTTTTCTTTTTTTTTTTTTTTAATCTCCTTCTTCTCCTTCTTCTGTGTACCTGTGAGATTCGATTTCACATTTTGCTAAGCTCATTTTGGGGCATTTTATTTTTCTTTCTCTTGGGATTTTCTCCATTGCTAGAGGATGTCTCTTGTTGAGAGGATGCTGAAAGGAAGAAGAAACGAATTCTTTGACTGGCACTGAAGGAGGGGGGGGGAATATTTTTCCCCCACATTTTTTAGTTTTTCTCATTATTCTTTTTCTCCGGGAAATCACTAACTGGGGGGGGTTGGTTTCTTTTTTCCCTCCCCCCCTTTCTTTGGAGGGGGATATCAGGAGATCCATCCTTCTTTCCCCTCCCCTCCAAAGATTTTTTTTCATCCTTCGTCTTTGTGGAAATGTGGACATTTCAGGCAGACAGATTGAGTGGAATTGTCTCTGCTTTAGCAGCTCTTTGTCTCGCCTGCTGTGCGCAAAGGTAAGGACTGCGACCCCAGGCTGCAGGGACAGGGGGGCTGGTACAGGATTTGGTTGTTTTCTTTGGGGTTTTCTCCATCCATCCGTGTGTGGGAAAGGGGAGGGGGTCCTTTCCCCAAATCGCTTCCCCTGCTGCCTGTTGTTGTTATTTCCCAGCCCGTGCCATGTCAGGGGGAGGAGGGATGCTCATGCATGCGATGTGCAGCGGGCTCGCTGCAGACGGAGCCCACCTCGCAACCCACTGGCAGCACGTCCCCCTCCCGCCTCCCTTGCTCAAACTGGGGGGAAAATGGCAAAACGAAGCGTTTTGCTGGGAAACATGGTGTCCATGGGAGCCGGGGGAGTGCACGGCACCGAGCTGTGTGCACACGCAGCCGGGCACAGGGCTGCCTTGGCCATGCCTGTGTCTGCACACACGCAGCCACATCGCATCCAGGCGCGCGGTGCCGTTAGCAGAGCCCTGGCTCTGCAGTGCACAGGAGGCGATGCCTACGTCTGTGCCTCCACGCAGATTTATGGCATGCCACAGAATCATCTGGGGCTGCGGTCTGCTCGGATACAGCCCCGAATGCGCCTGGTGGGCTGCGCACACATGTGTGCGGCAACGCACCCACAGCACAGCACGGTTCACCTGCTCTGTGTGCAGCCGTGCAAATGTTTGCATTGATTCCCTGCGTGCTCAGGCTGCAGCTATTCCTGGTGCATGCCTTGAGAGCTCAGAGCAATCCCAGCAGCCGGAGGAGCAGGCACCCATCCAGCCTGGACAAGGTGCACAGAGCACACCTGTTTGCTCTGACACAGGCGTTTCTGCTGCCTTCACACGCAGGAGCAGCGCTGCCTGCCCCTCCTCTCCCTCCCTTCCCGCAGATGGGGGCAGGTGGGTTTGTGCCCGTGTGCTGACAGCGTGCATGGAGTCTGCTGGGGTGGGAGCTGAGGCATTGCCTTGCTCAGCCATGCATGCTGAGCAGTGCGTTCCCGATGCACATACGCAGGTCCCTGCACAGGCTTGCAGAGCCGTATATACAAAGATTGATGTTCCCATAGTTATAAACACGCACATGCACAGAGCCGTGCCCACCTTCTCCACGCTATTTGTGCATGATTCCACCGTGTATGGGCACACACACAGACATGCTTCGAGGCAGTGGACGAGCAAATGTGTAAAGAGCAATGCCCACGCCACTTGACTACGCTCAGACATGTCCTTGCATGTGGGTTTCTGTCTGCTGTGTCCCAGGCAGAGATTCACCTACAGCCTCAGCTTTCATCTCTGCTCATCCTGGGGACAAACCACCCTCCCATGTGCACATGCCCCCAGCTACTCCCACTCACCCCCACCAGCAGCATGGTGTGCACATATGTGGATGATTGGCTGCAAGTGGACGTGTGTATGTGAAGCACACACACACCCACGCAGTCAGGGACACGGTATTCAAGAATTCAGTTCACAGGCTGGCTGTGCGTGCTCCCTCAGCGGATGCAGACCCACATTTGCCAGGAATAGCACTTCCATGCAGCTGCTCACCCACAGCTGGGCGAATGCACAAGTTGCCTGTTCTGTGCTTTTTGGATCAAAAAGAGCACTGAGAGACAAGGAGACCTTGCCCTCAATTATAATGCTACCTTATGCCCTCATGGGACCAACTGATGAGGAGGAAGGAGCCCCTGTATCCCTCTCCCCACTGCACAGCCCCTGGCACATTGGTTGTTCTCTGTTTTGGTTTCTTTGCCCATAGCAAGGAGGTAACATGGCTTCCTGAGCTTGTGCCCTGTGCGAGGCAGAAGTGCCTAACCCCCCTGAGAAATGCATGCTGTGTCTATGTTCTGAATATAGAAATCTATGAAGATGGAAATCCGTGTGCCCAGGAGTGGCTATCTAGAGATGAATAAATGCTGGTTCACAATCCACAGTGAATGTATATTCAAAAGTGCACTGCAAAAACTCGCATACCTGCAGAGAAATCCACAGGTGCAAACAGACCTTGCAAGCACAGGCACAATGTTGTGAAAATGTTCATCTCTGTGCAATTCTCTGGCCTTTTTGCAGTGAATAAAGCAATTCTATCAAGAGATATCTCTCTGTGAGGTGCCCAGTCAGGATCACAGCTCAGACACAACGGTTCATCCATGCACCAAAGCTGGGCCAGAGAGCTGTGCTGTCTCACATTTGCACATTGCTGTTTGGCTGAGAAATCCCTGCACACACACAGCCTGAGCACACAGAGCCTCAACGCATGCCCAGACTCCCCCCAGTCCCACATGCCTCCACCCACACCTGTATGGAGAGCCTGGCCACCCAGGAACCCAGCCTCTGGCACCCCTGAACTCCTGGTTCTGTGCACCTCCATCAATCATGTCCACACCCCAGTGCCTCCTCACAGTCCACCAGAGCAAGTTCTGCACCCGTAGTGCCCCCCATGCAGGTTGGATGCTGTCTCACACATGCACACGTTTGTGCACATCTGTCCCAGCTGTCTCCTCGAGCTCCAGTGCTTTGATGTATGGCTGTGTGCCCACGCAGGAGCCCATATGTGCCCCACAGAGTCAGGAGAGCACGCAGAGCTGTCTGTGTGTGTGTGCAGACACACGGACACGTCAGGACAAACCCTGGTGTCCGGTGAGGTGCAAGGCTGGCTGGCAGAGGCAGAGCTATGGTGCAGCTTTCTGTTGGCTGAAATGGAAGTGGGAGGCAGTGTTGACAAGGAAACATGCTGTTTTGGTGGGTGACTGCAAAGAGCAGCGCTTGGCACCCTCAGGGTCCCCATTCTCATGCAAAGCAGGGGATGGAGGGTGGCACCAGGGCTGAGTTTCAGGTGACAGAACCTACATATCCCACAGCATTGAGTAGGTTTGATATTTTTAGCATCCTCTGCGTTCTGGTTTCCCACCGTCAGTTTGGCTTTGGCTCATGGGCTGATTAAGAGGGAGCCCCATCCTCGCTGAGATGGCTGGGGGGAGATGGAGCAGCACCAGGGCGGGTGGCTGCCCCTGATGGCAGTCAGGGGCCGGGGGAGAAGGAGCACACAGCAAAAGATGGACTCTGCTTCCCATCTCTGCCTCTTGGTTCCCGTTGCTAAGAAGCCATGGTGATGCTGAGTGGCAGAAAATGAATTTTTACACACCAAAGATTGGCTGTGTGTTATGGCCACAGCATTGCTTTTTCCTGTGCTTTAATAGCACGAAGGCACATCTGGGTGCATGGGGAAGCAGAGCTTGCTCTGGGATCTGACAGTGCAGGCTGCGTGTTGGGGGCAGGTGTGCAGTCAGGGCCTTGGTGCATGGTGAGCCCATGCTGTGCAGTGTGAAACCAGGAGAGAGTGCCCAGCGGGATGCATGGGATCTTTTGGGATGCTGCAGGATGTGAGGGATGTGAGGGATGCTGTGGGATGTGAGGGATGCTGTGGTGGTGCTGGCTGGCTGGGACCCCTGCACACAAGGCTGGGAGCACATGGGATGACGAGGACTCTCTCCTTTTTATTTCAGCCCATCCACTGGGAATATTTCTGTGGTGAAAGAGATTGTGGACAAACTGCTGAAGGGCTATGATGTCCGCCTCAGGCCTGACTTTGGAGGTATGGTGACAGCCGGTCGCGGGGAGTGGAGCACGGGGTCTTGCCTGCAACATGCAACACGCTCCCTCCTGCCTCCTCCCTTGCTTTTCCTTCCCTTTTTCCCTGGTTTCCCTCCTCCTCTGCGTCACTCCTCTCCTCCCACCCTGCTCTCCCTGCTCTTCCCCATCCCTGGCTCCTTGGTCTTCCCAGTGCCTGCCTTGGTCCCCTGGCTCCCACACCGAGCTCCACAGCTCATGGGCCAACTCTCTTGGCCCAGGTGCAACCTTGCTGAGAGCCACTGGAGAGCAGAACTGTAGAAAGAAGAGGAGCCCTGCTCTGAATTTGTACTTTCTATGGGGATTGTCCATGGTAGGATGTTTCTGAGGCCATATTGATGAGGTAGACACTCTGGAAGTTCTCTAGTCCGAACTTTCCTCCATCGTTGACCACAGGTCACACCTCCACAAGTTCTGCTGCTCCTGATGCCAGATTTGCTAGCTATTTTCCCTGCAGAGGGTTGGGATGTCCATTGGCAAGGCTGCCAGTTGTTCTGTAGCCCTCAGTAACCATATGCGATAAAATATTACTTGGAGATCCAGTGGCCTCACTGTTGTTCGATAGGAGGTGGAAGGATCTGCGGTTCCTCTCGTGTTCCATGAATAGAAAGGAGTATGGGAAGGGTTTGCTCTTTGTCGCCCTGGTGGAGATGAAATATGAAATAATCCTTGGATATCATGTTGTGGGGCACTGCTGAGGTCAATCTGTTGGAGAGAAGCAGGCAGTGGAGATCCCACCGCTGACCATGTGCTGGGGGGATTTGGAGCATTTCTGGTTTCACTGGCCATGCTTGGCTGTTTTCAATCTTCTCTGGGCAATGCCAGTTCCTCCTCAGGAGGAGTGTGGGGCTGGGGGAGCTTCAGCCTGCTGGAGGTCAGGAACCACAGCCAGATGTTCTCCAGGCAAGTGCTGGGATGCAGATTCATTTATGGGGTTTTGAGGAGAAGATGCCAGGGTCAGGTCAATGGAGGGCAAGGGTGGAGTTTTCTCCCAAAGAGCTTAACCCAAATCTACCTGAAAGCACAGGTAGGGGAATACTGCCACTGATTTCTTCAAGTTTTGAAGACACTCTGGTGACAGAAGGGCAGCGTGAGGTGCTGGCAGGGGCTGTGGGATGGGGCTGATGCTTGTCCCTCCATGGTGCACTGAGAGATATGGCTGGATTGATTTGAAGGGTCTATTTGGGAAATGCGAAATGCCTCTGTTGGCTGACCTGCCTCAATCAGAGGAACTGGTGCAGTCACACATTATGAGGGGAAGAACTGCAGAGATGACGTAAAAAAAGTGAGGGAAACCGTCTCATAAGCCGTTGAGATGCTTATGATACAGGAAAACAGCAGGTGACCTGGCTCCACAGGGCACCGAGCACAATGGTGGGAGGGAGCCATGGGGTCACAGCCTGCACACCCTGGCCCCAGGTCCCTGAGACGCCCAGCCACAGTTCCCCAGCCCTCTTTATTTTTTTGAAAGAAAAAGAGAACTCTGGCTAATGCCAAAAGGAGGACAGGCCTGCTGGGGATTGCAGTTCACTTTTTAATTTTGAGATGCCTCGTTAGCTCTGGGCCGAGCTGAGTGGCTGAGAAGCGTCAGCCACTCACTCCCCTCCCCTCTTCCCCACCCCTTGGAAACCCATTAGGCCGATGAGCAGGTCGGCTCCCAGGGGCAGTGCGGCGGCACTGACTGTGACATGCTCACCTGGGAGCTGAGCTGAACGGCAGGGAATGTGCGAAAAAGGGGGAAAGCTGGAGGCGTGTGGAGGTGATGGAGAAATCTGGGAGCACCTCCTCCAGAAAGCCATCCTGGAGCAGCAGGGGCAGCCCAAGGGAGTCAGAAGCTGGGAGAAGTGGAGAGGAGGGGGTGGTATTGAGGTGCGTGCTGCGGGGACAGCAGTACATCCGTCCTTGGGGAGCACTGATAAAGACTGGTGAGCTATGGACATTCCTTCTCACTTCCCAGACACAGTGCCCAAACCTTGGAAGAGTATGACAGGTCAGGGAGGGGTGGGACAGCGGCAGGGCAGGATGTGCTGGGACAACAATGCCCAATTTTACTGGGCTAAGCAAGGAGAAAGGGCAGTGTCATTGCAACACGGTTCTAAGGGGTTTGGCCAGGACTGTGGTGAGAATCTGGAACAGGTTTGGAGGAAGGATCTGTATGGCAGCCAATGCTCTTGGTCTGCTCTGGGTCTGCTGAAGAGGGAGATCTCTGCCCTGGTACTGCAAGAACGGCAATGGAAGGGAGTGAGTGAGGGTTTTTGGCAGGATGTGCTAGGGATCCCACTCAGTTCCGGGGCCTGCAGGGCAGCACATCTCACAGGGACAGCAAGCAGCAGGAGGCTGGGATCCAGCTGGCCCTGGCATGGGGGCAATGGCTCCTTTTGGTGGGTGGGTTGCAAACCAGGCCATGGTGCAATAAGCAGGATGCTTACTGTTAAGGGCTGGACTGCTGCAGATCTGTTCAGGGAAGCGTTGCAGAGCTACAGTGGAAGAGAGAGAGAGCTTTCAGAGCAGCACCCTGGTTCTTGTGAGTGTTCTTAGGCGCTCACTTTCAGAAGCATTAGTTCCATAGGAGGAAAAAAAAAATGAAAGAAAGTAAGAAAAAAAAAGAAGAGAAAGTAAATGAAGACTGTCTTGCCCCAGGGTAGAGAAGCCAGTGAGGGAATGGCAGGAGGATCCCACTTGAGCTCAGTGACTCAGCTGCTCTCTGTTGGTGCAACGTTTCCAGCCTGAAAGTTCGCAAGACTTTCAAGCTGATGTTTTCTCTTCTTCCCACGGGCCGACGGAAAGGGGACCCTGCATGGGATCATTTACAGATCTTAGTCAAAAAGCAAGGGGAAGGTGTTCCCTGCTCCTTGTCCCCAGCCTACCTAGAATGTGCAGGGCTCCTAGTATTTCTCCTGGGTGATGTGCATGGTGCCTGAACATGAGTGGTGAAAAGGCAATGATGGCACATCCTACGCTTCCGTGCCCGTGGGTCCAGCAGCCTCCCCTGCTCCAGTTTTTGTTCAAATTTCCCTCAGGAGAATTAGGGCTTAGGGGGTCTTGGATCAAAATGAACCTGGGCTTAGGCAGTACTGGAGAGTCCATGCTCTGCTCATCATGTGCTCTGCAGCACGGAGCTGGTTTCCCAGCTCCCATCACCCTCACCCAGTCTCACCCCAATCCCTTGAGACAGGAACCCCCCCTTAAGCTGCAGTACCTTGCCCTCCCTGCTTTCTCTGCCCTGCCCTTCCTGCCCTCAGCCATCTCTGCTCTATCACACCTGCATCCCTCTGTCCCATGTCCCGTGGTTCCCCAGCATTCCTTCTTCAGCGGCAGTAAGGGCTACCCCAAGTTCAGGGGACAAAATCCTCAGCCATTCCCTGTCTAACGACATCACTTAAAACCCAGAATTGTAAAAATAAATGATTGCTGATGCATAAAGTGTTGCAGTGAAGCACTGTCAGTAGTTCAGGGCTCCGAATCCAGCGGGGCTGGCAGGCAGAGTGGCTGTGTTGGCTGCACGATGTGGCAGGAAGCGGCGGGGGCTGAGCCCCACATGGCTGGGAAACCACTGGTCTTAGTGGTGCTGTGCTGGGAGGGAATTTGGTGTCTTCCATAGTCAGGGCTGGCAGTGTTGCATATTGCTAAGGCTCCCTGAAAATGTCCCTGTTTTCTACTGCATGTAAGGTTTGGCCACTGTGCTTGTGTTGTTGGTTTTTTTGTTTTGTTCTATTTTGTTTTCCATGTAGCTAACTTGCATTTTTTCTGAGCAAAGAGGGGAAATTTTAGGCAAAATGATTCAGATATTTCTGAGAACAAGCTGAGGCACATACGTGATGTTTTTTTTCCTCTTTCTAAATGTTGGGGGGTGAGGCTGGCAGCACCCCAGCAGCGCTGTCCCTGGAGCACACACAGCCCATGTTCAGGGCCACCACCACCCATTTCCATGCCAGCACCTCTGCCCCATCCCTGTGCATTGGGGAGGGAGGGAACAGCCCCGCAGGATGGTGGGTGCTGGTCCTCGGAGGCAGCAGGAGCTGCATTCCTGCCTTCCAGGGCTTAGTCCTCAGCTCTGCATCTCTCTTCCCTTTCTGCGGCAAAAATGTTAAATTCTCACATTCCATTTCCCCAATGCTTCTGAGATGCCTTCAGCCAACACTTTTGCATGTTTTGAGGCAGGGAATGGAGACCTAGCAGGAAGGCACCCTTTGCTCCACCGTCATCACCTCCACTGTCCACAGGAGAGGCTGCCCAGAGCTGGACACAGCACCAACCAGAGCCCGACTGCGGTGGGCAATATCACCCTTCCCTGTACCCTGAGAGAGCAGCTCTGGGTTTGAAAGCATGGGATTGAGCATGAAACAAAAGGGGGAAAGGAGGAAATTGAGAAAGGAGAGGTAGGAGCTGTCTGGAGAAGACAACAAACACCCATGTTGCCCAGGGCCAAAGGAAAGGTGGATGTGCCACCAGGGCTACCAGTAGTCTTCATCCTAAGGAAAGGGCATCCTTGGTCAGTAAAATTGGCTGCAGCTGCACAGCCCCCACTTCCTCCCCCATTTACATGACTTCTGGCTCCAGACCATGGGTCACATCCTCTCTAGGGCTAATCCAGAAGGAAGATGACAACCTCCTGCTGTTGTGTCTTACTTCATTAGCTGAAGTGGCGGGAAATGAAAGGATCCAGTCCTTCTTGGGACATATGTGGATGTTAACACATTGCCACATGATGGAATTTCTATTTTTTTCACTTTGCTCTTTTTATAGGAAATACATACTGTGAAAAGGACATTGAGGCTGTAAAGTCAGACACTCAGGACTTCAGAAAAGCCACAACTGAGGTTTCTCCCTGGCTCTGTATTTGTTCTCCATGTGAGGGTGCATCTGGAGGAGAGGTCCAAGAGCTGCATCCTCCTGCACACCTCCACAGAGCACCCAGGGGACCAGGCAGGCAAACACCACCCTGGGCTCCTGCTTCCTTGTCTGCTCTGCATCAAGGCAGAATTAATTGTTTTAGTTTCATCCAGAAAACAAGAATCCTGTGAACTGTTTAATTAAGAACTGCTTCTATAACATGCATTCAGCAGTGGCCATTATTTCACTTAAGTTTCATTCATTTTGTTGTTTCCATGCAGTTTTTTTGGGGTGCAGTGATACCTGAGAATTTTAGACCAGTCCCATCCTGGGACGTATCTTGCAAGCTTCCTGCTGCATGCTGAACATATCTGTGCATTCATCTGTGGGGCCACGAGATCCTTCAGTGGCAGGAAGCTCTGGGTGGTATGGCAAAGACAGCAGTGAGGATGGGTTCCCCTGCCTCAGTGCAAAGCAATATTGGATTTGGGTGTCTGAGCAAACTGGGTGCCTGCTCTACAGCAGCGCTCGGCAGCACCAAGTGTTGTTTTCTGGATTTGGTATCCAGTGAAGGACATGAGGGCTTGCATCCATGAAGCCAGTACACTTTCACAGCAACAGATGTTGATTCTTCTGTCTGTGACAAATCCCATGTAGGATTGTTGCGTTTGGTTGCTCTCCTCCTTTCTTTTCACCCTTGGCTTGTGCAGTCTTTCTCTGCCACTCCATCCCACCCCTGACACAGCCACCTTCAGTGCTGCTGGAGCTCATCCTCAGCAGTGGCTGGTGAAGGGCTCTGAGGTCTCTCTACCTCTAAAAGAAAGGTATCACATTTATTCAATGTATCTTTCCTCTTTTCTTAGTCACACCTTCTTTTTTCTTTTTTTTTTAATGACAATACAATTTATTCAAGTGACAGATTAGCAGAAAAATTCCAATAATTCTCAATTAGTTAACTAATCAAAAGCAGGTTGCTGTTTATAACCAGTCTGGAGGATGTTTGCCATCTCACCTGAACACATCTTCCTCCTTGATTAATACCTACATAACACTCAACCATTTCTGAGACAATTCTTGCCACTAAACTCGCCTCCTAGGGACTGTCACTGCAAGCAAAACATAAAAAGAGTGCAAAACCCATTAGTACAAGTCCTTTTGATTACTCAAATTATATTCCCACAGCCCTAGAGCTGTTCATCAGAGCAGCTTTACATGCATGCATTGTTCATTTCTTAAGACTCCCAATATCCCAGTTAGGCAGAAAAATGTTTTTAACCCGTGGAGCATGAAATATAAAACACAGACTGTGTGCATGTCAGTTTTCTCACCTATGTCTGATTCCTTAAAAAAAAAAAAAGGAGGAGGCTACTGAAGTGTCAGGCTAAACTGATGTAATACAGTTCTTCAGCCATGGTGACAGCATTTGGTGTGGAAGACTAAGATCCATTCTTGCAGATAGCCCGTGGTGGGGTTTCTTAAGTGTCTATTTATATCTTGATATTTCATGTGAAATACCATGCGCTTGTTAGAACATCACTAGAAACATGGACAAGACAAACAATGTGCTTAATGGTGGCATAAAGCCCATTAAAGGAATTCACATCACGTATGGAAAGGGGGAAATGCTGGATGGTGGAGCACAATAGCATGAATAGATCGGTCAAACACACAGGTATTCTGTTGATCCAGTGATTGATCCTGTTCCCATTAAATGGAAAGCAACAGAGCTCGGCTCCATCAGCCCTTCCTCCCAGGCTGCAGGAGCACCAGTATTTGCTTTGAGCAGGGTGTGAATTTCAGGCTGCTTTGGAGAACAGTGATCGTGCAATTCCTATAGGCTATTCTTCTGCTTTCGGCGTTTATTCCTGGTTCTGTGTCAGAGCTAAAAACTCTTTTTCTCCTCTGATCTTCCCTCCCTCCCTTTTCCGTTCCTTTCTACTTCTTCTGCTCTTTGTAGTCCTGCAGGAATAGTGCTGTTAAGTAATCGTGCGCTTATAGATGTCTGTGCCTGTGACAGGGGCGAGCCTCAGCCAAACCTACCAGGGCTTGAATTTCCCTCCCCAGACCTCAAGACCTCTCAGTTCAAGTCTGGGATGGCTCGGAGTACAGTTATGGTTGGAAAAGAGCCTCTGTAAAAATTACATCTTGTTGTTCCATATTTATTCTCCCTCAGTGGTTTCCATGTCAAATTTGCTCAGTTTACCAGTCAAAACAAGATATTTCTACCTGTCAGCTCTGCCAGCTCAGCCTGGGCTCTGGAAATCAAGCTGTGCTCTCTCTGCTCTGGACATCATCACCAGCCAAAAAGGATTCTCAAATCAGGGCTGAGCTGGATGTGATTTTGATTATGCATGAATATAATTTGTTCTCAGGTAGTATTATGGGCTCTGTGTGACAGAGAGCAGCAAGGCTTCTGTGCTGTACAAACATTGGCTAACAGCTCTTCCCCACTACCTGTGGGCTGATGGGCTTCTGCTAGCTGCAGTTTACACCTAGGGTACACCAAGGGGTGGCAGCCTGGAAGGGGTGACACAGAAAAACCTGTGGCAGGGCAAGGAATAGAACTGGGAAGGTCTGCTTCCCTCTACTGCTCTTTGTACACAAGAACAGACCTGAGCACTGTCAGTGCTCTGGTTCACTGCTTGGGCACCAAACAGCCTGCGAAACCCACAGAGGGAACGGGCACGTGTGCCCATTTCTTACTGTAGAGAAACAGAAGCAGCCATAGGAAAGGCTATGACATGCAGTGGGAAATAATTTTGTTCACAAATAATTCCCCTCCTGGTGGACATAAAAGGAGAGTGTTCCCCCCACCCTTTTCAGAAAATCAGAAATTTTCAAAAATTGTTGCCTGAATATTTGGAAAAAGAGAAATGTGGCAGATAATATGTTCATTGTGCGTGATCGTGCCATGTAGTGGAGAAATTGGGAAGGGTGTCCCAGCTTTTGTGCTGGTTCCAACCCCCACTGTCCATGTGCTGCTGTAATGGATGTCGGTACGGACTGCCAGCAGGAACAAACACCCAGACCTCCCCTGCCCCAGAGTAACTCTGCCCTCTGAGCCAGCAGGGTATCTCAGCCTTTAAAGCAGTAGTGGACTTTTGTCTACTGCACAAACCAACCCCTACTAAGAACAATGACCCAGAAGTACTACATCTTACCCAGATCCTACAGCAGTTCATCACCCAGTGCCTGCATTCAGAACCAAGGCTCATTGGGCACCTGGGGAGGGAGAACCCCAAACTGCCCCTTCCCCTGCCACAGGTCATAACTACAGCAGTGCTGTGCAAGTAGGCCAGGTTTCCTCATCTAGAGCTCTTTCCAAACACATCTCCTTTCAGCTACCAGACAGTTTCCTGATACTTTTCTTGCTCTTCTCTTCACACATTGGCTGCAGACAGTCCAGGTTTCTTTCTTTAAGCAGCTTTGCATTAGTGAGACCACAGCAGAAGACTCCTCTGGGTTGGGGGAAGATTGCGTTTTGGGTGCAGCCTGTTTCGAGGGGGTTCTGCATGGAGCAGTTCGGCAGGGAAAGCACTATTGCCAAAGCTCTGGGTGTAACACCAGAGGCTTCACCCCAGGACACAAGGACACCCAGGTGATGGGTGGGAGCTCACATTGTCCCACGAAGAAGGAAACATCCTCCAGATGGGGAGAGGAAGCTCCACTAGGCAAACAGGCTGTACATCAGGTCTGCAGGAATGCCCAGTCTGCTGGCCTCTGGGGAAGGGTCTCAGCTTGGCAGGAAATTTTTGGAAGAGAAGGAGAGGGTACACTGTGATCTGAATTTTTCTTCTTCTTCTCCTTTCATTTCAAAAATAGAACATTCATCACAAGTTCCCCTACGTGTTTTTCTTCTTTATTGCACTCTAGCTCCTTGCTAGTATTTGAAGCTAGAGAAAAAAAAATTTGATGAGTACTCAAGTTAATAATGCGTGATTATTATGTTGATGAATTGCTGGAGCTGAATATATATGTAAAAGCTCTGCAAGATTCGCTCATCCACGCATCCTGAGTGAAAGCAATAATTTTGGTGAACAAATGGCAGCTAGTTGTATCTCTTAATAAGATGTGCTGGGGTAAAGGGTTCCCTGGTAACTTTGGTCCTTCTGAACCTCCAGGACTCTTCCACAAACTCATCGTTATCAGAGTGATGGAAACACCAGCCTTGGAGTCAAGCTTTCAAAACTGACCATCTTACAAACTTGAATTCTTCTTCCTGTGACGGCCTTGTAATTCTCAGTCATCACCGATTTTAGTAAGATTTTCTTTGTGATGACACTGGAGAAAAAGCAAACCTGAACAAAGCACATCCAAGCAACTAAGAAACTGGGAGATAGAATCCTACAATCCCATATATAACATTTGGAAAGAGGGGGGCTTGTTGCTCTGCTTCTCATCATTTACAACTCTGGCTCAAGATTTCAATGTGAATGTCATGATATTTTCAGGCCTGACTCACTGCTTTTTTTCGCTGGCAACACTTGCACTGTAAATTGTCCTGACTGTCACTGGGCATAAGCCTTGGGCACTGTGTGACCCAAGAGCTCTGCCTCTGGGATGAGCCACACGCCCAGGAAGGTTGGGTAGGGAAGGGAGCAGGCGTGTGATACAGAGCGGTGGTGGTGGGATGCATCAGCCTTAGCAAAAGCCCGAATAGCAGTGTTCATTGGGAAGGATGAGGAAGGCATCTCCACCAAGTACTTGGCAGAGGTAAAAGAAAGGAATGGTCATCTATCCCATAGGGGCCATTGAATTTGCTCTGTGTTGTGGGATGAAGCGCTGCCAAGAAGTCACCCAATGGCAGGTATGGCAGGGGGGCATGGCAGGGCTGCCCACTGCTGCTGCTGGGTGTCTCAGCCCTGGTCTGGCTATTTGCACAGGTCTGATGTGCCCGACCTGGCCATTGTGTTTCTTTTCTGTTTTTTCTCTCCATGCTGTGCACATCCAACTGGATTCATCCAGGAATTAGAGGCTGTGGTATCCTTCAAAGACACAAGTCCACAAACAGCAATGAGGAGGTGCAGCTAACTCATTAAAAATCGATAAGGGGGGAAAAAGGAAAACACCTTCTTTTCACTTTGATAAAAATGACAACTCCAGATATTTTGTTGTTGTTACAAACACCTTCAAGACGGAGTAATGGATTTGATATGAACGGAGGAGCTTGTGTTAACCCATTTAAATTAATTTGGTTCGGCTCATTTTCAGCTAAGGGGATTAGATGGCTCAGGATTTGGTAATGTATGAGAGTGTTTTCCTAGAGAGGTCACATACTCAAATACAGCCCAGGTCTGCAGTCGTTTGGGGAATGATATTTCCAGGGTATCACAAACGAGAGTCTCCTCCGTGTAGCAGGCATTCATTAGCAAATACACCTGAAAAGCTCAGCCCTGAAGAGGTGGGTCAGGACCTTTGTGCCCTGAGCAGTCAGATGAGATATGAGGCAGACTGACAGCAATGTGGGAGAAGGTTTGACAGCTGCCAGCTTACATGGTTGCTACGTTGCTAAATGGCCTCACCTGTGTGCCACCATAGCAGCCTCACCCAGTGGGAAGGGGGGGTGGGGTGCCCCACTTACAGTACCACCTCTGTTTAATGGTGTTTTTTCCAGTTGTTTGCTGTACTGCTGCCTGTTGGGCTGCTGTAGGTGAGGCACAGTGCTGTAGGCATCCAGCAGTGGGCTTGAGCTCAGTGGATGAACTCCTTGCTTCTTCCTCTGGGGTCCAAAATACTTAATGTCTGTGTGCAATACTTTTTAAAGCTCTGCCCTTGTCTGCAGGTCCTAGAAGCCAACTAGCAGTGGACTAGGAATTGGGAAGTGGCCCAATGCTAAAGGCTTCCCAGCCTGTCTGAGCTGGGGGTCAGGGAGCTCTGGAAGCAGAAGCGAGATGATGGCTCTGAGAGCACATGTGGTGCCCTGGCCAGATGAGTAGATGGAGCAACGAGGGCCTGAGCAAAAGCAGAAGGGATGGATTCCTCCTGAGTCCTCCACAGCTTCCCCAGGTGGGCAGAGCTGTGCCCTGCTGCTGTGCCAGCAGGCCTGTGGGGAGATGCACTTGCCTGCCAGCATCCTGATGGAGGTGGGAGGGAGCTTTCTCAGGTGGAGAAATGTGGAGGTGGCTCATCAGTGTGGGTCTGATGGTTCTTGCTGCTGGAAGAAAAATATCTGGCTTGGGTTGATCTGCTGTCAGTCTACAGCATACACTTGCTTGGGAATCCCTGTTGCCCTCCTGCTGCTGCTTTCGGTGGGGGTTAAATGCTGAGGGGCCTATGACACTCAGTGCCTCTCCTTTTCCTAGAGCCAGGTCGGTGTAGATGCAGGGAAATGCAGTATTTTGCAAAAGTGCACTGCTTTGCAGGGAGGGATATAAAAGCAAAAACCCTCAGACAAAGCATTTGCACTGTAGACTGCAAAGCCAGGGATCTGGTTGTGTGTGTGTACCCTGGAAGGGGAGGATGGGTGAAAGATCCTTCTTCTAGCAGCATGAAGCACCGGGGTGTTGCCTTCATCTCCTGATGGCTGGATCTGGATCTGCCTTTTGTGCCCTGCTCTAACAAAGAAACTAATGGCTGTGGCATCCCTGCAAAGTAAACTTGCTGAGGTTTGGGCTCGGTGTTGCCAATTTCTAGGAATGGACTGTATTTGGGAATTGGTGTTTTGGTGAAGTTTCTCTTTAGGAGTTGTTTGCTCAGAACCCACTGGTGATGTCAGGTTGTTAACTCTCAGATCTGGTAAGGTGATGCAGCTGTGTATGTCTGTACATGAGAGCAAATATCTAGTTTGTGACAAACCTGGAAACTTTTCTGCTCCATTTTCTTTTACCTTACCAAGCGTGTATCACCCAGGCAAAAGATAAGCATGGCTTTGGAAGGTTATCTTCCTCACTGGGGGGGAAGTAGCTTTAAAAGGGTCTCTCGAATATTGAACCAGGTCTGTCCCAGGAACAGATCAGACTCTGAGAAGTCACTGGTTTCTCTTAGTGCTGAAAGCTCTGTGTTTGTGTACAGGTGCTTTGCTGAGCTGAGTCCACCAGCAGTACAGATGTTGTAAGGGTTGATGTCTACTTTCTTGTTCCATTTTTAAGCCTGTACATTGAGATCTTGTTTTTATTCAGCTAGGGTAGCTGTCTAGCAACATCTTTTAAAATCAACCTTGATTTAGCTTGCTCTGTAATCCTTCGATACCTCTGGGACAACCTTTACACTGCTTTTGCAGCCAGTTGATTGTTGTCTCTCACTTCCAAATTTCCATGGGATATTTGCAATATCCCACTCTAATACCTACTAATCCATTAAAAATACCCCTGAGATAGATTAGGTAATCCACTGTGCCTCACAGATTGTGCTCCTTAGCTCTCTGCTTTCCCTCGAACAGTCACAGAACGAGTGTTACATCTGCACTGGGAAAGTATTGTTCCTGCAGAAGGATCCCTCAACACTGGCTCACAAGCAGGCACAGCTTGCTTGAGAAAATATTCCTCTAGTCACTTCTACAGGGACAGCTTCCTTTGACAGCAGACTGGAAATGTGGCTGTTATCGAGGTTAACCAGTGTGTTTGCAGAGAGCATCGTGGGATGACAGTACTTAAGTGGTCAGTCCTGCATGTTGCACTGCATCTCTTGGCTCTTTGCTGAAGGACCATCTTCACTGCTTGCCTAGAGACAAGCTTGTCTCTTACTGAAGCCCTTGGTTTGGTCCTTGTTTGAATACACCAGATAGCTGTTTAAGAAATACACCAGTCCAGCCCTCCTGGGTCAGGAGGCCATATAACTTAGAAAAACATGTCGTTCGGTTGCCCCATAGCTGTTTCATCAAACTTGTGTGCTGTCCTTGGCATCACATTGTCTTGGTGACAAGCTTGCTCTACCTTTCTGTTCCTCCTGGGAAGTCCCTAGTATTCCCCTTGTTAAATGTGTGGTGCAAGCTCAGCCATCTGACCAGGTGAGGTGAGAAACCAGGCTGCCAGGAGAGCAGAACAGTGCAGGCTGGAAATCCTCATTAGCCTCCTCACACAGGATTATGCTGTGCCTGCTCTGATTTGGATGGATGGGAAGCCTAGCAAGGTTAGGCACAATCTTGTTCTGTGTGAAGGCTCAAAATGTGCCAAGCCATGTCCCTAAAGAAGCATGGCGAAATGCAGCAAGCCTGCCATGCACAAGGAGCTGTTTTCTGCCAGGCCTACCTGGAGAGCAGCTGCAATCTCCCTGAGTCAGTGGTGGTGGATATCCCTCCTGCCCTGCAGAAGAATAAATCCATGTGGAAGCAGCCAACATGGACAGACCTATGTGTTCTGGAGCCCAGGGCCCTGACTTCCAGCTCCAAAATAACCATGCTTAATTCACGTGAAGTAAGGAGATTCCTTAGCAGCAGCAAGTTCCTCAGCCTCTCTGTTTCCCTGCAGACCAAGGAATGCAGTATTTGTTAATTTGCCATGAGGCCATCTCTCTGGTAAAGTACAATGGTGGCTAAAAGCCTAATGTCATGGTACAACTTGCTTCTGTAGATCCAGCAGATATCACGGAGTGACCTGCCAGGAGTAGCAGGAAGGTTTTGATATCAGCCTCTGGATGTCTGATGGCTGCTGTGCTGATCCCTGCAAGCTCACTGCGTGGCCATCGGATGTGGATGGGGAAGAGGTCAGCAGAGAATCACAGAAATAAGAATGAAAAAAAAAAAAAAGTTTGGAGGGAGTTTAATGGATCTTTAAACCTCAATTTTGTTGGAAATGTTTAAGTAGGTGCCCAAGAGACCCTGCTGGTCTTGGCACTTCCCAATGTCACTGCGGATCAGAGATGCTGGATGAAAGCTGCTCCCAAAACATTTATGCGTTCATGATATGTGGTCAACTTTCCCTGCTCATCCAGCAGTATTAATGCTTACTGAGTTTGTGTTTGATGCTGTACCTAAGCTAAAAGGAAAAGGATGGGAACGTTATTATTGGAAACTTCTTTGTGATTTGACTTGTGTTGCCTGCTAGGATGGCATCTTTTAGACATTTTCCCATTAACTGCTACAGCAGAGCCTTGGTCTTGCTTGAGATCCATGAGCACAGCCATTATGCAGAGACCAATTTGTAAACTCCCCTTACAGTCCTCCAATGTTGTGGGGAATAAAAAAAAACAGGAGCACAGCCATTGTCCTGGTGCTGGGGGATTGGTATGGACAGGGAACTGGAGTGCCCAGATAGCAGACTGGGCTCTGAATTATCTTCTGGGAAGGTCTAAAAGAAACTGTGAAATAAACAGTCTGTGGGCTGAAAGCCACTCAAGTGTGTTCGCTTTGGAAAGGGCAGAGTGGGATTTCTTGGGCGATCGCATGGCTGCATCCAGGCAGCAACCCCTCTGCTGGTGGCCAGCCCTGTGCTGGACGTGGCCCACCCTGTGCCTCTGATCACCTGGCAGCTCCTGCCTCCTAACTCACAGTGTCAGCCTTGTATAACCAGCTCCTCGCTGCACGTAGCAGTGACGTGTGCCGTGGTTTTAAGTTGTAAACATAAAGCCAGGCTGCCCCGAGGTCCAGTGCTGTGAACAAAGCAGGGGCAGTGGCTTGGGCAAGGCTTTTCCTGCAGAAAGAGCAAGTAGATCTCCTTCAGCCAGCAAAGCAGGAATAATATTGGAGGAAAAAGTCCTGGGAGTGAAATTAGTCTGTGTGCTGGTCTTGCCTTTGGCAAGCCTGAGAATACTCTAATTGGAGGTGGGAGATAGGGGAAGGTGGGAGGAGGGGGATAGAAAATGCAAGGAAGGCAGTGCAGTCCCATAGCTGCACATAACAAGAAACCTTGCCCTTTTCATGTCTGCCTGTGCTGCCCTGCTTTTGCAGGAACAATTCTGCCAGCCACTGCAGAGCAGCCTCGTCTGGGGCTTGCTGTTCTGGGCTCCCGTACCACTGCTGTCCTCTGGCTTCTGGGGAGCTGGGATGAGGAGCACGCATGGACAGCGTTACGATCCATTGTAGGGTGAGGCACAGACCTGCTCTGTGTGTAGATGTAGTGTCTGAAAACTCATTTTCTCTGGATTTCACTCAGCAGAAGACTTTAAAGCAGTTTTAATGCTACTGCAGGAATCTTGGAGACCAGTGATGCCACAGGCAGGGTCCAAGCAGGGAATGCTGAGACTCATGCACAGAGCTGTGCTGAATGAGCTTCGCTCTTGGCCAAAGGACAGTGCTGCACTCCCCGTATTCTGCATGTGATACACTCAAATGGCAAGAGCAGGGCTGCCCCATTACTATTTGTAAACTTCTGCACAAAGAGAGCAGATCTCAGGCTGGGTGCAGTGGATTTGGAGAGGCTTCTGGGCATGAATACAGCCAAAGTGGTTTTAGGAGAATGCCGTACATTGGAGGTTTTTTTCCCCTCTGTGCTGGTGACATGTCATCTTTACTTCAGTGTTTGGTTGCTGGCCACCGTGCTTTAAAATAAAGATGTAGACAAATTGGCAAAAGGCCAGAGGAGAATGGCACTAATTGTTAGAGCTTTAGAAAACATGACCTCTGAGGAGAGGTTGAAGAACTCAGGTGCATTTAATCTAGGAAAGACAGTATTAGTGGGGGAGGGAGAGGGATGTCATGGTTTCTCAGTACATAAAAGCTGTTGTCAAAGAAGGATGATNGGGGGGGGATGATGAAACACAATCAACTACGCTCGCGCTGCAGAGAGGGTTTAATTTGGATATTCAAGAAAAGCTTTCTCAGTGCAATTAAATGTCAGAGGACATTGTCCAGGAGAGGTGGGGAATTTATGGTATCAGTGGTTTTAAAGAAAATATCTGTTAAAGAGATTCTGAGTCTCCTCCAGTCTACTTCCATGAAGGATATGGGCTGCACAACCTCCCTCGATCCTTATCAACCCCTTGCTCCTGTAGTTTGGGCTGGAGGGTAGACTCGAGGCTGATGCCTGCCCCTTGGTGACTGCAAGGCTTTGCTGTGCCAGCATTGCTGGGTTCATGTGGTCAGAGAGGCATGAACCAGGCTCCTCAAAGCATGAGCTGTGCTTCACAAAAGGGATGTGGCTTTAGTGCATGATAATATAATGTAAGTTCAGTCTGCCCACTGTTTTTGAGACTTTTTGGCTGTTCCTATATTGCCATTGGAAATCTTATGGCAGAGAAACCCAAGCTCACTCTAGTTTAGCTTCCTAGGTTAGGAGGAAAGAGAGGGCAGCCTGGACCTTAGCACATCCCAGTTGCCCAAGTCAGCATCCAGCATCTGGAGACCTATTACACTGAATTTTGTGCTATAGTGTTTGCTTCTTCCTGCAGCTGAACTACCAGGCTGAAATCTGGAAGAAATGCCTTGATCCAGGCTGCCGTCACCTCTGGCTGTAGTGCAAGCAGACAGGCTTGGAAACGTGACCTTTCCTCTGCAGTTGTGCCATAGGGATGGCTTCTGCAGCAACATGACTCTACGTTCTGGGGCTTTAAAACGTTATAAAATAAAATGCGAAAGTAATAGCTGGTTGCTGGAAAAATATTGCAGATTAGCACAACTTGTTCTCTACCTTGGCTGTTTTTGTATTTGACAAGTATCACTTGCAGAAAAAGGACTGATTTTATTATAACTCCTTTGTCTGCTTCCCTTCCAACTTCCCCTGAGAACATTTTTCACAGACGTCAAACTGCTTCGAGGACAAAATGTTGGTGACTTCTCCAGCGGTGGCGAGAAACGGAGATGTGTGACAGTGCTGTTTGCTGGTGGATGTGGCAGAATTTCTCACACTCCCTCACTTGTGAACTTGCCTACAATTCTTGCCTAGGCATAAGCATTTCCTTGAAGGGGGGAAAGGTCTAGTTTGCACGCGTTGGTAAGGTACAGATAAAAGCATAAATCTTTAATATCAGATTTTCTTTTGCATCTTTCAGATCCACAAATGCAGAGCTCTGCCTTTTGAACAAATTCACAGATGACGTTATCCTGTATTTTAAATACCCTACTTTTTGTATCCCTCTTGCCTGCAGCTATTAACATTGGCAGAATTGACGTCCTCTGTTTATTCTGTGTACTACTTACAGCCTGAATGTTGGACACCAGCCGGTCTGGTTTTTCTCTGGGCTGTGGTAAGAGGCAGGGCAAGCATTTTCTGCTGGCTGTGTTTATGCACGTGTCCCTGTCCTGAGGAGACTGCAGGCCGGTCTTCCAACAGGAATGGAGAAGGCGAAATGGCTTCCTGCAATCAGGAGTAGGCCCAGTAGAGGCAGGACTTGGCATACCTTCATCTCCAGTGTCCAATGACAGCCACATGTTCTCCCCGAGGGTTGGCACATCCACACCCCAGGGGCTGCAGGCAGCTGGTGGAGCCTCCCACTTGCTGTGATAGATGGGGTGTAGAGGTCTTGCCAGTGCCCAGAGTGGCCATTGGGAACATTGCTGACTGTGCATGGGAGCTGGGTGTGGGTGAGCCCATGCGGACAGGGAGCAGCGTGGCCAATCCCTGCTCCAGCACTCGTCTTGGAGCTGGGAGTTGGAAGGTCTGGATCTCATCCACAGCTCTGACACTGAGTCACTGCATGACCTCAGGCACTCAGATACCATGGTGATGAACGCAGCACAAATGTCTAGACAGATAGATTAGATTGGATAGGCTCTGCATTTGACAAATATTTGTGTACCACCACTGTCAGTGCTCCCCTGCTATTGCCACCCAGGTCAGTTGTTTCAGTGGGTCTCTTGCACTGCAGGGATGGAGAAACGCCTGTATATGTATATATATATATATTGCACCGAGGAAGGAAGGAACACCTAACCACAGTGCCACAATTCCCACTGTTGACAATCTGGAAGCAAAGCAGGCAGTAGGGCAGCTCTTGGAGGAAACAGCACTGGCATGGCAGTGGGCTAGGGAGTCAGGAGCTGGCTTCTCCCCGGCTCTGCTGCAGCCCTGGCGTGGCCCTGTCTTCCTCCTGCAGCCAACTAGACTATAAGGTCTTCAGGGCAGTGATACTTCCTCTTCCTGCTACAGCTGCTATCGCAACAAGGCCCTGATTTCAGAAAAAAGATGAACTACCAAAAGTGAGACTTCCTGAAGAGCTTTACTGGTGCCACTGTCAGCCTCGGGCACAATGGAGGGCGTGAGAAGATTGCCTCTCCCAGAGTGACTTGTGATTATTTTCTCACCTGCTTCCCTTGTGATAGATGAGCAGAGCAATACAACAGGGATGTGGCTGGGAGTCTGCCCTGCACAGGGATTTCTGGAGGCTCTGCCCGGTCTCCTGAGAACCCCATCTCTGGCACCACTGACACCGAGCCGGGAGTGCTGGGGAAGAGCACTGCCTCTTTCAGGGGATTTGCTTAGCAGGGCCTAATTACAGTTGTTGTTTCTGATGTTTTCAGTGTTGTTCATATTCCATTAAAGGATAATGCTGCTTAATTTGCAGCAGAGGGTCTTGGTTAACAGTACACCCAATCATAAGGCAGCCCTAATGACACTACTTCCCTACTTCTGGTAACACATAATTAAAAAATCACTTCATTTCCAGTTGTGTGGTTCTCCCCTCTACCCCAATCTCCTAATTACTTTCTAAGCCATTTCATGATTATCTGCAAATATTTCAGCATTTAGAACTACTAATGAGTCCATGGAAGAGTTAATACCTTGTCTGGCACAGCTGCTTGCCATTCCTTCTCTCCGAACACTTTGCAAGGAAACATTGATATGATTTTCTCCCTGGCACGTGTGGGAAGAAGGGTTTTGGCTGTGATGGGACTGAGTTTGTGCTTGGACTTTGGAGCTGTGGGGATGACAGGCGAGCAATGTCTCCCAGAAATCCCATCTCAAGCTGCAGGAGGTCTTTTGCTAGTTTTAGGAGTGGATGTGTATCTCCCAGCAAATCATTTTACACAGCTTAAATCCCACTGAACAGGCTGTCCTCTTGCCTCACCGTGGGGTCTGCTTGTCAGTGGGGCTTAGGTTGAACTGGGTGCAAGTTAATCTAGCCAGGGTGCCCACATACCTGAAAGCATTGGCTGAAAGGTGCTGCTTCTGCCCTGACTCTGCAGGTCTGTGGGAATTGGTAACACAGCTCTTGCTGTACTTGGACAGGAGGGCAGTGGGTCTGGCTGTGACTGCCTGTGTGGTATTTCTTCACAAACACATCTTGTATGCTGCCATCAGTGGCATTTACTGCTGCATGGAGAGCAGCTTGGTCACTGGGTAAGGAGATACCTGCATTTCCCAGAGAACTCGTGTACAGACATCTACCACATCTGGGTGGCTGTAGGCAAGAGGATATGGGATGGTGTGCCCTAATGCCAGTGGTAAAATGGGGAATGTGCTCTCTAATCCCAGCACCGCTCTCTGAAAAAAAACTGTTGAATGCTCCTTTCTCACCTCATGGGTCTGTTTCCTGTACTTGTTTGGTACCTTGGGTGTTAAAACTCATTTGGACTTTTTAGAGCTGGCAGGATGACAGAGAAGTGAGCTGGAGTGTCTTTCCTGACCATGTGTCGCATGGTTTAATTGCTGTGTGCTTTGTATGGTCAATCAACAGCACCTTATGCAAGACCTCTGGAAGCCAACTGATGTCTCTGAAGGCATTATTTGGAATAACCAGAGATAATTGCATAACTAGGGGGTAATTAACTTCCAAGAATTAAAGAATCAAGCTTAGGCTGCACTACCCCTAGGGGTGAATCTATAAAGCTGGGAGTTGGAGAAATCTATTCTTCTCTAATAATCTGAGCACATGTGACTTTGAAATTCTGGATACTTGTGGAATGTGAGGCTACCTCAAATCATGTCCATGCATTTCTAGTCAATGCTGTAATAGCAGGCAAGAGGAGAGAGCCTGAATACGGTCCTAACCCAGTCCATTTGTTTTTCAGGTAACCCTGTCACAGTGGGAATGAGCATCCACATCTCCAGCATTGACCAGATCTCTGAAGTCAACATGGTGAGTTTGGGAGGAAAAACAAACAAAAAGACTAATAAATTGTTTTTCCTTTTTCTGGTTGAGATGCATGTCCAACACAATGGCTCCTTGGTGTCACCTGTGCTCTCAGGGTGCCCTGAAAAGGAGGGCATGCAACCTTTCTTCCTTAAGTTCCTCCTGCAGATCTTCCGTGCAGCTGGAAAGCTATTGGAGGAATAGCAGCAACTGTCCAGTATTCAATGTGTTTTTTTTTCTGATTTTGACATAGGGTTATGGGAGATATGGAGAACTCTGATTTAAGACAGTTCTTCATCACTAAAGGAATTCAAGCATGATTTCTTCATGTGCAGTGTGACGAAAAAGAAATTTCAACACATCATTGTGCTAAACGAGGTTTCCAGATTTCTTTTTCAGCATACTGGTTTCAGTCTGAGCCTTGCTCTTTCCACACACTGGCTGGCCCATGTCACTGTGGACTGCCAGTCCACAGCCCAGTTCAAGACTGAAACAATTCTGAAATTAAACCCTTGCAAGGCAAGGCTGGCATGGTGGGCCTCTGTGGGCTTCTGTGGCACATAGTACCTCTGCTGGCAGTATCTGTGATGTGACTGATGACCGTAGTTTGGGTGTCATCTGTCAATGTATAGATGGAGAGTCTTGGCTGGCATCTCTGGAGCTGGCTGTACCTTATCCAGAGCAGAATCTCATCCCTCACCATTTGTGCTGGTTGCACAGCCATCTCCCCTAGCCGTTAATGCTTATTCCTTCAAAGCAGATGCTTGTATTTTTCCAGTGACACAAAAGCAGTAGTAGCTTCACAGTCAGCCTGTCACTGCAAAGTTGCACTGAAAAACAGGCGGTGGCTTTGTATGCTTGCTGGTGGTAACGTGGCATTTCTTTGGAGATCTGTAGTGGAAAGGGAGGCATGCAATGGCTGTCTGCTTGTTGGGGGCGACATTGATAGACCAGAGCTTTCCACACCACTGAAGAAAAATGTTCTCTGCTCAGAAAACAGATTTTACTCCATTAGCTTTTTGTTGTTGTTGTTGTTAATGATTTTAGTCATGGAATGGATATGCATCTGGACCTGTTCTGTGTCTCTCAGAAGCCCTTAGCACCAAGGAGAGGACATGCATTGCCCTCATCTGTCACCTAGCCCCGCTCAGAGGTTTTTCCTCCAAGTTCCCCTGCTTGCCAGGAGGCTGCATGGGGACTATCTGGCAGCAGCTGTCCTATTCCTTGGTTCCTGACTCATGCAGGAGAGTCCTAGGCCAGTTTAGAGCTCTTGCTGATCAAGTCAGTTAAACCTTGGTCTCCCAATGCTCCTGTCCTATTTATCTGATTCTGGGCTCCCCTGCCCTGTTTCTCTGCCCCCTCAGCTACTTTGCTGTTGCATGGGTGGAGGAAGGGAGATGATACAACCTTCTGACTTATTGTTTTGTTTTCCAAACTGCTTGAAACTTCAGAATGTATCTCATACAATCCAAGCCAAAGGGATGAGTCTTCAGGTCCTCATATGGAACAGGCTGCTCTGCATTATTTTATGCAGAAGAGGCTTGGAGAGTGGGGGTCAAACCAAGTCCTGGGTCTTACTGGAAAAATTAGCAATGCTGATGTATGGATTAAACCACTATGGAATAATATTTTTTTTCTTCATTTTTATCTATGGAACGAACTACAAATCACAGATTCTCCATTCATCCAACCATCATTATCTGTATGGCATGTTACACTTCAGTGTTGAGAGTGACACTAGGCCATGTGTACATATAGAAATTCAGATAAGGACCAATGTCCCCCATGTCCCTATTGCATTGGGTAGCTGTGCTTGAGATTAGGCTTAACTTGGAAAAGACAGATGGCTTAACCTAGTTCCGTCTATCTTGCCTGTCAGGACAGAGCTCAGCTTTGAGTCACCTCCTCCCCCAGTCTCAAATTGGACCTGAATTTTCCTGTGTGGCAGCTGTCACCCTCTTTGCTAAAGTCAGGATGAAAAATCTGGGGTCTGGAAAAGCAGTCGAAGACCCCACATTGCACAAACATAACTGGAAGGACTGAGGGACACAGTTTACCTGCTACAGCTGCCCTGATCTTCCTCCATAGACATAAGAAGAGATCTAACTGCTGCTGAGGCAGGTACAGGATGGAGCTCCTGCTGGAGATGTGTCTATGGGCTGTAAGGTCTGCACAAGTCTTTTGCCATACACCTGCTGTAGTCAGGCATGCCAGGTCCTAGGCTAGCAGCCATTCTCGTAACAACACTTTTCAACCCTTTCCTTGTGAGGGCAATGCTCTCCCCTTTCCACTGAACACATATTTCCACTGCAGCAGCATTGCTGGGGCAAAAGTGTACATTTGGGATTGGGGAGAAACCCCAATGACGTGAATTTCCTGACATAGATCTTCATCCACGTGTTTCTTGAGTTCTTGCAGAATTTGGGCAGCGCTATTGATGGACACAGTGCTTTGGTAGGCATGGCATGGCTGTCACCACGGTGAGCACCAGGCACTGTCTGTGCCACGCTCCTGCTGATGCTGCCAAGGCACGTCACTTCTGTGCTTCTCATCATCCCTCCTGGCCCTCTGTACAAGTTGCCAAGCACAATCTCCTGGCCATCCCTCCTGTTTGTGTTTGGGAGGCTACATGTGAGAACCTGATCAAGGTCTATAAGTAATGTGGTGAGGCAGCTCCAAAAGGGGTTAAAAAAATCAAAATCAAACATTTAGGGAGGAGAAGAGTTCTCATATGATGCAAGTTTCCAGGCTGAAGAGATTTGTGTGCATGGTTCTGTGCGACAGATGCCCTGGGGAAAGGGCTGTGTCTTGCCCCTGCTCTGGACGTGGTTGCTGGCAAGAAAAAACAAGGCATTTTTTGGTATTGTGTGTGATTGGGGAAGGGACTATGCAATGAATAAATTCAAGGCACACAAGTGGAGCTGGGTTGTCATGGCAACCAAATAGCTTCTATTGTTCCACAAGGAGTGTTATTACTTACTGCCCCTTGTAGGATAATTAATTAATCCTCAGACATCCTTTCTGGAACAATGGGGCTGGGCAGGCTGAGGAGAGACCCAGCTCTCCCATCCCTGGCCCTGGGACTCCTGGCATCTACTGGCTGCGTGATGGTGGGACACAAGTGCTGCCAGTGACTAGCCATTGCATGATGCAGTAAGATGTTTTGCACAGGAGTTTGGCTGGATGTGGTGCTTTGGAGGAATGCAGCTCCACCCATGATCCAAGCAGCACTCTTTGCCTCCACTCCCATGGGAACTGTCTCACTGAAATGATGGTGTGATGACATTTCAATCCTGGAGGCTACAGGGCGCTCTGCAAAGGCAACACAACTGTGTCTTCATGATGGAAGTTCCCAGATGATGCACAGAATGCATTGCAGTTGCCTATATCAGCTTGGTGTTTCCTGGTTCCTTGTCATATGAAGCCAATGCACCTACATCTCCTTGAGGGCCATGGTACGGTGCAGGTGGAGTCATGCTGGGTTAAAGGAGTTTCCTAGGTGCACTGCTGGCTTTGGAGTGATCTCCTAATGATGAGGGACCAAAACTACTGTCCTTATTTTTAAAAAATAACATCTTGTTCAACACAGCTGCTGCCTGTGTGTGGTCAGCCATATTTTCAGGCTCACTTGCTCAAGTAATGCTTTATTACTGTGTACTCCTCTTAGCCCTGCTAAGCAACGCTGAGCTGCAGCCTCTGTTCTTGTCAATGATTAGAAGGATTATTTGCTGAGCCAAGATCAGTGACATCAATTGAAATGCCTGGAAAAGGATGCCAGGGGCCAGGCCAAATAGGTATTGGGGAGGGCACGTTTGACTGGCAGACCCTCTGGGAAGTGCTGATCCATGAAGATGAAAGGCCTGGCTGGAGACTTTGCAGATCCTGTACGAATTTGCAAGTTGGAGATTTAGAGGCAGGCTGAACAGAGAAACGTCTTCATAATGATGTTGTGCAGCTCAGCCGATCTGCTAAGAATGGATGGTATCTCCTAGTTGCCCTCTAAGGAAACAGGCCAGAGAAATTATCTTGCAAATGCTGTTTTTGCTACAGGTGGTTGAATTACAGTAAGTGTGCAACAGTGTGTAGTTATTTATAGACGCTTGATGGTGTATCATGGTACTCGGACTGTGCTCTTCCTCTGGTGCCTCAGTGAACGAGCAGGCACTTCTGAACCAGGAGAATAAGGAGTGCTGCCAGCCTGGAGCTCAGGTCACTCTGCAGCCAGAACAACATGCAGATTTCTGTCCTTGTGCTACATGGCCCTAATGCTGCCCAAAGTCACCATCGTTTCAATGGTCTGGTTCAAGCAACGTGTTTTGGTGGATCCAGCTCTGATGGTATTGAGCACCAAGTGCTTCAGAAGGAGCTGGAAGCTCCCTGCATGCTCTTTCAACAGACAGCTGAGTCTGTTCAGGGTAGATTGCACTTTCTGCAAGGTGGGAGTAGAGGCTGGTGCTTCCACCTGCAGCCTTGTCTCACTGATCTTCAGGGATGTATTTCTCTGGTATCAGACAGTTCAGACTCCCTTCAAGCATTAATGAACAATCTCAACAAGGAAAACAACCAGAAGTTTCCTATGCATTTAAAAGAAGGGATGGTTACCCTTCATAACGCTTCAATTTTCCTGCCCTATGGTCTGTGCACTCCTAAACCTGCTCCCCTCCCGTATCTGCACACCATAAACAGCTCAGAGCTCACAGCCCTTGTCGTCGGGATTTCTTTGTGGCTCCTATAATTTATTCATCCCAAGATGCTCTCCTACATCTGCAATAACATTGTTTCAGTTTGTTATAGCACTAGCTTTAAAGTTTTATAAACCCGGTGACAAGTTGAAAAGTTACAAGAGGATTATTGTAGAGGGCTAGCCTAAGAAACAAGGCTTCCAAATAGAAATGCTTGCAGGAATATACGACGTGTTAAAGAAAAGATATTTGTGGGGTTGGCAATACATTTTGCTGGGGATGATCTGCAGCGCAGACAGATTGGTGGTTGGTGCAGGATGCTTGGCAAAGCTAACCTCCATGTTTTGCTTCATTGCCCCCTACTCCTGTATCATCACCTCTTGCCGTGCTGCTGTCTTGGGAGTGGCTGTGCTTGACTGATTGTTTGGGGGTTATGGAAAATAGCAGACACAATGCCTCCTAACTTCTTGGAATTTGATTGAAAACCAAGTGGTCTTGTTAGGACTATGAGTTATCTCCAACCAGGAGAGATGTAAGATATGTTCCAAGAAAGCTATGAGCTGCAAGTGTCTTAAATTTCCTTTTAACCCAAAAAGAAGGTAGATTGGGTGTGTAAGGGTGTTCTTGCCCAGAAAAGATAATCCTGCAGCCTGTTATGTCACCACCAGTGGTGCATCACTCTGTTCACTGTTATCTATTCCATCCATCAGGCATGTCTGAAGCAGCCTTTGTAGAGGAACCTGTCCTGATCAGGCTTTGTATTTCTATTTTCACTGGAGTATGAACATACACTGCCTAGCTGAATCCCATTTCAGTATAACCCATGCACATCAACACATGGGTGATTTTGTTGTATGCTGAGCATAGTTGGTGAAAGAAGGCAGCATGGATGGATAGACCCAGTACAACAGACAGCAGCTTCTTAGACTTCTTGCTCATGGACCCCTCTCTTGGTCTTTGAGCCCTTTCTGGCAGACCATCTGTACATCTGCAACAGCAGGAACCACAATATGCCCCTGGAGAGGATTTTCCATTGATATGGATGTCTTGAGTTATAAAATTCGAGTTTTTTAAGGAAAGATTTCTGCTGCATATGTTATACTACCACATATTCTCTTCAAATGTATTGGCATTTTTCTTATTTATCTGAAAACATTCTGCTTTGTTGGCATCTCTTTTCAATGGAAAAATTTATATATTTTGCAGTCAGACTATTTTATGTCTCTGGATATCTGAAGGTTTTAAAACAAAGATTAAAGTATTTAAATCCCCCAGTAAGAGGTTTCTGGCCTTATATGCTGTGAGATACAAGTACGACAGGACACTTCAGTGCTGTGATGGTTTTCCTGTAGTCTCAAGTATCTCCAGCCCTGCAACACCATGGTATCTAAATGTGTGTGTGAGTATGATACATCCTTTTATTTAAGGTTGCTGAATATTGAAAACTGCCAAAATGCAGTAAAGTTAAGAGGCATCTTTGTTGCTGAGCTTAATGGATGGTGTGTTGTAATAGTACTGCAGGGGCTGTTGTCCTGTTGGATTGCTGTAGGCTCCTGGGATGGTACGGTTGCAAGTAGCAGAGGATGCCTTGGTGCTGAAGAAGGTCCAAACTCTTAAAGTGAAGCACAATATGAATGGTACAGCCCTGATGTACAGTGAGGCATCCCCAGGTTTTGTGCTGGCATGGACAGATAGCAGTTGTGCTTTATTTCATGTGCTAGGAGCTCCTGTGTGCTGTGATTTAAACTAAGATATTGCAAGCATGTGGCTGAGATGGAAGGTTTTTTCAGAGCTGGCAATGGTCTGTGCCTTCCTCTGCCAATGATTGCCTCAGTACCACTTAGGTCATGCAGCAATTGTCACTTCAGGTCCTTGTGTGCAGGGCTGTAATGCATCGGGTGGCTGCTTGCTTGGAAAATCAAACGTTGGCAGTTCTGTACATAGGAAATGGTGTTTTCCTGAAAGGGGGAGACAACAGGGAATGAGAAGGAAGGTCCTGCATGATGGCTATGAGCAGTATTCTGTGCAGACTGCCATCAGGTGCACGCTGTCACCGAGGTGGCTTTCTCACGTCTGTTTCTCCAGCAACAGAAAGTAACTTCTGCATGAACACAGCCACTTGGCTAGCTGAAGTAAAGCAGCAGCATCTCGATGCTTTTTCATATTGCCAGTGGGTTGTTTGGAGAAATAAAAGACAGTTGTAGAGGGGGAGAGAGGGACCTCTAGTCCACTCCGGACATTGCAGGAGCCCATCTTCTCTGCCATTGCTAGAATTCAGGTTGCTTTGCTGCCTCTTCTTGCAGTTGTCATCCCATAATGGACTGCTGGGGCTCAGGGTTACGTGCCAGTACTGATGCAGTCTAAAATGCCAAGAGTCTGCTCACATCACATTCTACTTGAACAGAAATCCCAGTGATTGTGCTGAAAGACCTCTTACTAAGGTAGGGCATGAAGACAAGTAGAGCATCAGGAACCTCTGCTGTGTGGTGAGATGTGGGAGTGGGCGTTGAAATCCAAACAAGCAGTGATCCCCTTTCTGCCCCAAACATGATCCTTACATAATAGGGTGGAGTTCTTATACAAAACAGTTAAGAAAAAAAGCAAAGCACTGTGAAGGAGCCTGATGTACTTCACATTCTTGGTTCTGAAATTGGTTATGAAGAGATTGGCCTAGCTTAAAAACTAGAAAATAGGTCAGTGTGACTCATATGTCAATATTTGCTGCATTTATGGCAACATGTAGAAGGGAAGAATCTTATCTGTCTTCCATAATATTGTGGAGGTTATTCTATTCCAAAGACAAAATTCTCCATATGTCCTTGGCCTTGATGCTGGTTAACTGGAGAGACAGCCCAGTGAATTCACTGCATCGTAGAGTCAAGTTGCTAAGTAACAATCCAAAGATCACCATACAGTTTCTTCAAATGCAGTGGCAAGCAGAAAGCTAGGATCTGCACAAGGAGCCAGCAATTCCTTCTGAGATGGAGGTCTCATGGACTCGGGGTGTGTGTAGCAGAGGGCAGTCTGGCAAAGCATCAATCTTGCCTGGAGGTGTCCCCATGTGAGGGGGAGGGACAGCTTTATAGTACCCCTATGAAGAAGTCCCCTATGATTGTGCAGAGAGTCTCTAATGTCTCGGTCATTAATGATGTCCTTGAATGAAATATTTTTGTTGGCTGAATTGCATGATTTTGCTATGGACATAGATCACTTGATAATGAGCTGTGGAAACCTTGCTGAAATGAGCTCTCAGCTGAAGAAAAACTGGGAGCTGCTGAACTAGAGTATGACTCTTTCCCCCTGAGGCTTTCTATTCTACCATGCTGATTTCCTCCTAGAAATCCTGTAGCGTTCCCAAGATAACTTAATGGAAGGGTTAGCAGGAAGCCTGTTACCTGTGTAACTGGAAAAACTTGGTTATGGGCAAGCAGTTGGATGGACTGGCTGATTCCTAACCTAAACCCTGGGTTTTGCAGCACTAATAAAATGTAGTGGTGCTGCTTATTGAGAATAAGCATTTACACATCCCCACTATGCATCTTTCCATGGTGCTATTTTCCCTAAGGAGCAGCTCTGCAAGTCCTCCAGTATCACAAGTTTGAGCCTCAGGAGAGCTTACTCTACCCTGGTTCCAGGGTTGAAATGCCAGGGTTGAGAAGAGTTGAAATGCCTCGCTCACTCGGTGGCTTCCCCATGTGAATATTCCTGTGCTCTCATTGAGGAGACTTAAGTTCACTCTGCAGTTCACAGATGACTCCACCCCACAGCAGGAAGGAAGTCACATTGGAGAGGAGGAGAGTCCATGGCTATATGGTTTGCAGCATGCATTCAGCTGAACAGTGCTATGTATTGCAGTGCTCCATCTGTTCCTGCGTGAGCCAAGTTATCTTTAGATCTGAACAGGCCAGTGTTGCATGGCAGTGGTATGAACCACTTCAGCTTGCACATTGGCATTCCTGTAGTAGTTAGAATTGTTGCCACAGAAAACTTTGTCCAGGACAATTTTTTCCTGTTTAGGTTTTTGTTCAGGTTTTTATACAGGCAGAACTCTCACAGCCTCTATATATATTTACGTATATATAATAAAAAAGCTGTCTGTATTTGAGAACAATGTTCTAAAGGGCCACCTGTTTCAATAGCAATGCTGCAGCGTTGGAGAGGATTACTGCAGGATGCTAAAGTATCTTCCCACAAGTGAAAGCTTCATCTGGTTTGATTGAAAACCATATTAGATCTTGAGGATCTGACCTGCTGGCATCTTGTCTTATCCACATTTATAGCATGCAGCAACAGAGTGTACGTGCGCAAGAGTACCGGCACCTCGATATAGAACCTAGATCTGAATACGAGGGCATGCATGTCGTGCTGCTATCTGAATATGTAAATAAATTGGGCTATATATAGCTCTATATGTTATGTACATGCTGAGTGAAGGTGGCAGATACGACAGCTGAATAGCTTTACTGTTTCTGAGTGCTGGTAGAGGCTCCCTGTGTGCTCCCTACATCTCTTGTGCTTGCTCCTACCCCTCTCAGCCTCTCTGCTATCACATTTTTCAGGCCTCTGGAGAAGAACGTGTGTGGGGACAGGAGCTGTTAATATTCTGAGTCTGTGCTGAGTTGCTAGGCTACAGAGAAAAATGAACATTCAAGGAAAAAGGATGGTGAAAGGGAGAGGATCTGCTGAGCTGCTTGTAGATCCAGCAAGGCCTTCTAGTCAGATGAAAGGGATCATTTTGGGGAAGGAGGTAGTGCATGCATGGGAGATGAAATGCGGGCAGTCTCTGCTGCTCTGGAACAAGCAGACTGTCAGGGCTACTCCACACAGAAAAATGGTGGAGGAAGAAGGAAAAGGCAGGATCCTACAGCCACTGCTCCCTTCCACGCTACTGCCCGCACGGCATGCGCAGCTGGCTGCTTCCCATCTGCCAGGGTGCAGCGGGCCACCAGGTTAGGGTGTCCCCACTCTTCGCAGGGTGCCCTGAGCTCCCACCTGAGGCCCTAGTGAAGAGGAAAGCAAAGCCAAAACACATTTACAGCTTGCAAGTTGGACTTCATCTCCCTCTTCCACTGCAGCAATCTGCTACCACAGGATCTCCTTGAGCGTCAGGAGAAGGCAGCTTGTGGCTTTTATCTCCCTGCCCATGCACTTTGCGTTCCTAGGTCACAGATGTACGAAGTACTGACCCTTTTACTCATCAAGAGCTTTCAACTGAGGTTCAAGCAGACTTGAAGGTTTATAATACAGCAGCTCCAGTCTGATCCTGGTTTTCCTGAGTCCCAGTCCAGCTCCTGAGCACTGACCCCCTTCAGCTGTTCCCCCTTGTAAATGAGCATTGGGGATTTGGCTCTCGAGGCTGTGAGCCATCATATCTACCAGGTGTCTTGTGTTCTCTCTTCTGGAAGGTCAGCTTTGCCCTGTGCTCCCATTCCTGTCTGCAAGATTTCTGTTCCCTCTCAATATTGCTGGCTGTATCAGAACCCTCAGAAAAATTAAACGGTGCCTTTGGGTATTTTTATTATCTGGATACTTTATTTACCGAGCTCACATGGGCTCCCTGCCAACAACTTTCAGCCAGCTCTGCAAATAGAGCTCCTTGGCTCCAGGACTGTTGGTCCTGGTACTGCAGAGAGCACTCATTCAGCATGGACAAGGACTGCAGCTTGTTCTCTGCCATCCAGTTGGCTGTGAAGTCAAAGTCTGCTTGCTTGTGGACCTCCACAGCCTGCTGAAATCTGCTTTTTTTTTTCTCATGCATCCTGTAATAAACTTGACTCGTTCAGCAGGATCAGGAGTGTTTCATAAAGCTGTATTTTGAAGGCTATCATCAGTTATCTACACTGCACCCATCGGATTTATGCTGCTGCAGCCAAGGCTTGGATTGCTGAAGTGGAAGAATGATAGCACAGGCCGTGTTGTGTGCACTGCTGCTGGTCAGCCTGGCTCCTCTGGCTTTACCCAGGCACAACCAAGGGCAAACTAACGCATGACTGGAAGCAGAGGTAGACTGAAGGTATGATACCCCATCTGGTCAGCATCCTTGACAGTAGATGTTGCCTGGAATAGGTTTTCAGATGGTGTCCTTGCACTCTGTGTTGTCCCAGTGTGGCTGTGCAGCTCTCTGCTCACACCACAGTTGACTGCTAGCTTTTTTCTAACACAATCTTAGTGAGTCTGTTGGCATGGAGGTCACAGATACAGCTATGCAGAGAACTCATACGTAGAATCAGTCACCCCAGATATAGAAATAGGACTGTGTGTGCAGAACTCCTGGGGGTTTTGAATGCAATAATTTGCATCCAGTTTTCTTGGGTCTGTTGGAAAGTAAGCCGTGTTTTTCAAACCACAGGCTGCCATCCTCTACCTTAAGAGGACTTTAGAGGACCCCCTGCTTGGCCTAACTGAACCATATTGCCAGAAAAAATGTAGTTCTGCATTTTCTGTGCCTGATTCCACATCACCATCTCTGTTTGCTCCCAGATATCCTTTCTACATGATCAAAGTGTTGTGCTTTCTAAGGGAAATTAAAGCTGCCTCACAACCTTTTGGTCAAGCCACTCTGCAGCAGCCGAGTTGTGGCAATCATTCTGCCCAGGACATGTTAGTTGTCTTACATCATTTAAAGGATTTGTTTGCCTCCAGCTACCTCCAGGGAAATAACATCTTTGCAGCAGTTTTTTGAACATGGAATAACAAATTTTCTTTCTCTAAATCAAAACTGTCTTTAAAGCACTGTGTGCATTGATATTGCAGAAAGGCTCATGGTTTTGGTGCTCAGAACTGTACATACAACTCTTATACTGCCCTGTGAAGTAGTAGTGTTGCTTCATTCATAACATGATTCCCAATCCATGCAGCCCTAAGCTGTACTGATGGTCTTAACTGCCACAGCAAATTATAAACTCTGTTTAAAGTTTGATTTTCCCAGGGAGAAAATGTAGTTTCTGTGCGTTGTACACTTGGCATTTGAATAGAGATGTAGGATCCCAAAATGCAGCACAGAGGCAAGATAGCATCAGTGTCTCCATTTTATAGGTGAGAGAAAATGGGATATAGATGAAAGTGCCCAATGTCTCCTACAGAATTAGCATTGACTGAGCTGAAACAGTACACAGAGGTGTTTTCTAGACTGCCTGATCCCAATGGGCTTCTAAGCCCCTAAAGGGATTCAGAGGTCTCCTTTTCTCCTTGCTTCCCTTTGTACAGCCTCTGGCAGTCAGTGTCTATCTGGAGGGCTTCAGGACCTCTCTGGAGTAGGGTTTCACCAGATAGGTATCCAATAAACCTCTTGACAAGATGATGAAAAGGACATTTCATTAAAAAATAATAATACTTTTTAAAAAACAGCCTAGAGGAATGAAGAGTTCTGGGAATATTTTAGTGAAATTACATTTTCCTGCTACCATGTTGTTCCTGCTGGAAAGTGTAATGAGTGTTGACCACTTGAATCGAGCATCTCTCAGCAGGCAAGAGGTAAGAAAGTCACTGCACAATGAAAGTTCTCTGAAGGTACGTGCAGAGGCTGTGAAGTCCCTTTGAAAAGGTTTAGGGAGTGTCACTGGTCTTCCAGCATTACCTTTCCCTTGGCATAATCCACTTTCCTTCGCTCTCAGCCTTCTGAGGGCTTTAGAAACTATCTTCACTAGTCACTGTTTAAACGTCTCTCTCAAATTTAATTTAGCTTAATAGGCTAGTTGTTGCATGTTTAATTAAATACAAATGATTATTAAAAACATATTTTTGAGCTTTACTGGCTGTGTATTAGATATGTCCATATGTGTATGCAGCAGGGCACTGGGAATATGCTGCAAGGCAGTGAGGGTAGTGCCTAGTAAGGACACAAAGATGGGCTGGGGGAAGCTGAGTGGGAGATGGGTGAGGAAGAGATGGGATACAGACACCAGTGCTGTTCCATAGTTTGTTGTGAGTGTGCAAAATGTGCAAAAGGCAAATATGTAGTGTAATAGCATAGTGCAGGAAAACAGCAGCTCCTTGCCCTCCCTGCAGTGTCCCAAGCCAGTCAACCCTCTAACTCTCACTTTCCCTGGAAGAAATCTCTTAGGTGGGGACTTGTTTGAGCTCCCTCCTGGTTTAAGTGCACATCTTATCTGCTTTTTGCTTGATGTACTGCAAAGGAATCCTTACCAGTTTCCAGCTCATCTATTAATGTAAAGATTGCATAACAACATCTTTTTGATTTTCCGCTTGAAAATTGGTCAAACTCATGCACCACATTTCACTGAACTTTTAATGTATGACCTTTCTTCTTGGGCACACTTTGTTCAGATGGCCAACTAAGGCCAGTATGTTCTGGTTTGGCATGGGTAGGTATAGGCACCAAACGTGCATCTAAACATCTCTCATTAGGTGGTTCCTCCCTGTGAAAGAGGACAGTTTCTCAAGTTATGATGAGGTTTAGAATGAGAACTGGCTGTGGACTCAGAAATGGGAAGGCCAAACCATCCTGCTTTTGGGAGTATCGCAGGCTCTGGTTTTTGCCCAGCCACTGGCTCATGGGGAGCTGGGCATGGAGACCAGACCGGCAGAAATAATACTCAGTAGCTCACAGATTTTGTGGCTTAAGGAAAGAAAGTGCCAGGCAATATTTTTTTTCTAGAGCTTGCCCAAGGAAGATGGCATGTTGCAAGTGGTGATTTTGGGATTTCTGCCTCTCACACTGAACAGAGTTGCTGTTTTGCACATGCTCACAGCAGGTGCTACTCACCCTTATGCCCATACTCTGGCTTTTCCCTCTCAACTTCTGCTTCCACCATGACTGGGCCTGTTAAGCAGACAGTATACAATGCTGTTTTGTGTTCAGATGGCCTTTGATATACAGGCCCAGAAGTCTGAAAGCCTTATCACAGGCAGATCAACCCCCTTTTTGCATAGGACCCAGTTGCTGTACCAGCACCAGTACTGGTGCTGCAGAGACGGAGCGTGGCAGGAGAGAAATAGGTCAACAAGATGACACTTCTCTTGCACACCCCCAGTTGTTGAGGATACAGCTGATATGTCCCAGTTTCTGGACATGCATTCAGCAATTAAACACATGCAAATTACTGCAAAAGTAGATCAGATCAGTGAGGGGAAACATCTCCATGCAAAGTTCTTCTGAGGTCCTAAAGAAAATGAGTTCAAGAGCACAAAGGCCTGCTGCACCGAAGTGCACTGAGCGTATCCTAGAAGCAAACACGTTTGTTCCCTTGCACTGTTGGCAGATACTGGCAGGTGCAAGGTGGTTTTCCTGTCCCCCAAGTCTGTGGATGTTTGGTTATTCAAAATCAGAAGAGGTGGAAAGAGATTCTGGATTTCTCATCTGCTAAGTTGAAGAACAGGGAGAAGGGCAATATCTAACATAGATGTCACTTTATGTATAGTGGTTGTCATGCGGAGCTTCAGACTTGTAAACTGGGCTCTGGCTTGCACCAGAAGATAAATTAAAAGCAGGATGTTGGCAGAATACTCTCCCCATGAAAAGCCCAATAAGTACAATAGCTGCTGCCTCCTGCCCTAGGCAAAGGTGAGAGTCTAAAACAGACTTTATGCTATCTTGGAGCATGAAACATTGCCATCTTCTCTTTACTAATGTCAGATTAAGTGGTGCTTTTTAGGGTCTGGAACCCATTGATTTGTCTTATCTGCATGGAAATGGACAATCCATTATGAGGGCAAAGTAGCTTTCTCAAACAAGCTTGCTAAGAATTGCGGCCATCTTGCTCTGCCCTTCACATATTCTCTTGTACATTTTACACTGCCCTGTTTCTTTGCAAATGACTGCAGACACATTGTCTCCTCCCCTTAAAAATAATTATTTCCCCTATCCTCTCCTTAAAATGAAACATACTTGAGGACTACTTTGTCCTTTAATTTCTCTCCCAAGAATGACGGGAACAGGAGCTGGTGTTTAATCATCAAAGAAGTTGAAGCCAACAAACTGTTCATTAGTCTCTGGCAGTGGCAGCTTGGTTTTTACTAAGTCAGATGTTTCATTTTTCTCCCTCTTTCTGGAGCGTCTTGGCTTTCCTAATGTTCTTTTATGATCTTGGACAAGGAGACTGTATGTCATTTGCTTATATGGTATAGGACTTCTATTTGGTCACTTCCCCAAAAGGAGATGTTCTATCAAAGTCAGGGGTTGAGGGGAATTGGGGGATAAAATTAAGTGGCACAGCTAGTGGTGGAGATAAGTTGTAAAATGGCCTTTATTCCCCTCATTGCTTCCAGTACCTCACAAGTTCTTGTGATAGTTTCCACTATCTGCCTGGAATAATCACCTTTAAAGCTCCTCCAGGATGACATGAACTAGGCACAGAAGACATTCACGTTGCCAGAAATACTGTTCTAAGCAAAGATTTGACCCTTTCAAATATTGTATTCCTTCAATTTCCAAGTCTGGCTTTTGAGTCTACTGTAGCCTACAACAAGGATGCACTCTCCTGCCTCTGGTTGAGTTTAGTACTGGGGACTGTATAGGTCACAGCACAGAGGAAACCAATCTGATCCAACCTTCCAATGATCCACACCTCCCAGGAGCTCTGCTGAGCGTTTATGGAGCAGCCTGCCCAGGAGGGATGCTTCTGGTGACTTAGCTGGAAGCTGGAGCTTCTGCTTTGCAGCAGGAGGCTCTGCATCCTTGGGCTATTCTCCTTTCCTGTTAGTCCCTTCTTTTTATGACCTGGAGGATTGTTTTCTCCACATTATGCCTAAGCCTTCCAAAATATTATTAAGCACCTGACCTTGTGCTTCTGTGACAAGTTCCATAGGTTCTGTGAAAGTTATTTTCATTACTTTGGCTTCAGTCTGCACTTGTACAGAGATCCATTGTAGAAAATTGGATACTGTCATCATATGCCTCTGTTTGGTATAAATCTGTGCATTAATTCCCCCCTTTGCTGCTTCCTGTTTCTACCAGAGCCCTTCTACTGTTCAAGTGTATTTAGTTATTTGTATACTGCCCAGTAACCATTAAGTATAAGAGGGTGGAGCTCTGTAAGCTTAAGTAGCACAGGATTATGAATACTTACTAACTGGGGAAACTGGGAGATCCTTCTGCATGTTTCTCTGCATTTGCTGCCTCTGGAGTTCTGCAGGAAATACCTTCCTCTGTCCATACCCCTCATGTCAATATTTCAGCCGTTCACTGTTCAAGTCCTCTTACATTATCTTTGGTTTGGGGTCTCTGCTGAGCTTCAGGAAGGCTGTTAGAGCCACACTCTCTTGTCTGGAGTTGTACACTAACAACCCTGTCCTCAGCAGGTGGTAGGATGAGCTGTCATTTTAACTTATGATGTCCCCAGATAAGCTCTGTTGCATTCTCTGGGACTTTTGCTGGCATCAACATGAGCTCTCCTTCCTCCTCACAGGAATGGGCCGGGAGTGCCCACAGCACCACGTGTTGCTCTCACCTCTGCTTTGTGCATGCATCACACAGGAATGGGGAGAAGAGAGGAAGAGAGCAAAGTCTGCAAAAATGGAGACGGAGGGGGCTTAGGGCTGATAGCTCAGTTGGAGCAGCTGGGCAGAGAAGAGCAGGAGGAGGGAGGTGAGGGGGGTCCAGTGAGGACGGCTGTGCTGAGCAGCTTTCCAGCAGGCTCAGGTGCCATCTCGGCTTTGTGAGGGGCTGGGTAGGAGCTGTACTGCTGAGTGCAGCCCTGAGTGCAGCTGGGCAGCGAGGTCTGCTTTGCAGGGCAGGCAGCACAGGAGCTCTGCAGTGAATGGAAAGGCTGGGAGCAGTGTCTGAGCCATGGAACCTCTGAGCTGCTGAGCACTGGACTTGTGGGGCAAACCAAGAGATCTGGTGACTGCTGAGTGGAGGGGCTTGCAGAGCTGGAGGAGAAGGATATCTTGTTTCGAAACACACAGCTCTTCTGGTGTAAGAGATGTGGTTTGTAGGTCAGTGACACTCAGCAGGGCTGGTCTGGGTCTGAAAGAGGGTCGCCCTTTTGCAAGGGCCATTGACTGTAGCATTTCATCTTCCTGCAGTGGAGTGGAGCTGAAATGGCAAGTTGGGCTATGGTAGCCTATCTAGCTGGAGAAGGCCTGCAGCTGTCTTTGGAAAGTTTGCATTTCCTGGGCGTGGAAAATGCAGAGGACCAAGTGGAGGCGTTTAACTTACGAACACATATACCCTTCAGAAGCCCCCATTCCCTCATCCCAGCTTGTGTTTTTCAAAAACCAAAATCTAAATTCATGTTAAACAATTTCCTAAGGGCTTTGCAGCGCAGCCTGCACTGAGCCCCTGATGAGGAATGAACTCCTCTCCTCTGCATTTGCCTCTTCTCCCCCAATAGACACAGATGAAGCAGGGTGGCTGACACATGCACTCGCCCTCCAGGACAGGTCCTGCCTTTCTTCACCTATGCAGTAATGTTCCCAGCAGGGTGAGCTGGGAGCTCCCTGCAAAGCTCTCCCACCCCTGCCACACTAGTGCTGGGCCTTGGCCGGGTACCAAGGAGGGTGAGAGCTTCAGGAACTCAGGGGCACTGCTCTCACTGCCGTGCAGATCTGAACCCACTGGAGGGGTAACTAGGGAGAACGTTTTCTTTCAGCAGAGTCTTAACCAAAACCAGAATGTTGGTGTTCCTGAGACTGTAAAGCCTCTTCAACAAGAGTTTTAGTAGTCCTGCAAAAAAAGCAAAACAACTTCTTGACCAGAAAGCTGTCACTGTTTTTGTTCTTTTCAATATAATGCAAAGGTGACAGAAATAGTTTCTGTATCCAGATGACACCACAGATTTGCTCCGTAACCTTTCAGCTGTGCATGTGGGTCTAGATTTCTGAATCATAGCTAGATACCCAAACCATGGCATGCCTATGCTGTGGGATTATTTGAGCTTGTTTTCAGAGGTGCTAATCGAACCTGGCTTTGAGTAAAGTCAGTGGGAGAAAGTGAGAAGGCAGGATGCCTCTGTGCCCAGCCCAGATGTTAGTGCATGAGCAAGGTCTTCACCAGCCCCTCATATGGGGCTGGCAGGGCAGAGCAGAAGTGTCCCTCGTGCGTAGCCCAGAGGGTTCCTGTGGCACTGTCAATATCAGCTTAGGAAGAAACAACGTGTCTCTGGCCCCAACAGTTCATTTGCATGCATTTGCAGAATGCTTTTTATTTAGGAACTTGTGAAAAGTTGCTGGCTTCTGTAAGACTTGTGCACGTGGTTTACCCTGCCCACTTCCTAATCTGCATCTTGTTAGCTGGTTACCCAAAAAAAATCTGGCTTCTGGCCTATTTATGAGCTTGTTGAGAGAATATTTTGTCATTTTGTACAAGACCCCTTCCTGTACTACTCATTTATCTGAGAAGAAATAATTATTCTTCCAGCACAGTGCCACAATACTGTGTCTGTCTTTGTGAATAAGCTGATCTGGGGCCTCTGGGGCTCCCCAGGACGTGCAGTTGCTGTACAGCATCTAGAGTTGTTTCTGCAAAGCTACAGCTATGGGCCACAAAACATCTCTCCCTGCCCTTTAGGAACATCTTGGCTTAGCTGCTGTTTTGAGCTTCAGCTTTGTACTGTTGAAGAGGAAAGGAGCAGGGGACATGTATGGCATTGCGGTAGCTGGGGATGAGTGGGGAAGTGCCCTTTACCCAGGCGATCATGCTCCACTGGTGACAGATTTCCTCCACATATGTCCCTCTCTGAGAATTGCAGTGAACTCCCAACTTAGCTCATACAACAAGGCAAGTGCTAATAGCTTGTCACGGCTGGCCTGGGTTGACTTTGAATCCTTGGCCTAGAGGTGAGACTTTCCATGTGCCCTTGGGAATCTCCTGAATTTCTGCTCAGACTAAAAGTGGCTTTCACCAACTGCCTTGTTTCCATTTTCCCAGAACAAAACACAGCCCTCCCCAGCTGGGGGTGCTGCAGACAGAAGCATTTGGGTGCCAACAGATGTGGAGACCCAGCAAAAGTCTCCTCAGCAGCAGCAGAGAAGGGGCTGAGTGGTGTCCCTGCCCCGGGGCCAGGCTGATGCTTGCACGTTTCTCTCCTAGGACTACACCATCACCATGTACTTCCAGCAGAGCTGGCGGGACAAACGGCTGGCATACAACGACCTTCCTCTCAACCTGACCCTGGACAACCGGGTGGCTGACCAGTTGTGGCTGCCCGACACCTATTTCCTGAATGACAAGAAGTCCTTTCTGCATGGGGTGACGGTGAAGAATCGCATGATTCGGCTCCATCCTGATGGGACCGTCCTGTATGGCCTGAGGTAAGTCTGAGAGGAATTTTTGTTGGCTGTGTTTGTGAATGACTTCTCTGAATCTAAATTTCCTGTTTTGAATGATATTCTGGTATTTTGTTTAGGCACAGACGAGGACCCAAAAGATACTGAAGTATTGCACAGGTTTAAGCGTCTGCTGTTTCTCCAGGCTGGAAGTGGCTGGCCTTCAGGCCTTCCTTCAGGCCTCCTAAGTTCCCTCTACTCCTACAGACAAAGTTTGGAGATGGGAATAGTTCTGTGCATTTCAGGTTGCTGTCACTCAATGCCTTCACTTCCATTTGAAACACTCATTTTCAGTTGCTTATAATTTTCTGCAAGTTTGGCCTATGGAGATGAGAAGTCATTACTTTGGTATCTAACACTGAATTTCTGTAGCATTTGAGTCAAATCATTTCAGTCATTTTTGAGTATGAAATAGAAGAAATGTTTTTGTACCATCTAAAAAAAAAATGTCCCTTGTCTTTACCAGAGTAATTTTGCAGATTGTGCTTTGAAAGTTGATATTTAGTAGGGGAATGGTCCTCAGTGAGGCAGCTTTTTGTGGTGTCTGGAATAAATTTACGTTGGCAAGTCCACAGCCTTTTGGAAGTACTCTGTGTGTAATGGAGGTGGCAGAGGTTGGCTGTGCTGTGTCACCTGGATCTGTGGAGATGCCAGGGCAGTAGAAGAGTTAAACGGGAGGGTGAAGGGGCTAAAAAGGAAGATTGCAGCTGCAGGTAAAAGTGCAGTGCAGTTTTGGATGCTGTAACTGAAATCTTGGTAATGATTTCCCCAAAGCTGTATTTGTCTGCTTTGAGCTGTTCTCCTAGGTTTTTTGTGGATTTTTTTTTGCGGATATTTTTTTCCTTTTTTGACTACCAAAATTCACAGCTGGCTTTTAGACCTGCCTCCACATTCACAAATGATTGCGATAGCAGCTCTGGGCTTACGTCCCAGTGCAGCACAGGGGGAGGAAAGACCTTTCTCTTTCAAAGAGGGTACACCCACCCTTCCCATTTACAGTATCAGCTCTTCTGCTGCTTTGTGTTTTGTGGCAAAGTCTGACTTTCTCTGATGATTTCCTCCTTTTTAAGAAGCAGAGCTGCTTATGGGAGGGTGGGGCTGGGCGTAGGCACAAAGTGGGAGGCTGCCCAGGGCATCATCCTGCTAGGGCAGCACGGTGGCTGTGCCCAGTGTTTCCCTACGGCAGAGCTCTGAGAAGCCAAAAGAGAAGCAGTGGCTGCTGGTACGAAGGAACAGGCTGGAGTAGGTGTTGTGGTGTTTGCACTTAATTGTCCTTCCAATCAGAGAGTGTCTCTTGCTCTTTTGATACAGCAAAAGATGGAATAAGCTCAACTGTGAGCCTTTGTCAATTCCACCTCTCCCTCCCCAGGACAAGAGCATCTACCTCTTGACCTTGGGCCAGTGATGTTGCTTGTCTGATGCTGCTCTGAACTGACTTAGTGACCCACCAAAATGATTGCAGCCTTCCCCCAGCTGGCTACCCCAGATTTTTTCATTATGTTAAGCCAAGTGTGAAGGCTGGGCAAAAAGATGCTTTGACTCAGGGTGGGTAGGAGCATAAACTCCAGCCTGTTGTGAAGGAGGGGGCACAGAGTGCTGTGGAGCTGGTGCTGCTGAGCCAGCCCACCTGAGTGCAGAGCTGCCTCCCCCAGGCTGGTGGGAAACCTTAGCGTGCACCTGCACAGCAACAGAAGCAGAAATGCTGGTGTATTTTTATCAGCTGCCATTTAGTCAGCTCCAGGAATGAACAGTGTGAACTGTGTCGCACAGGTGATGAGCAGTGCAAGTCCATGGAGGGTTTGCAGGGCCAGGATGCTGCGTGAGCACCTCTAGCACTGTTCCTGCCCTTGCCCTCCTGCGGGGCCCTGCAACATGGGCAGGGGAGCTCTGCTTCCTCCCAGGGCCTTGTAAATGGGTGAGATGAGGAAAACCGCATCCAGGCCAAAAGAAAGAAAATGACAGCTGTTTGCCCCTGTTATTTCCAGGGCCATAGTAAGAGCTGCCTATGTTGTTTTAACTTTTGGCTGCTTTTCCTGGAAGCTGCTCTCTTGCCCCTGGAGAAAACAGCAACTGCAAAAATGAAGCAGTGAACAATTGCAACCGCTGCTCCTGGGCCGTGCCTCCAGGCAGGGTAGCTGGCTTTTAATATCCTGAAAGCATTGGGCTGTTGGGGGACAAGCCAGGTGCCCTGAATGCTTGAAGTTTCTCTAAATTTATTCATAGTGATATGGACAATGTTTTCTTTAGGGCTTACAGTCTGGACTGACTCCTGCACCTGTGATTTTGCTGACAACAGAAGTGCTAGGTGCAGTTTTGCAGGTGCAAATAATTGTGAATATTCAAAAACACATAGACACATGCACAGCAGGTGTAAGCAGGTAAGAAAACAAGCTGAACATTCACCTGTGCTCCCTTTGTCTTTGTACAAGTGCACCTATGCTTGCCCTGCAAACAGTAAGGAAATGTGGGTCCTTCCTGTATTGCGAAGCCTGGTCTTGTGTTTTCTTGCATTTTTGCAAGGATTTTAAAATGGAGTTGCCCTGATAGAAGAAAGCTGAAGGAGGCAATTTCTGTTGTTTCTTTTTTTTTTTTTTTTTTTATATAGAATTTGAGATGCTGCCAACATGACAAGCTGGCAGTGTTTGGAAACACAGATTCAATAATTTATACTATCAGGAGTGCCAANCTGCTACCTTCTCGCCAGTCGTTTCCTCCTCCTTTGAGCTGATCCTGTAGCAAAGTGACTCAATCGTGCTATTTGTGGCACAACAGTCATTTTTCTTTCCAACAGTCTCTGATGTCAGAGACCAGGGAGGATGACACCCCGGCAGCCCCGGCCTCAGCGAGCGTTCAGGCAGGATCAGGCTCAAACCCCAGAGCAGACCACAAGGTCCAAGTTAGCTCACGTGGAAGTCAATGGGCATTTTGTTTCTGACTCCAGTGAGGACAAGATCAGGCTTCAGATAACTTGTTTCCATGAGTAAATGAAGCCCTTTATTCCGCTGCTCTGCTCCATTGTGGAGGCTGTGTGTCAGAAAAGCATATGCTTGTTTTTGATAGAATTAACGAATTAGTGGATGAAGGGAGTGCAGCAGATGTAATGCAGCTACATCTTAGGAAAGCGTTCGATACAAAAGCTTACTCCAAAATTAATTCACACTGGGCTAGGATTAAAAGCTGGTTGCCAGGTCTCTGACAAAAGGAATGCATAAACAGCCACAGGCTGCGTCGGGAGGCGATGCGGGGCTGGCGCTGGTATTTCCCAGCTCCGTCCCTCCCATGCTAGCAGGTGGCCCAGATCTCGGGGTCTGGAGCCCACATCCAACCCAGGGGACACTCCTAGCAGCTGAGGATGTGTGCCCTGCTGTGGGAGGATGCAAACACAGCAGTGTTTTAGGAGGCATGGAGTAGTAGGATTGTGCCTGAACTCCTCTGGTCCCCACGTACCTTGCAGGGTAGTGCCTGAGAAGCACAGGAGGGGCAATCACCTGGGGCATGCAGCAGGAAAGTGCTAAAACAACATGGTAGGTCTGCACTATGAAGAGGGGCTTAAAGGAGCTGCCCTCAGACACAAAGCAGCCATTGTTGGTGTGATGGAGGAAGGTGAATAAAATTGTGAGAAGAGCTGGATAGAACTGGCTGGATTTAATGTATTTTTCTTCCTAATGGCTTTTTGTCAGAAATCATGCTGGTTTAATCAAATTTTAAACAAAAAAAATTAGGGAGAAATTTTTCATTTAAGAAAAAGTGTTTCAGGGAGTGTTGATGTTTCACTCCTAATTTTATGCAGAGGATGTTTCACTTATGTCAGTATTTCCCTCCCTATTTCAAGCTGCTTGTACTACCACTATGGGCATTTGGGAGTGACAGGGAGAATTGTCAATACCTTTCTCTGGACTTCCAGAGGCTGTCAGGTCAACGCCTGCCATAATCAATAAGCTTTACATTATCACATATAGAAGCTATATGTAGCAGTCTGAGTTTTTTATTTCCTTTTCTAGACTGTGCAGCTTCCATTTGGTAGCGAAACAAGTTGACACTCGTCAAATGCTGATGTCATCAGTATTTTCCTATCTGTTTTCAGAGACCTAAAAATAGAACCAACTGTAACAATGCTGAAATTCTCATGTGGCAGTTTGAAGTCGTATTTGAAACCAGCTAAAAAACACCCTTTGGGGAAATCTCGAAGCTATTGGATTTCATTCCAATGAAGGGAAAAAGCGAATCCCAGCAGAACAGGTGCTCTGAGGAGCTCGGGCTGCAGCCCTGTGCTCGCTGGGTGCTGGGCAGCAGGCGCGAAGCCGAGTGGACAGCGAGCGGGATGCAGCGCCGGGCTGGCGAGGAGCCCAGGCGATGTAAACTGAGCAACCGAAAAACTGCAGAGGAATTTGATGATGGAGACTAAATCCTGGGCAGGGAGAACGAGGGATCTCCTCCTGCGAAGGTGGTGGTGTGCATGTGTTTTGCCTTTTTTATTTTTTTTGTGATTTCCGCCCCTGATAGTCACTGCAGTGAGGTGTTTTAGAGTTGAGGCAGTTTGGTTATAAAGGAGCAGAGGCATTGCAGGGCACTGAGTCCAACGGGAAAGCGGACCTCTGCTATCCCCAGCAGTGTAAATGCCTGCTCAGTGCTTGAAGCAAAGAGGAGACAATTGTTATACTTCAAACAACTCCACATTGCAGCTAAATTTGGGTGTATGTGATGCAGCTTGGCAGAAGCATGCCCAGATGCCCACCCTCTGCTCGCCCACCACCCGGACACTGCAGCGCAGTGCCACCAGGGCTGCCCTCTCTGCTCCCCACAGTTTGGGCTCTGTTGGAGCTCATCCTGGGGACATCTTCAGAGCTCCAATTGCCGGTCCAGTTCTTGACCAGGACCCAGCCTTGTCTTCTTTGCATTCTCCGAATTCCAGCCTGGGCTTATTGGTTCTTCAGTTGGTAGAAAGGGTTCTCCTGCTCCTGTCTCGCTTGAAGCTGGCTATGTGAAGCCATCTCCACGGGTGTTATCTGAGTTCTTATGAAGTAGAGGTTATAACTTAGAAGCTCTTTCTCTGCACTGAGACCACTGAGCAATTTTCTCCTCCTATCTCCCAGGCCATGTCCTGGTTTCAGCTGGGACAGAGCTGTTCTTCTTCATAGTGCCTGGTATGATGCTGTGTTTTGCCTTTGGGAGAAAAACAACGTTTGATAACACACTGATGGTTTAGTTGTTGCTGAGCAGTGCTGCACAGAGCCAAGGCCATTTCGGTTTTCATCTTCTCGTACTGTCCTGCCAGTGAGAGGTCTGAGGGGCACAAGGAACTGGCAGGGGACAGAACCAGGACAGCTTACCTAAGCTGGCCAAAGGAACATTCCATACCATACGACATCATGTGAAAAAAATAAGAACTGTGGGGAGCTGGCCAGGGGGAGCTGCTGCTCAGGGCCTGACTGGGCTTTGCTCAGCAGGTGCTGAGCAATAATTGCCTTGTGCATCTCTTGCTTTGTAAATACATATATTTATATTTTTATTTTTATCATTACTATTATTTCCCTCTTCCCTTTCTGTCTTAGTAAATAGTTTTATCTCGACCCATGTGTTCTAAGATCTTACTTTTTTCCCGATTCTCTCCCCCATCCCACTGCGAAGGGGAATGAGTGAATGATTGTGCGGTGTTCAGCCGCTGCTGGGTTAAACCACAACCAGCCAGAAGAGAAGAAATTCACAATTTTCTTCCTTGCTCCCCCCTCCCAACCTAAGAGAGGTTTCTCTGGCAATGTGAGAAGTGATTCAGTCCCCCCCCTGCTTCTCCCTGCTCCCTCCGCAGGGCAGGCTGAGGCAGCAGCACTCTGTTGGCAGCATGGCTGCCAGGAGCCAGGCTTGGGCCTACACGGCCAGGCCGCACCGCCATGCTGCAGCCTGGTACTGCCCACACTGCCCAGCTCTGCCATGGGCTGGCTCCAGCACAAAGGTTTTGGTGGTGGGAGAAGGGCTCGTTCCACGGGTGAGGGGAAATGAGAGTTTAATTGAGCTTGGCACCGCAGTCGAGGTGAGGGACAGATCCTCATGTGCGTTTTGGCCTCCAAATGTCAGGATAAGAGACTTATGTGGATGTGGAACAGCTGTGTCTACACTTAAATTCTTACCCTCCAGAAAAAGAATTTGTTTTGTACTCTCCAAAGATGAAAAATGGGTTGATTTAGATGTCTGGTACCCCAAGTACTAGTTTAGAAGAGTTTTTTTTTCCTCTCCACCTAATTTGAATGCAGTGCATACTGTTACTTGTGAAAGGATGCCTATGCAAGCACAGATGCTTTTGGAAACAGAGTGACCTTAGCAGGGCTGTGCCAAGGCTTATGGAGTTGGTTTTAGGCAAACAGACACTAGAGGAAAATATTCCATATCCTTGCCTTGCTCTTGGTTCTAACATGACCTCCGGGAGTCTGCAAAGATCAGACCGTGTTAAAAGAATGGCAAAATTCACCACGGGTTTATAAATCCCTCCAGGCCCTTCGAAGTTTGTGCTTACTGCCAGGCAGAAGGTGACATTTGCCAGCATGATTTTATGACTGACTTTGAGAATGTGCAGAGTAAAAATTCGATTTCCTTTTTTTCCCTTCGTTCAGCAAAACAGCAATTTTGCTTTTCTCCCTTCTTAGTCACCAGAATTCCTGTACAAGTCTAACTTGCCCCATGGGGGGGTCTGCACATGTTCTGCAGAACTTGAGCTGCTTCCAAACCTTCTCATTGCTGAAAATTCAGCTTTGGGAGTCTGCAGAACAGGAGCATCTTCAACTTCTCGGGTAATCTGAACTCTAAAAAGTTGCAACCAGCAACTTAAGAACTGGACAGGGGCACTGGACAGGGGCAGTCCACACTGTCAGATTGTTTCCGGGGTTTGGTCTGTGCCCACGAGCAGTCTCTTGGGCATTTCCCAGTTAGAGCACAGTAGAGGCTGGTGCCTGTCCTCTTGTTTTGCATGCAGCCAGACTGTTTCTCCGGAGGGGAAGAACTTAAGTGTAGGCACAAGCTGTTTCACACCAGTTGACACTGGCCCCAGAATCCAGTCCCAGGCATGTTTCCTGGCGTATGCATAGTTCTGATGCATAGAGTACAGTAGTTTATTTTGTAGGGATGAGCTTAAGGGGAAAGGAATTCTGCTTGCTTTAGGAACACTTCAAAGGTGAGCGTCTTCCCCTCTCTCCCACCCAGTCCTCCTTAGAGACTGGACCTGCTCCTTTTGAAATCAGCTGGTATTCTGGGGAAGTCATTTTTTGCCCTTTACACTTGTAGCTGATGAATTTGGTTCTCTCACACACTGGAGATGACCTGGAGGATGGACAGGTGGCTGAGGGCCTTCAGAGTCTGGTACAAGATCAGGCTCAGGCAGGAGTTGGAGAGGCAACTACTGTGGAGGAGGTGAGCAACGGGGTAAGAGAGAGAAAGACAAGAGACATCCAACCATGGTAGGTTTTAATAGTAGGTCAGAGCTCTATGCTGCCTGTGAACTTATATAATCATTCTAAATAAGACAGAAGAAGCCATTAATAAGTAAACAGCAATGAGGAGGATCAGAGAAGGAATGAAATGTCTGATGGTGTCCAAATTGGAGATCTTGTGGAGGACTGATGACGTGTGCAAGACTGAGCACTTCCTTTGAGCTGCAGCCATGGTGGGATGGCCCTGTGCCACTGCTGGGCGCACCTCACAGGGCAGGCAGTGGTGCAGGGACAGCAGGGTGAGGCTGCATTGCCTTTCCTGTGCCAGAATCTGCTTTGTCAGTACTAACTCCAGGTGGGCATCACTTACTAGTTGTAACAAATGGAGACCTAGTGCTTGCCTGGTGTGACTTCGAGCTTTTGGCTGCTCTTATTGAAACGATCCCTTCCTCCCCTGGGGCTGAAGGATGCTCTCCAGAGTAAAGTTTCTGTACTGCCTCAGCTTCTGCTTGGATCTGCTGGGTGCTGGCAGAGCAGGGGGATGTCCATCAGCCCACAGCCTGCCAGAGCTGGTCGACATCTCATGAATGCAAGTCCTTTTTTTTTTCTTTTTTGAGATGTACGGTGATTTCTGCACAGCCCTGTCTCCCCCCAGGTGAACTGTGTCTGCCTGCCAGCTGTGCAGCAGAGTAGCAGGGCAGTGAGGACTTGGCTGCTTCATAGCACAGCTGCCTACAGACCTGAGGAGCAGTCATTAGAGCAAGGGCACTAATCATTGTGGGGAGGGACGTGGGAAAGTGGTGGTGTGAGGGGGCAGAGATGGAAGGAGCAGAGGAGGTGGTTGATGGTGGTGGCCAGGCTCGGCCGCTTCATTGAGCGCATCGTGCGAGGAGCAGGCGTGCCTCTCCCCTCCGATGGGCAGTGTCTCTGTGAATTGCCATCAAAGCAGATGAAATTTCACACCACACAAATTTTTGAATTTAAAAGGGGAGGGAGGTGGGCAGAGAAGCGAGAGAGGAGAAGGGGGAGGGAGGGAGAAGACGCAGCCTGGCCTGGTGCCAGCGCCTCGTGCCAGTGCCATGGGGAAGGTGGCATCTTTCCCCGGCGTCCCCTCTGGCCCTGTGCTCTATGCTCCCTTCCACTTCGGTCCTGTCTCCTGCGGGCAGTGTGCTCTGTCTAGAGCTGTTTACAGGGTGATGGTTTGTTCACTGTCTCTTCGTCTCCTTTTGCACGGAGCGAGTATCCACTCCTCTGCTTTCTGTCTTTTAACCTTTCATTTTGCTACAGCTCCTTCTCCCCTTGCTTCCCCAGATCCCTCTCCTCTGCTCCCTTACCCCAGTGGCCTCCTGTCCTGCACTATCTGCTCTCCTGTCTCTCATCTCCACTCATGTCTCCCCTGTCAACACTCCTGCCATCATCACTCCTTTCTCCTCTCCTCACTTTCTCACATCCTAATTTCCCTGCTCCTCTATTGCCCGTTAACCCTGTGGAGACACCCAGGGTGGTGATTCCACCCCTCCAAGCCGTCTCTGGCCAGTCCTCCCCATGTCACCTCGTGTGGCAAACCTCTTTATACAGCAGCCCAGAGCATATCAAACATCTTTAAAATCATGAAAGCACGAGGCACAGACTGGTCCTGTGGCCTTCAGGACCAGACTGGGGATGTGCAGTGACCCCACAAGGTCGCTGGGGTGCCCAAGTTATGCTCCTGTCTCCCTTTGGCTGTGAAGGGCGAGCAGAACCTCTCATCCCTTTGCCATGTCCTCCCCACTCATGTTTCACAGCCACCAGAGGAGCTGGAGAAACCCCTTGTTGGCCCCTCTCGGAGTGAGTGAAGGGTCACAGAGACAGGTGGGCGTTTCATCAATGCTGGTGGGTGCTGTGTAAAGCAAGTAGGTGTGCTTTGGCAGTAGGAGAACTGGGTTGTGATGCTGTGGGTCACCCATGGTCTCCAAGCAGGGTATGGCAAAGGGCTGTTGGTGTCCAGGATGTTCTTTGGTGTCTAAAGTCAAAATAACTAAACATCCTCCTTTCCTCTTAGGGACACCGCTTTCTTTATCCCAAGAAGGTTTCTCAAGGTTTAGGAAACCCCGAGGCAGGACCAGTGCCCCCAGCCAGCCCTGCCCCACACGTAGCCATGCTGCGGGAGCCCACACCCCGGTGTCCCCGTGGTGGTGGTGCTTGCTGGGCACACCTCGCTGTGGGTGCAGCACTGCAGTGGAAATGCTCCAGACAAGCAGGTGGCTGCAGTCCAGTGTGACTGCTACACCTGCTCTGAAAAAAAGAAATAAAAATAAAGGGAAAAAAAAAAGAATAAAATCTGATTGCTGCTTGGTCCCAGTTCTCGCCTGTCCCAGCATTGTCACTGGGCAGGTCACCAGGAGTATGGGGCCTCGAGCCAACTGGGGTATCTCTGGAAGATGCTTAGCTACACAGATTGGATATACCCAGCTTTTATTTTGAGGGAAAGATAAATTGTTATCTCATTTTTGAGGACTAATGTCCTCTTTTTCTCATTTTTCTCCTTTTTGTCCTATCTGTCCTGAAGTTCTCTGCTTTTCAGTCAACAGGGCTAAATTCTGCCCTGATGTAAATCTCTGCTGATGTAAATTGGTGTGATCTTGCAAAAATCATTGGAGTGGCTCTGGATTTATGCTGGCTGTTAGTGCGAGCGGGGCTTGGCGCATGGCGTGTGGTAGCCATAGCTCACTGTGTCGTGCTCTGCATTTCCAACCAGCACTGCAGGTGACAAGCAAATCCTGCTGACAGGCGAGCGGGTCCCTCCTGAACCAGAAGAGGTTTCCCTGGATGTCCTTTGTGCGGCCAAGTGAGCCAGCCAGGCTGCAATTTTGGGATGGACACTGTGGAAAGGTTTTAGCCTGCAGGGTCCCACAAATGGGGTGGAAAATTTTCATTTAATCCATTTATTTTTTTTTTTTTTGCATCTCACACTTTAGGGAAAATAGGAGAGCGCATTTGTAGCTGCTATTTCCCACGGGTGCAGTATAATATATACAGTATATGCTGTGTGCAGCACAGGAGGATGAGTCATCCCCATTCGTGACTCTTTGGTCTCGGTGCCCGGCCAGGATGGACTCTGCACCTGCCACTGGGGGCTCTCCTGGCAAGGTGCAGCTCCCCAGGTGTGCTTCAGGCCTCTCCTGTGCCCCATGCCCTGCTGTGCTCCATGCCCTGCTGTGCCCCATGCCCTGCTGTGCCCCATGCCCTGCTGTGGGAGGGCCGGGCTGGGAAAGGCACTGCATTTCCAGCAGTCCTCCCAGAGGTGCCAAGCACGGCGGCTGTAAAAGCCATAGGTGCAGTCCCAAGGCTGCAGGGATCATTTCTAAGTGGCTCCTGTGCTGTCATCCTTCTCCCCCTCTGTGCTTTCTCCTCCACCCCGACTGCATTACAGATAAAAGGGTTAAGAGCTCACTTGGGCCCCCTGCTCGGAGTGAGGGCAGTTGCAGTGTTGTATCTAGACCCAGCGAGGATATATATAAATTCCCTCCGTCTCTTCGGATCTATTTATAGCACGGCAGGCAGTGGCAAAGGCTCTCCTCAAGGCTTCATCTCCTACAAACAGTCTTCACAGACAGCAGAGAGATAAATTTAGCACACGAGATTTCTTAAAGAGCCAGCAGCTTCCCGGGGCCGCTTGCCTGCCCTGCTCCAGCCCCCACCCCTGTGCCCCCCAGGGCTGTGCTCACCCCCGGGTACCGGCACCCACCTTCCCTCCTCCACCCCCTCCAATTTTCTGTCCAGCTTCAGCCGTCCGCCCCCACTCCCTTTCTGCTCTCTTTTTCTTTCATTGATGCTTTTTTTTTTTCGTTTCTGGTGTTTTTTTTTTTTTTTTTTTTTTTTTTTTTTTTTTTTTTTTTT
>WBMW01006452.1:387927-399581 GCA_013396635.1 Penelope pileata | reverse complement strand
GGTTAAAAAAAAAAAAAGGCGGGGGGGGGGGAATGCACCAATCTCTCCCCCCTCTTTAGCACTCTGCACACATACACCGCACAGGAAGAGAACTGCATTAGAGGGTGAGGGGAGCAATAGATTTGAGAAATGGGGGCAGCCTGCTGATTCTAGGGCTGGCAAGTTAGTGGCTGATCTGCTCTCTCCCTGCTTTGTGCCTGCTCCCCATCTGCCCCGCTGCAAAATGCCCCATCCCAGGGGGCAATACTTCTTTGTGTGCACTGTGTAACACAAACACCCTCCTTGCACACACATGTGAACCATCCACAGGTACTGTGTGGCTCTGACACCCCCAAAAGAACATCAGCCCTTTTTTTCTCTCCATATTTAATTTTCTAGGGGATGCATACACACACAAACACATGTCAGATGAATCTTGACCATGGAATCACTTGCAGAAGAGTGAATCTGTTAGCAGAGCCAGCCCATAATGCAGCAGTGGGAGGGCAGTGGGTATGATGGAGGGGGCATAGATGGGTGGGGGCTGCAGCAGGGTACTTGGGGCAATCTGGGAGGAAAGAGGGTCAGTTATTCTTTCCCCTAGGCCATTGCAGAGCAATATTATTGATGTTTTTTCTGTTTTATGGACCCGTGTCCTCTGCCTCTCTCTTAGAAACTGACATCTCTCCCCACTCTGCCCGTAGCTCTGCCTACTCCCAGTTTCTTTGTCTTTCTCCTGGAGAGACAGAGGAGGAACACAAATCCCTCCCCACCTCGCTAATAGAGACACTGCCTTGCTGACGTGAGTCATGAAGGGTTTAAGCCATGCAGTTGAGGGTGAGCCGCATCCAGCCCCCCACACACCTCCCTCCTGCCCTCCCACCGTGGCTCTCCCTGGTTTCCAGGGAAACAGCGGCCTCAAATGCTGCCTGACTTTCACGTCTGCCTTTCATTTCTCCTTTTTTTATTTAAAAAAAAAAAATCCTGATTTTTTTTTTTCTCCTTTCTTCTTTCAGGATCACCACCACGGCCGCCTGCATGATGGACCTGCGGAGGTACCCACTGGACCAGCAGAACTGCACGCTGGAGATCGAGAGCTGTGCGTATGCCGTGTGATGCCAACCCACCCCAGCCAAGCCTTCCCATCCCTGGGCTGCCTCCTAGGGTCACCCCTTCCCAAATATGTCCCTTGGGGCAAGACTGGGCTCTCTCATCCAAACTCCATCCCCAGGGGACCTCACGGGTGGAACGCCCTCAAAAACAGATCTCACGCAGCAGGCTGGGGACTAAATCACTCGCCTGTGGGAGGGTGGAGAAGCCTTTCTTAGACCTATGAAAGCCCTGAGAACCTGTTCTCACCGGTGGCTGAGCCTGCTTTTTGCAGGAGGTGGGACCAGAGCTCCCCACAGCCCCTCCCCACCTGGATTTTCCTTGGACTCCCATGAGAAGCCTCCCCTGACCGTGCTGGCAAAGGGAGGTCCGGCTCTCCCTCATAAAAATGCACTGCAGTATCCCCGCAGGAGCGGTCCAGAGCAGAAGATCTCACAGTAATGATGATGCAGCTTCAGTGGTGATTATCAGAGAATTGCTTTTTTCATAAAAGAGGTCCCACAGCATCAGCAGTCGGCAGGCGCGGTGCTGCCTCCCCAGCCTTTTCTGTGCCTGGCAGCCCCGTTCCTGCCCGGGATGCGCAGCGCCCGGCGTGGTGGGTAATGGGATGTAAATGAGGTCCTCCTGGAGGCACTAATGGCATGTCATTTCTGGCACTCCTTCGTATTTTGAGAGTAGTTTACGGTACAACCAAGAAAACAGAAGGCAGAGAATTACCCACAGTTCCCCGTGTTGCGATTTTGTTCTTAATGGGACATGTCAAGCCGATTTGTTAGTCGAAGTTACGTTTCCTTACAGTATTTCTGAGATCCACGCAGAGATGAAGAGACTCATGGTTTCCTTCCTAAAAGCTTTTGTCTCTCACACTCGTGCACACTGGAAATCCGCAGGGCTCCATTTTGCTTCCGCATCCAAACAACTTTGGAACAACGCTCCTTTCATGCCTGGCTCAAAAAAAAATAAAAAGCATAACAAAAACAAACAAAAACCCCACCAAAATAACCCTTTTATGGTGCAGGAGTGGTGAGTTGGTAAAGCAGCAGCGTGCAGCTGGGGTCTCCTTCCCAAAGCAGCTTGTGGAACTCACCTGCAGGAGATGAGCCCGTGCTGGCACTGCTGGTGGTCCAGTCCCCTGCCCCAAAAACAGCCCTCGTTCCATGAGCCCCCCTCCACTTTTTTGCATTCAGTAAAAAAGTGATGAAACAGGCAACAAACAGGCTGTGAATCTGACATTTCAAGACGTTGTATCAATACTTCATGATATTCCAGGTTGAAATGACTTGTTTTTTTGGAAGTTGTTTTGCTTTTTAAAATTGAAATGGAAACTTGGTTTTCTTTTCTAAAGCTGCAAATCAAAGTGGAACATTTATTTTTAGACTGAACAACCTTTCCCTTTAGAATTGCTTTAAAAAATGGCTTCTGAAAAACATGTTTGATTTCGTATTGCATAATAACGTTAAAAAAAAGAATTGGTACTCAGCATTAACAGGTCATAGGATGAATGGGATAGAGCTAGTTAACTGCAAGATCTCCTAAAATTAGTTACTGTAATTTGACATTTTCATTGCTGAGCAGGAAGTAAATTTGAAGTCACTGCTGTTAAATTTGTGGATGATGAAGATAGCAGTCTGCGTGGCCTGCTCGCTGCACATTTGAATACATCCCAATTTGAGCACATCCCGAGTCCATCTGAATGCAGCTGAATGCGTCTGGGTGCAGGAGCACGGGCCGGGCTGCCAGGCTGAGGGATGGCACCTGCATGGGCACAGAACGAGGGAAATGATGGAAGGATCACAGCCCCGAGCATCACTGCTGGAGGTTTTGTAGCAGGGCTCTGGCAGAAAAAGCTGGAGTGAGCCTCGGTTATATAAACCAGGGGAGCAGTGAGTCAGAGCAGGGAATCAATTGGCCTCCAAATGTGTCGCTGGTGAGACTGGGAAAGGGGCTCTGTCTAATTTTGGTTTCCATAATTTAGAAAGGAAGTTGGGAAATCAGAAGAGGTTGAGAAAAGATGCTAAAAAGCATTCAAGGGCTGGAACAGATGTTTTGCAGTTAGGAACTTAAATAGCTCAGCCTGGATTGTTTACTGCAAGGGAGGTGGAGAGGTGACTTGTTTGCAGGCTGGGGGCACCTTGCGGAGGGGGAGCACTGGCTGGAAAGGGCTTGGTAACCTCGTCAGAAAACACAGAACGGCCGCCAGGGTCTGAAAGTCTGAGCCAGATGAATTCAAGTGTAAACTCGCACACAGCATTGTTAGCTGTGAGATGTTTGAGCCACTGGAATTGGCCACTGGGAGGAGTGGAGACAGGTTTTTCGTGATGTTTTCCCACTTGGTGTCAGTGCCTTGCTCTGGAGATGTGCTGCAGCCAGGTGCAAATGGCAGCTCCTGTCACAGAGCTTGGGGTAATCGAGGCATTGCACCCCGGTATTTGCAGTGGACTTAAGGGTCCTTCTGAATTCCTGTGGGCTCATAAGTCTGGGTGCTGTACCATGTATGCATGTGTCCACGGAGCAGAAGCAGCCATCGGGGAGGAGCTGGAGGCCTGGCCTCGCTGATTTACACCAGAAGCAGATCTGGCATAGCACTTGGATTTACTTTTTTAGCATCTGTGAATAAGCACAGTAATGACTGAGAGCACAGGATGTGGGCTTGGAAACTACAGAGTCATCAAATAATTCAGTTTGGAAGGGACCTCAGGGTGTCACTAGTCCAGCGCTCAGCACAAAGCAGGGGCAGATATGAGACAGGAACGGGTTGCTCAGGATGTTGTCCACTCAGGTGCTGCAGCATGACACCATCCGGCTCAGCTCTGAACAGGAGAACCCTTGGCCCCCGAGGCTAGGTAGAATTCCTCCTCTTCCAGCTCTTCATTCCCTTGCTGGCTTTGGTGGCAGCTCTCTGCAGCAGATGTTGGCCTTGCTGGGTATTGCCAGCCAACCACCTCTGCTGCCAGGGCTTGTGGAGGATGCTGACTGCCGTGCTGCAGTGCAGGCTGTAAATAAAAGCTGTCAGGGGGCATAGGTGAAGTTCATGCTCCGAACAAAGCTTTGCACAGTGCTGTAGCAAAGCCTGTGCATGCAGCTGTGCTTCTCTGAGCACGGAGGTGTTCCCATGCAGCTCCACACTGTGCTTAGAAAAAGAGGAATGTCCAGAAACAGCCGTGCTGCTGCACAACCCAGCTTTCCACAAGCAGTGTTAATTTTCAAGTGGAGATGAATCCTTGCACACAAGGGCAATGGGCAGAGCTGTGACCATCGCACTAATGTGAATGGAGCTGCATGATTTCATCCCCTGGGCCTCACTCCAAATGAGGCCAAAGCACCTGGGCATCTTTCTCCTGAAACTGTGGCTGGGGGCTCCTCAGCACCTCCAGCCTGTGCAGCGCTGTGTGCCATGTATAGGTTGGGGTTACAGCATGAGGCTGTACCCTCGGCTCAGTTAACCTCTGAACAAATCTGTTACCCTGAAAAATAAGGAATGAGCGTCTGTCACCAGCTGGACTTCCCCTCCCTTCTTCTCCCATTAGTGCTCTTTTCTGCCAGAGCTTGGTAAAGCAGCCCCCAATCTCAGAGGCTCTGTCTGCTTCCAAATTTTGACTGAGAGTGTTTAAAAGAGGGAAATGTACTGATGCTCAAATTTCTTTTCAGCCACTGTTGTAGATCTTTTCCTCTCTGGGAATTCTTAATACTTGGAGGCTCTGTTTACCTAGTCCACATCAGAACGTATTGTGATCTCCCCCTTCTGGTAAGAGGAGGCAGCTTTTGAAACACAAAATGTGGTGTTTGGTGCATTTGATAGAGGCTTCTGATGCACAAGTCCATGTCATGCTGGCCATGGAGATTATGCAGTACAAGGCAAGACCTGATGGACCATTTTCCACTTTTTCTTCTGAATCCTAGCCAGAATGGGGAGTTCTGACCAATTTCTTCCTCTTCTCCTGGGGACCATACTGCCAAGCTCAGCTGAAGAAAATTACATCAGCAGGGAGGGGCTGTGCTTGCTGTCTGATGGTGTGGGCTTTCCTTTGGATCCTCTTCCAGATCACCTCAGAAAAAATGGGGGAGTCGTTTGCTGCAGCTTGTCAGCTTAGTTTTCTCTCTGTGCTTTCCCACCTCTGCAGATGGTTACACGGTCGATGACATTGTCTTCTTCTGGCAAGGAAATGATTCCGCTGTCACAGGGATGGAGGTGCTAGAACTGCCCCAGTTCACCATTATCGAGCAGCGGCTGGTCAGCAGGGAAGTGGTCTTCACCACCGGTGAGTCTCTGCCCAAGGGATGTGATGGAATTCATAAACCTTCTGCTGATCTAGACCAGTGTGGTTGCTCACCTGGTTTAGATCTTGAGGCATTAACTTAGGACCTAGGCTTAGCATTATATTTCTTTGAAAAAGAGGCATCTTTTGCACCCACCATATTTGACTTTTTTTTTGGCTGTCTCTCTTCAGAGACTTTCAGGATTTTTATTTTATTTTTTTTCCCTGCAGTTGTTTTCATTGCTTAGTTGAAACACCAGCTTATCTCAAAACAGAACCTCCTTACAAGATTCTCAGCCTTTATCTTGTTTTCACGTGGCTTGAAACTGTCTCTCAAAGCCAACAGAGGTATAACAGTAAACAGCAGAACATTTCTCTTGAAAAGCAAGTGGTCTGTGGCCCATCTGCACACTGCAATAACAAGATCTGGAGAGAACACCTTGGACAATTCAGATGCTGCCACTCAGAAAGTTGGAGGCATTTGGATTTTGGTTGCTGACTTCCCTTTGATCTGGCATGGAGTTCATTGCCCAGGTGGCATGCCACACACCTGTTAAATTGGATGGTTTTTGTAATGCCGTGAAATCACAGCCAGAGTCTGTCCATGGTGGTGGCAGATGGTGATGTTACAATGGTACCTCAAGGGGCATGCCAGGCGCAGGGTCCCATTGCAGTAGTAATCTAGAGATCTGCAAGAAGCAGTGTCCATTCCAAAAGAGGTTTGCAATCTGAATAGATAAGACCTTAAAAGAAGGACTGTGAGGTACTGTATTCAAGCTGCATAAATGGTACACGGTGATGAGAGAATATAACCTCCTTTCCCCAGTCTTCCTCCTTGATCATTAAAGGCTGTTGTTCTCCTGTTAGCTTAGCTGCCAGCCCACAATTATGCTCATATTTCAGTCTGTTGTGTCGCCGAGGGAAGGAGGCGAGAAGGAGGAATGGCTTGGACTTTGTTTCACAGCAATGAGAGGGTTGCTGCTTTGTCCTTGTCAAAATGACCATGCTCCAGTAGAAGGGCTGTAGAAGTACTTATTATTGTCACTATCCTCATTAGATTTCCTAAAAGGTTAGGAGGAATTTGAAAAAGATCTACAGACTAACTAATGGTACTCTATTTATGTATGAATTTGCCCAGCCTGACCATAACCCATTTTTAGAACAACAGGGGAAAAATACTATTCATATCTTCATTGCTGTTGGGAGGAAAACCTAGCACATGAGACAATGAAAAATGATCTTGTTGCATCCAGCTATAGGGTTAAATTCTCCTGTGCAAGCCCATGTCTTATTGGCACATACCATAAGGGCAGTTTCAACTGAGTACTGAACAGCCATTCTCTCGTGATGTCTGATATAATACTGTAACTTACGTAGGGCTTCCTTTCTTAGTAATATTCTAAGCCAACTGAGCAGACTGAAGAGCTCCCCTCCCCTGATGAGTCTGTAAAACCTAAGGAAAGGAAGAGGAGAGATTCCTCATTATCACTGCCTCTTGAGAACATTTTCCAAATAAAAGCTCCTACCATAAATACAGCCTTGCCCTCCTCTCAGACAACAACTCCTTTAATATCTCATTGACAGGTTCATATCTGCGCTTATCCTTGAGTTTCCGAATTAAGAGGAACATTGGTTACTTCATCCTGCAGACTTACATGCCATCTATCCTCATCACCATTCTGTCCTGGGTGTCCTTCTGGATCAATTATGATGCTTCTGCTGCACGAGTGGCACTGGGTAGGTACCTTTTTGTTATACATTGAAGGAGATGAGATTTGAGGGAGATAAGATAGGACAGAAAATAACTTTTTTTTTTTTGATGAAGTAACAGCTAAACAAGCCAGATAGTTCTGTCAAATTTTTCATCCCAAAAGGACATTTCTCTTGAAAACAAACTGCAAGTTTTCAGCCTAAAATGTTACTCTTTTGTTCAGAAATATCATTGTCTCCCAAGCTTGATCTGTATTATTTGAATCAGTGAAAGTTACATTATAGATTTCTGTGGGAAATATCTGTTTCTCTATACCAAAGGTATAAATGGTCACAGCTTCTCAGATGCATGAGACTGTGACATGCCATGAGCCCACCAGTTCCCTCACTCTGGTTTGTACTTGTTTTCTTAAGTAGATGAGTCTGAGCACCTCTCAATCAACAGGTGTGCTGGGAGCAGGTTAGGTGGGTGACAAATGCTAAGGGTGGATGGCCAAAGAGCAGTAGGGATGGTGAGTGAATGGCTAAAATTTTAAGAAAATAAAGGAGTGACGTTGCACATTTTCATGGTATTTTAGGCGCAATACTTTTTGTGGCTGAAGACCTTCATAACCAAGTCAAATGTGGGACAGTAAAGTGAAAGTTTTTCTTAACCATATGCTCCCCTAAATAGGGATGTTTTCCTACAAGAGGGAAAAAAGAGATCTTTTAAGCAACAGAAGGGAAGTGGGGGTGGATTGCAGATGAGGATTTTGAAGAAGAAACAGGAGAAAAGGGAGATGGCTGGCATATAAGAATGGGGCTGTGCAACATGATAGGAAGTTCAGAGGAAATAGGAGAGCCAAGGAGGGAGAAGGATTTCAGCCGTGGTAGGGAAAAGGCTCAGAGAAGCAATGGAGCACAGGTAGAGAGGTTGGGTCTTACAGAGAAGTTTGGGGGCTTAAATTAGCTCTGAGAAAACACAGAGGAAGGGTGGTTTGTACAAAGACATAAAAGAGATGATTTGGCTATGCTTGTTTGGAGAGGCTGGAGCAGGGAAGAGATAGGAGGAACATGGTAAATAAAAAGGTAAGTTGCAATGACGAGTATAATCAGTGAGAGAAGAAAAAGAGGCCATGGTAGACATCACTGGCACAGTGAGAGTACAGGCAGAAGGGTGGACGTGAGATGCACAGCCGTTGAGTTTCTGCTGACATCTGGATTCAGAGAAGACAAGAAAAATATTGTCTATCAGAACTGGAACGGCTCTCAATAAGCCATTCCTGACAGCTCTCTATCTAACTTGTCCTTAAAAAGATCCAAACAAAGAGAATCCACACCCTCCTCTAGGCACATTACCTCCAGATTTGCATGCTCATACAGTCAGAAATCCCTTCCTTGCCTCTGTCCTAAATCTCCATTGCAATTTGTCTGGTTGTGATAGACATGGAGAACATTTTATTCCCTCTTAATTTGCACCAGACTTCTGGATATTTAAAAACTATTGTCGTATCTCCCTTTTTGTTTATCCTTCTGTGGACTGAAGACTATTAACTCTAAGTCTTTTGTCAGGAATGACACTAAAATCATGATAAAGTTGGTGGAGTAAGAGGACAAGCAGAGGTCCAGGATGCACAGAGACATTTGGGAGCAATCACTGCAGAGGTAGGGCTAAAAACTGAAGAGCAAATTAAAGTTATGGAGAATGAGAGAGCTAGAAACAAAGAACTTAGTCTGGAATGCTGCCAACAAAGATGAGGAGGAGGGACACTGGAAGAAAAGGAGATCAGCAAAGCAGTAACAAAAGCAGGACAACTGAGACTGAGAAGAGGGAAGAGAAGACTAGGTTGAAGAGATGAAGTTACTGCCTCAAAAGGAGCATGAAGGCCAGTGGTCAGTTTTTGAAGCTGGCAGAAGACTGCTGAAGAGACAAAACTGAGGCCATTCTGAGAGTCCACAGAAGGTCAGAGGGTAAGAAGAAACTGGAGGAAAGGAATGAACCTGAGAGCATAATTGTGGTGCACCAGGTTCTTGGAGACTGAGTAGATGGGGGAAAAAAGGTGGTCAATGAGACCACTGAACGCTTATTTAAGATGCTGGAAATGTGAGTAGACATAAAAAAGAGAACATGAAAGCCATGAGAGGAGTTTGTACAGATAATTGAAGTAGTGAGTGATTGAAGTTGGTGAGAAGGTAGGAATTGATGCAGTCGAGGAAGTAGATAGAAGCCTATGAGGTAGGTAAAAGAAGAGAGAACCATGACGTGGGAATCTCTTGTCTCTTTCTCATATTCATGGGATTAGAAAGATACATTAGACTAGAAATTCATGTTAAGGATACTGAGGCATTCAGTAGTGCCCAGGGAAGCATGGTTAGTTCATAAAGTAGTTCCTATCACAGTGAGTGAAAGAAGGATGACCAGGGAGGGCTCAGAGAACTGAGGTCCAGAGAATGTTGGTCCACATTGTCTTGATGATACTGATCTTTTACATTTTATCCCACTATTGATAGCTTCATTATTTTCTGCAATGGGCTGCTGGTCTTAGAATAATGACAATTTTCTTCTCCGTTTCGCTGCTTCCAACCTTTCTGAGGTTCAGTCCAGATGGGAGAAGGGATGGGGAAGCTGAGACTGGCATTTCAGGAAACCACCCACCTTGGTAACAGAACACCTACCCTCTCCTTACAGGGGTCACCACGGTACTCACAATGACTACCATCAACACCCACCTGCGGGAGACCCTCCCTAAGATCCCTTACGTCAAGGCTATTGATGTTTATCTCATGGGCTGCTTTGTCTTCGTGTTCCTGGCTCTCCTGGAATATGCTTTTGTCAACTACATATTCTTTGGACGAGGCCCCCGGCAGCAGAAGAAACAAAGTGAACGGATCAGCAAGGCCAACAATGAGCGCCACCGCTATGAAGAAAAGAGGGTGAGAGAGCAGGTTTGTCCCCTTCTTTCATTGTGGCAGGAGAATTCAAACTCTCCACTGTTCATTCAGAGCTGTGGAGCAGCTTGTCTCCTCATCACGAGAGAAACTCCAGTTCCCTTGTCTGGTAAACGCAGGTCTACTGAAGTTTGCAGACAGATGCCTAGAAAGGCCTCTTCCCAGTATTTACTGAGAATTTTTCTCCTTGATCATTTGGTCATCATCCTCAAGCCAGTTTCATCAGGACCATCTTCTTGCAAGGGCAGGTGTACCCCAAGGTACCCTTGTGGCTTTTGGTCCTACTCTGTTGGCAGAAACACGTTACTCTACTCACAAGTTTGCTGCAAGCACAGGCTCCAGCCTGTGGGCAACCAGCATCAATGGACGACCTTTGCAAATGCAGAAGCCCAGGTTCAGAGCCCACTTATAACCCAATCAGAAGTATTAGTAAACAGAAAGCTGTTCCAAACCATCCCTGGTGGCATAGCTGTGCACACTGTGCACAAGACATCCTTGCTACCTTTCTCTCTGTCTTCCCTGCTGTAGGTTGACCCTTACGGCAACATCCTCCTCAGCACTCTGGAGATGAACAACGAGCTGCTGGCCACGGACATGATGAGCAGCGTTGGCGACTCTCGAAACTCTGTCATGTCCTTTGAAGGCTCAGGAATACAGTTCCGCAAGCAGCTGGCCTCCCGGGATGGATTTGGTCACCACCCAACCCTGGACCGCCATGTCCCGCTGACCCACCACGCCGCAGCCCGCAACCGTGCCAACTGCCGTCTCCGTCGGCGGTCATCTAAGCTGAAGCTCAAAATCCCAGACCTGACAGATGTCAGCACCATTGACAAGTGGTCAAGAATCATTTTTCCAATCACCTTTGGATTCTTCAACCTTGTTTATTGGTTGTACTATGTAAATTGATGCCTGCAGCCTCCGAGAGAGATAGGGACAGACACTCAGACAATGACAACACAGGAGTGTTGTGGTCTTTTGGGTTTGGGTTTTACTCTTTACTATCATTATCATTTATTCCTTTGATTCATTAGATTTATTCTAAGCTTACTCTTCTCTTTTCAGCACATGTAGAACCACGGAGTGTTGGGGGGGAAGGGAGAGAAGGGTATACGGGAGGGGATTCGGTTTCAGGGAGGGATGTGTTTGTCTTGATTTTGGTTTCCTGCTGAAGGACTTTAACCATTGTAAAAAAAAAAAAAAAAAAAGAGAAAAAAAGAAAAAAAAAAGAAAAAGAACAGAAAAAAAAGAAAAAAAGAAAAAAACAACAAAAAAGAAAAGTTTAAAAAAAGGGGGGGAGGGAGATATAAAGAAATTGAGTCAAAACTGGTGTGGGGGGATAGGTTATCTTTGGCTGTGCTCACTAACGCGCTATCCTCACTTCCATTTCACTACTGAATTTCACCTTTCTCTTCTCAGTGTTATATTTTTTTAATCTTTCTTCTGTCACTGTTCTTAACCCCTTCATGTTTACTCCTTCATGAGATAGTGGGATTTCATTCTCATGCTATTTCTCTTTTCTTTTTCTCTCTCCCTCTCTCTTGCTTACAAGCCTAAAAGAATCTTTTAAATCAACAAATAAAAAGAATATTTATTTTGGAAGAGCTGGGAAGGGGGGAGGACAGGGCAATTATTTGGGAGGGAAGGGGCAATGTGGGGCATAGGGGGGTGGGA
>WBMW01006452.1:342440-387888 GCA_013396635.1 Penelope pileata | reverse complement strand
AGGGAGCTTATCAAAAGCAAAGGCACATTTGCAAGTTGCCTTTTTCCACCTTCAGGAGTTTGCAAGCTGTTTTTCCTGTGTGAATGACTGCGGGTGTGTGTGTGACACATCTGGGTGTGTGTGTGTGTGGATGTGTGTGTGCAAGCATGTTTTCTGGGGAGGGGAGCTGGGGAGGGGGGTTTTGTAATGTCTTTTGTAGAAAGAGAACACAGATGACATTTAACTGGCAATGTTTTGGGGGGAATAGCAGGGTTTTGTTTGCTCATTGCAACTTTGTGAGCTTGGAGTCCTAGCTTGTACTAGAGACACAGGGCTGGGGACAATAGATTGTGCAAATACACTTGCTGAGGAGAGAGAGAGGGCTTTGGGGATCAGCAATGGGATGATGCCATTGTCCACTGCTGGCATCTGATCTAAGCTGGTTTAGTCCTGAAATGAGGGCTTGTTCCTAATCATTTCCACCCTGCATCTTTCTTACTGAGTTTTGGGAGAAAAGCAGTTACAGGACTGTGAAAACTCAGCCATTTCCCCTCTCTACCTGCTCTTTGTGCCAGGCAAGGGACTTCACACTCCAGCCCACCAAGTGACCATAGCCTACAGCAAGGTGCAGGAAAGGGGTGGAGGTTTTTTTTTTTTAACTTTGTTATGTTTCAGGATGAAAATATCCAGAAATGATAACTATTTCCTTTCCTAAGAACTTCAGAAGCAAATGGTGATCTAGCACCCTTTACTGTGTACTGCTTTTATCTGGCCTTGCTTTGTGTCTGTTAAAACATGCAGAGAAGAGCACCTTGTGTCCCTTCCTGCAGAAGATGCAACTGAGGATGCGGTAGAGTTCTATGGAACATCATCCCTCTGGAAGGCAGTGGTCTTCAAAGGCTGGGCAGGATGAAGGTTGCAATGAAAAAGCTGAGCTTGACAGTGCTTGTGGAAGCCCCTAAGTCTGTAGCAGCTTCCATCCACAGGCACGTTATTAAGGTACAAAAGGGTAAGTTGACCTTGGACAGCAAGGTCAGCTTTTTCCAAAGGAGCCAGTGAGTTTCAGAAAATCACTGAATTATTGGCCACTTTGGCAATCACTGATGATTGATAATCTCCCTTATAATGTTAATAAAAGCCATGAAAATAATAAATTCACAAGTGCAAAACTTTAATCCTTGGGTCATTCTGCCATTCATGGAGTAATGATGAGAACCTTTTTCTTACGTGATGGAGGTTTTTACATGCCTGATACACACACAAACACTGCCTTGAATCCAAACATCCCTTTATTTTCCTGCTAGCATTCTCTTCCTTTTTCTTTAGTTCCCATTGTTTGGGAGAGCAGAGTGATCCTCTGAGATCAGGGAAACTCCTGTTTTTCAGATGACAGATGTATCTAATGCACATCTTTTCATTCACTAATTTATGTCTGTACAGTGCTATGAAAATGTGAATCACTATAGGCCTGACCTAGTAACACTGGGGCCATGGAAAGTTTTGCCTTGGCTTGGAAGAAGCAGGATCAGGGCTCATCAGAGTAATAGGTATTGTTATTTTTATATCAGTAAGGTGTTTTAGGTATTTTCTACTTATAGAATCCTAAGCATAAAAGTAGAGCATCCATCCTTCTCAGTCATCCCCAATCTCTGTCTCCCTCTCTCATGTTCATGCATGCACATATTTCGTCCAGGCCTTGCTGGACTCACCAAGGTTCTAGCACAATTGTTAAATCAGGCTTAGATTCCCAGCTGCCCTGCAGAACAGTCTCTTGCTGGTTTCCACATTCAGGAGTGATACTGTTGAAAATGGGTTTTCTTGATGTTGTTGCAGTTTATTGTTGACGTGGATCTGGATGGCAGTAAAGTTTGAAGAGTGAACAGAGCCGGATTAAAGGACTAGTGTTGCATCAGGTAGTTTTTTCTGCCAGATATGCAGAAAGTTAAAGGCTGTCCAGGGGAGAAAGTTACATTTTCTCGTGGGGTTCAATTTGGAAAAGACTTGTAAGTTTTAATGGAAGTCATAAAGTTGTATTTTATAACATCAGCAGTATAATGTAGGTGGTAATATGCATGCCAGATGGAGACTGCCTATCAGCAGGTTCAGTCTTTAAGGGAACTCTAACCAGCTGTTTGATCATTAAATAAAATATCTAAACACTTACCCTTTATATACGTGATTGCAATGTAAAGGGTGGCCAGAATGACAGAAAGGGGAAAAAAGGCAGTTCTAAGAAGCCTGTTAAGACTGGAGGGAGAAGAAATGATGGTAAGAAATGATGAAGCTGAGGGAGATGACTCAGGAACTCCAGTCGTTTGATAGCTGTAGGAGAAGCCTGAGAAATCTGTGGTAGGAGTTAGGCACCTGGGAGTGCTCTCAGCTGCTCCCAAAGGCCAGCAGTGGCCATGGCACACAGGTATGATGAAAAGCCCACCTATGCTCTTTGCTGCTTGGGCACTGAGCCCTGCAGGGAGGGTGTTCCTGCCAGCCACTGACCCACCCCATCCAGCCCTGCAGGTACAGCCCAGGGCCTCCAGCAGCTGGAGATCAGGAACAGGGGGGGGTCTGTGTTTACTCTTCAAGGCTTCAATCAGAGATTGAGCCCAGAATTTCATAGCGACAATCCAAAAGCTTTCCAGAGAAAAAGCACTGCTCAGATGATTTCTTCATCTGCTGGGATTTGGAGCCAGACTCCTTTGCTATTGCCTCGGTTCTCTGTTGGCTGGGTTCTCTTTCTTATCAGGAGTCATCCTAGTTTCTCTCTTTGAATGTTTCTGACCTGTGCTTACCAGGCCAGTATTACTTCATAGAGTCAGTCTTAGTATATCCAGACATCTGGACTATTTGGTCCTACACAATAATCTTTGCCAAAGAGTGTGCGGTCAGGACTTTCCACAGTTCAGGAACTGCCTTATAATTTCTGGTGACAGGGCAGGATGGAGAACAACTGAGTCCTGTAAGTCAGATGAGTAATAGAAAATGTGGTCCTGGACAGGGGGTGAAGGAAGAGTGCTGGAGGCCTTTAGAAATGCCCTTCTCCAGGACCGAGGTGGCACCTCCATTTTCCCCCTCCATAGCAATCCGTGTCCACCCTAAGAAAGGCAACAAATCCATGTGTGGTTTTGAGGTCCAGTGATTCAGAAAGGAGACAGTGGAGAAAAAGAGTTTTAATCAAACTCGAGGCTGAGAGCTTTCAAGCCAACACAAGCTTAAGGAAAGGAAAGGCATGAGCCTCTAATGCAGTGGGTGCAAAGCTCATGTTATTGGAAAGCTGGAGGATATTTCTACTCTGTAGCTTGTGTGCTGCTGTCCACCTTCGCTTCACGAAGGGAGAGCAGTGGAGAGGAAAGAGTGAATGCTGTTCCAAAATGGAGCTGCATCTGGCTTTTGCTGCAGAGGTGCAGAAGGCAATTCTGCAAGGAGCTCCGTTTGTTTGCAGCTCGGGACAGGGTTGCTGCTTGCTGGATCTTGGTTTTTTTTTTTTTGTCAAAGAATGTAAGATGAGCATAAAGGAAGCTCCAGGCTGCCTGAGGGGGGCTGGGCTGGAGGAGAGTGTTTTGCACCTTTCCCATGCATAACAGCCTAACACAGGCATGTGGGGGAGGAGGAGGAAAAGGAGAAATAGAAATGAAATCTCTCTCAGGATATAAATGGCCAACACAACCCTATCGCTTCATTTTCTGATACTGTATAGTGCTGTCACTCAGGGACCTTTAGGAACTAGGACCTTGGGACTGTAATCCTACCTGTCCCCCTCCTATCCCCCCTTAACCTTGAGTATTGAGAACTGAAGAAAGAAAGAGCAGAAGAGGAAAACAAGAGCCCTGGTAGCAAACCCCTGCTATTCCATGGGTGAAAGCAAAGCTTTGGTTATTAAGAAAAAAGAAAAATGTATACCTTTATATTCACGTCTTCAAGCATAAACCAGCCCATAGTGTATATAGGATAAGTTCACAGTGCATGAAACAAACAGGACTATAGGTCTTAACTGGCATCCAGCTTTCTTGCATGCTCATCTGACACCATGCCAGCAGCTTATGTCTTGCAAATAAGTAGGGAACCTGCCAAGGCTTGGCACTTCCTCTGTCCAATGGACAGCACATCCACTTCCCAGAAACAGAGCCATGCAGGGAACTGATTGGGCCGGTCTGTTTGACCAGATCTGCTCCAGAGGCTCTGGTGTGAGGAGATAAGGGGTGAGGGAGGGAGTTGGTTTTGTTTTCCTTTTTGTGGGGATGGGGATGGGGTTTTAAATCTCTGAGCTGTTCTCAGGCAGAAGTGAAACCTCTGGAGCTGTGCAGACCAAAGGACAGTGGTTGCTGAAATCCTAGTGGAGAGGATGGGATGAGGAAGAGGTGGTTGGTGGGAGAGAGCTGTAACTTCAGAAGCAGAGCTGAGTAGGAGAAGGGTAGTGAAGATATATGTGCAATACAATAGGTTTGAAAGGACCAGAGCACTGGCAACTGGGGACCTGCAGTGAGCCAGATGGGCTGGGTGCAGCTGCAGGCAGCATTTGAGGAAACCCAGCCACAGCTGCAGTCCCTGGTGGGCAGAGACCGCGAGCTCTGGGAGATGGTGAGGTCAGGAACTGGGAAGACAGAGGGAGACTCATGGTGCTCTGCTGTCAGAACGAGCTCGGTCCCTTTAGGCAGGGACAATTGTTTGCATCTGGACAAAGTTGCAGGAGCTGGGCTGGGATTTGCAGGGGAGCTACTGCTGTTCCACGCTGGGGCAATGGCTGAGCTCTGCCCTGATGTCAGAGATAAGAGATAGCCAGGCGAGAAATGCCATGTGGGTTACCAAATGCTTTCTTGGAGATGAGACTGGGCTTACCAAGCAGGGTGGGATGTCNTTGATTTCTAATGTCTTGATGTAAACCAAATAAAAATGGTTCTGTACATTCAGAAGTAAAGAACAGCTGAAAGGTGACAAGTGTAATAAAGAAGCACTGTCCTCCAGGCTGATATGATAACACAATTTCCCAGACTTTCCCACAGGGATTGGAGGGTGAATCTGTGCCTGTGCCTGCACAGAAGTGCAGCCCACCAGGATGGTGACCTTAGGGCTGGCTCCCTGATCCACCTCCACGTGTAGTAAAGAAGAGGTGGGCAGTAGAGGTGGAAGTGATGGTATGTAAGTAACTTTCCAGTGTTTGATCCCACCATCCCTGATGTCAATGGGAGGAGGCTGTGTATTAGACCCTAATCTCTTGCACACGTGGCCTCTTCCTGGAGAGCCAAACTGTACTATGCCTTACTGTATCCTGGGATGTAGTAGTGAAGGGATGAGGATGATACCAGGTATCTATCTCTTGCATAAATGAAATAATGTGTGTGGAGTAAAGACAGTGTGAGCCTGAACAGTCTTGGAGAAGCTGTTGTTGCTGCTGCTGCTTTCTGCCTTTTGATTTAGCCTAGGGTGACAAGCGTGAGGAAATGCCCAGCTGCTCAGAAGAGTTACCAAGGAAGCCCTCAATTTCAAAAGATTTATCTTTAGACCCTTTGCAATTCAAAAGACGCTGATTGTTTGGGAAGAGATGGTGAAGGATGGATATGGAAGAGAGAGTTCAAAGCAGGGACCTTGTGTTAAGCTTAGCAATCTGTTTTAGTGGTCATTGTCCCTGCAGAGACAAATTCTTCAGCAGAGGAAGAACAGAGGAAGTACAAATGAATGGTCTCTAATTGACTGAATTTGGACTGAGGGATGCTTGGTTTCCATGCAGCTTCCAAATAACAGAAATGTGTGATGGGGGAATGCCATAGGTGATAATGATAGTGGGTCTGAGACCTACAGGTAACCCTCTGTTTTATAATCCGTCTTTGTCTGGGCTGGGAGAAATGTCAAGAGTGAAAAACAAGATGAGAAAATGCTTGTCTGTTTTATCTGATGCTTCATGTTTTGGAAAAGCAGAGATCAATCTTGCCTCCATGGGGCAAAAGCGTGGTTTCTGCAGCCAATGAATGTTATATTGTTTGTGTTATTGCAGCGAGGATAAAAGAAAAATCTTTGTACGGACAGCAGACCATAGGGAAGTCTTGGTTCTCTTAGGAATGGCCATTCTTCAGCAGCAAGACTTCTCTCCAGTGCAACTGCCACTCCTGCTAGAGTGCATCAGCACGGTGCAAGCCACGCAGCCCTGACTCAAGTCATTTCTGCTGATGAGCAGCCCAGCAGGGTTGGTGGGTAATGCAAGGACAGGTGGTTTGCAGAGACAAAACAAGGAGTTGTGTGAGCATGAGTTCCTGCACTCCACTGTGCTCTACAGTAGAAAATCCTAGAAAAAATATTGCTCCATCCAAGAAGATCGTGCCATGATCATCCCACTCTAGAGACACTGAACCTGCCATCCCACGCCTCCTGTTCTCAGCTCTGTGCTGAGGGCTATCTGCTGCCATCTGAGACAGCCACAGCTTGCCAGTGCCAGAGGTAGAATGCACTTACTAATACTGAATATGTCTGACAAAATGGGGAGATGAGTGGTTGTAGACCCATTTATGGTGCAGGGATGCACATTTTGTCATTAGCACAGGCTGAGCTTGGCATTTATATCGGCAGACGTTTCCCACAGAAAGGATGAGATAGCACAGTGGAGAGTATCATTATTTTATGAAGAGGGTGATGATTTCTCCCAACAGTAGATTGGTCTTGTTCTGCCTTCTGTATGGGCTAATTCCTCCCAGCACTCAGTGCTATGACAGCTGACTGGTGTGAGGCAGCTCCAGGGTTAATTGCCATACACAGATGCTGGGTCCAGGTTTTATTCGGGGACCTTGATGGTGATCCAGTGCATAGAGTGTCCAGCAGGAGGGCTGAAGACCTCTTCCCTGACTTTCCCACCTCTCTGGACACATCCTTGACTGCAGTGTGCTTCTCTGGGTATGTTGTCATGAGGCTCCCACTGCCCAGCTGCACAGAACGCCCTGTGCAGAGCAGCACTGAGTTATTGAGCCAAATGGGGAGGACCTGGGGACGGACAGGCTGGGACAAGGCAGGCCAGCGAGGAAGGAAAAGATGATTGCCTTTGGTGTCATGCAGATACTGCTTGGGGAGTAAGGCAGGCAATGGCCTTTTTCAGCATGAGGAATGCACTGGCTCGGGCTGGCAGAGGCATTTCTCTCTGTGGCTAATCCCCACTCATCTCTGCAGAGAAGGGTGCCAGCGCTGCCTCTTCCCTGGCAGATTCTCTTCCCCACTGGGGCAGAGTCCTCAGTCGTTTGTGCTGCTGCAGCACCAAGCCTTGCCAAGGTAATGGCCATTCCCAATGAGACCCAGTGAGCCCAGTGAAGCTCGGTGGTGATTCCTCGCTGCAATGGTGTCTGTCACACGATATCATGACATGTCAGGTGGGAGTCCAAAGGAGAGACACACCTTGTGAGAGGGCTCGTGCTGGTGGAGCTGGTGATGCACTTTACTTCTCCGAAGATGGTGGCCAATGGGCCCAAAGTTGTTCTGGGGCTTGTTGTGCCACCTGCCAACAGGGACACCTGGGTACCCGTTAAGGATGTTTTGAACAGGAATTTGCCTTTTGCTACTGCAGCTTCCAGGCTATTACACATCTCACCAACTTCATGCCCCACAAATATGGAGGCGGAAAGAGAGGAGAGATGTCCCTGAGTCTGTCACAGGGAGATACTGGGCAGAAATCTGAGTTTCAGCTCAAGGCTGTGTGCTGTTGAAGAAAGTATTTGGCAAGAGGGAATGAGGTTGCCCCAGCCTTTTCCTTCCCAGATTTCAAGTGCATTGAAGAAAGAAGGGGAAGGGCAAAATAGAGTGGGACTAAACCCAGTGTCCCAGTCCTGTGCTCACCTCTGAGCAGGGGATCAGCCCTGATGACTGCTCATCTGTTTAGAATCATGCCTGGATCTGACAGCTTCACAGAGATGGGGCCAATGTGCTTGACAGACCAAAAGAGATGATCTTCAGTGAGCAGCCCCTAGAAAGGTTCAGCAGATGTCACGGAGAAGGGTCTCTAACACCTGGAAAGGTGAATAGCTAGGTGCTGGAGAAGAAAATGGAAAAACTGGCAATAGAGAGACTCGAGAGTTTCCAGAAAAATACCACCTGCAAGCAAGTACATGTGACCCTGGTGGCATCACCGTTCTCTGGTCTACAGTATTTTTTTCTCTCCGTTGCCTGGCATGTCATAATATTGTGTCTTTGTGTGAAATCACATCCCCTTTCAGAAGTGAAACTGTTTTCTGAAGGACAAATGCCCCCGCGTGATGTGCTCACCACAGGGATGTTATGCCAAGAGGTACGAAAGCAAACCAGATTAGACCTCTAAGTCTGGGGCATCCTTCCCAGGAAAAGCTAGACAGACCATTTATGCCAATGTATCATCCTCTCACACTGCACTCATCCATCTTCCCTTCAAAGATGAAGAAGTGGCAACATCTTCTCTAACTGGGGACATCTTATGTGGCCAGAATTTCAAACAAAATCCTAACTGAACAACAGTGACAGCAGAACAGGGAGATCAATGGCAATGTCAATATGTATTATCAAAGGGACTGCTGTGAACCATCTTGACGTACTCTGAGTGGCTGCGTTGCATCCTGTACAGCATTACAAAAACAAACAGAAAAGAAAAAAAAAATCAGAACAAACCACCCATTTTTATGATCTTTAATTTGCATTTTCTGCATGAAATAAGACCTTGAACCTTGTCTTTTTTCACAGAAGCAGATTCTGCTTTAACTAATGTAAAAAAAAAAAAAAAAGGAAAGAAAATAATGTTTCTATAGCAAAGTGATTTAGATGTAGAAATTTTTGTAAAAAAAAAAAAAGGGTGGGGGGGGGAGAAAAAAAGGAAAAAACAACAAAGAAATAAAATAAAATGACCTAAAGAGCCATCTTTGTCTACTCTAGAGGTGGGAAGGTGTGAGCGGTGGGTGGCTGTCTCTGCTCTCCTGGCTGTCCTGTGCTGGTGGGAGAGGAGCTGGAGGGCTCCCAGGATGGCTCTGCTCACCAATGGCTGCTGGGGGCTTTCAAAAACTGTCTCCTTCCGTCTTCTTGTAGGGAGAGTGGGCAGGAGGGCACGGGGAAGGATGGGCAGGGCCGAGGAGAGCTGCCTTGCTTTTATTTTGGGGTCTTGTTTGGGGTGTTTCTGTTCCTGCAGTGACGGTTTTTGAAAGGCGATGATGGACAGCAGTGAAAACAAACTTGAAAATAGTTTACAATTTTGTACAAACCATTATAAATATTAACAACAAATGTTTTTAAAAATGGTCCATATCAGTGCCAAAATTATGTAACATGTACATTACTTTCTTCTCTTTCTTTTTTCTTTTTTCGAAAAAGAAGTGTTAAAACACTAAAAATATTTCTTTTTTTTTTCTTTTTTTTCCTTTTTTTACAAATGATGTATGTGGACATAAATGTACTTGAAAGTTGTTAATTATCAATCGGGTAGGAATCTTTCTTGGGCTTTTGGGTTTGCTTTCTTTTTTCCTACCCCGGACAAAAGTAACGTATAACAAATACAACCTTAAAAGGAGAACTTTTTCTCTGCTGGTTTGAATATAAGAGGTTTCCAGTTTCAAGGCACTGTCTTTAGGCCCAATCTGCTGTGCTGATCTCTGAAAGACAAACTTCCAGAGCACTCAAACTTGTCCTGAACTTCACGACTGTTCCGATGCCATTTAAAATGTGTGTCCAAAGGACTTTGCTATGACTTAAGCAAAGTCTTCTACATGTCCAGGTGTCGTGCAGGGTTGCACCAAAAGCTGGGATACACACAAGCTCTATGATATCACCTAGTGCAAAGGGGGAACATGGAATAAATCCTGAGTCTTATTTTTCCACTATGAGGTGAGTAACTAACCCTGATTTTGAGGAGCAAAGATTATAGGCTCTTAAGTCTTGTTTCCACAAGCAGATGAAGTACTCAAGCATTGCTGGACCTTGTCACGCCAACCAGAAGTAGCTGAGACAGTGCCATTTTCAGAAATGACTGATGCAAGGCATTGAGATGTTTAATTGAAATCTATTAATAGGCTGAGTCTTAAGCTCCAGATGTCTAAGACTAAAGGACTTGGCCTCCTGAAGTCACCTGGAAGGTTTTGGATGTTCAGGTAAGGATGCGCAGAGCGGCCAGGGTGCTACAACTTGTCAGCATCTCTCAGGGCTGTGGGGACACAGAGGGATGTCACTGGGAAAGAGGGGATGGGAGGTCAGCTGTGATCATGGCTGAAAGGAGATAGATGGCTTTGAATGCCTGCGGTGCAAAATGACATTGCCATCCCAAATTCCCCCGCTGCAGCTGCACTAGGTGTCCATGCTCCATCCAGGCTGCTTTCCTCACAGGTTGGTCTGCTCTACTGCTCTGTGGCTTTGCACTGCGAGCACCCAACTGAGGAGTAAAAATGCAGGGAGAGTGAGTACTGCAGGGATGGTGGTAGGGTGCTGCTAGGGTGCTGCAAGTCCCCTTCCTGTTGGCAGAAGCATTCTTGCATACTTGAAGCAGAGACATTGCCTCTTTCATTGACAACTAGGAAGGAAAAATGAAAAATTTACGTTCTCCATCCAGGTGTTCAGGTACCTGTATCTCTTCTCAGCAGAGAGCTACTGCCAGTGGGATCAGCGTGGAGGCCAGGATGAGAAATCAGAAAAAAAATCATGCTAGGAATTCTGACTCCCTCATGAGTGATTCAGCACTCAACATGTGAAATTCAGTTCTTTTTTTTTTATTAAAGAGAGAACTGTGTATATGTTTGGTTCTGGAAAAACTCCTTCATCTTCCTGTCTCATTTAATTTGAAGTGAGATTTTAGTCATGTTAATCTCACCTCGCCTTCCCGTTTTCTTCTCTTTAATCTATCGTACCCTGGGTTTCCATGGCAAGATCTCATACTGCAATGAAGGATTTAATGATTTCTTCCAGCTGTAGTTCAAGAGAAGACGCTACTAACTCCTTCACATCCACAGACATGGGTCACAGCTGCCCAAGACAGCTATCCTCCACCCTGATTTGAGGAATGTTTTGTCTAGATGAGAATCTCAGCAGCTGTACTCTATTAATCCAAGTCTGCAGTGGCACCCAACCTCCCTGCAAGCCCACAGAACGTAGGTGTACAGCATCAGTCAAATATCCCACTGTATTCAGTACATGTCTACATTTGTTAAGGGGTACTGAAAGAATTCTTGTTGATAACAAGAGAAATATTGTTAGCTTTAATTTTGTCAACCTATTAAATATTCAAATAATGACAGAAATCCACATTTTCAAAAGATCTTAAGTGCTTAAAGTATCCAAGTTGCTCTGACTTTTCAATGGCTTGGGCATTTAGGTAACATAACAATATCCAAAGTTTTAAAAAGCATTAACACCTAGTTCAGACTGATGTATTCTGGAAATTCTCCTGCCACTGAAAAGAAAAAATCTTCAAGATCAGTTTCTATGAGAGCACACGAAAATATCAGTATACTCCCTCCTGACTCTATAGGAAATACTACAGCAGATCAGCCTCCAAAAACTGGGAGGTGGTGAGAAGGCAGAGCTTGGTGCATTGCTCTGCCACCGACCATGCATTGGAGTGAACACACACCCTCTTCAATTTGAGAAAGAAGAGATTCTAAAAAAAGAGTTGTTTCAGAAATTTCAAACTGATTTCTTTAATGGATGTGAAATCTTCAGTGTCAATAAGGTTTCATTTTTTGCTGATGTATCTTTGGAGCTTTCATGTCCAAGAATAAATTAAGTTTAGACTTGTATCAACAGAATTTGCATTGCCTAATTTAAGGCAGGCAAATGACGGAGGGAAATTCAGAAGAACTGAGAGCAAAAATGGTTACTACTTTATTTTGAGGCAGCTGAAAAGCATTTCATTGCAATCACCATGATTTCACTTTTCTAGAGTTTTTGAAAAGCCGTAGATTCTTGAAAGAAAAAATAAGAAAACCTGACAAACGTTGTCCAGCCAGCTTTCTTGTAAAGTCTCACCCAACAGACCTTGTGCTGAAAAACCCCTGGAAGTCGCTCTCTTCCTGGAGAGAAGGAGCAAAGACGGCTCAGCTGCAGCCCAGCCACACGGTTTGAGGGAGCCTAGACATCTTGTGCTGCCTGTTTCGACCATGTGGCTCCCCCCAGACAATACACTTCTCCAAACCAGGGTGATGCTGAAGCAGCTGTCTAAATCGGGCACTGTGTCAACAGCTTAGATATTAACTGTTCCATGTGCTCTCGCCAGCCCGTGGGAAACGCGGTATCAGCCAGAGAATTCAACCTTGAATCCCTCACATCGACTTTTTCCCCCAAACAGAGCCGTTCAGCTACAGACAGCCTGGAGATAGCTCGCAGACCCTTCCACAGCCAGCTCTGTCACTCTGGTTCTTGCGCCAAAAGAGCTATGTGGGAAGACAGGCCTTTTCCTTGGGCAGGCTGCTGCAAACACAAGGCAAAAGGAACATCCCAGGATGTGTCTGCTGAAGGGCTGAAGGCTTCTTCTTCATGAACATGAGTATCTGATGCCTCACAAACAGGCAGGTTTGGGACTTTTGGCTGCTTGGCCAGAAACAAGCAAACAAAACCCCAACGAAGCAGCTGGCCTACTTGGGGCCAAACAACTCAGCAACACACGCTGCTGCCAAGCGTAATGTCAGGGTTTGCACCAGCTTTGGCTGATGAGTTGGCTTAAAGTTTTGCCATCATGCTAAACACAGTGCAGGAGTCTGGCATTGCAATTATGAGGGCACAAATTATGATAGCAAGGTCTGTAGCTGGAAAAAATGATCCAGAGGAGCTCCTGGTTTAAAAAGTGATTTATATAAGCTCTTCTTGACACTGGTTTTGTACAATTGTCTCAGTTTTAGGAATGAAAATTCAGCTCTGGTCAACTGTATGTTAAATATCACTGCCATTCATGTTGTGTACTTACAGGCCCTAAAGCAGGATTTAGAAGAGCTTCCCTAAAGCTCATTGCACTGTATCAAGGAAGGCCCTAACTTCAACCTGTACCCGTTATATGGTAAAAAGATTTTCCTATCCCTTTCCCCTGTACTTGCACTTGTGTGCCAATAACATAATTCAGCTTTATCCCTCACACCACACTCTTAGGAGTAAACATGCAAGGCAAATTAGAAAATATCATGCACTGAAATAAGCAGCAGTATCAGCAGATACAGCAGATACGAGACTGTGCTTTTCACGCTCCTGATCTAAGATCACTGCTGTGCAAACCCTCAGGAAGGAACTCACTGCATGCAGAAAAAGTCAGCTTCTGGACTGCAATAAAACACCCCATGACGTGATGCAGAGCTTGCAGTGGTACCGCTTCGAGACAGCCCATCTACCGTGTCCCCGATCCCACAGGGTGGATCCATCCTCACCCTCCCACATCCTCACGCTGTATATCATCTCACTCTGTGGGTTTATTGGTGAATGATAAGTACATTTTCAACTGGATTCATCTTTCAGTTGCTATGCGGTGAAGCACCCTCCTCAGGGAGCTGTGAAGATCGCAGCAGGAGTTTCTGCCCAGTTTGTTAAAATCCCGACTTTACAGGCGGGTGCTGCATGTACAGCTGAATTCTCTTTTGAGGAGAGGGTCAGGAAGTCAGCGCTGCTGAGCAGTGCTGGGCGTGCTCCTGCTGGGGCAGGGATAGCTGCGGTGTCTCAGTTCTGCACCTGGACATCATCATCTGACCATGGCATCCCTGCTGTGCACCTGCACGCAGGGCCGCTAGCGAGGCAGTTCTTCTTCTTAACACGGAATGACCAAGGAGGATGCACAGATACTATTGCTGCTTCGTATTTCTATTTCTGGTCTCTGCTCCTTTTCCCAAAGGCAAGCTCTTTTTCTTTTTTTCCTCTAAAGTTTGATAAAAATCCATTCTGCCATTTTGAAGTCAGATGGGTGAAAATGAGCCAACTTTAAATCAGAGTTGCCAACTGGTTTAATTTAATTTGGTGAATTAATCATGAGCCTAGTTCTAAGTCCTTCTTCAAAAAAACAACAACATGTTCTTTGATTCATGGGAATACATCCAGGGCTGCGTTTGCAATTAAAAACAAAAAGTAAGTTTCTGTCACGGAGACGAGCTCTCACAAATATGACTGCTGGAGCCTGTTATTAGAAGATAAATTAAAGAAATCTGCCATTAAACGTTTATTAATCAGGTAATAGGTTTGAGGCAAAAATAAAATTTTTCAGGAAGTGAAAAGGCAAATAACTAATAAGTACCGATTATGTGTCTAAGAGCATTTCTGTACCTGCTCCTGTAGGTACAGACCCACGCCTGTCAGTGGCCAAGAGGCATTGAGACAATGCCCTCAGTATTTTCTTTAACTTCTGGTTTGCCATCAAGTGGTCAGACAGCTGGACTAGATGATGTGTCAAGGTCCCATCCATCTGAACTATTCTATTCTATTCTATTCTATTCTATTCTATTCTATTCTATTCTATTCTATTCTATTCTATTCTATTCTATTCTATCCTATCCTATCCTATCCTATCCTATCCCACATTTTCCAAAATCTCCTAAGTTCCTTTCCCCTGCAACATACATATACATGCACACAAGCATACACATTCCACAGCAGAATTTAACTTTCTCATCTGAGACCCTCTCTGAACAATGCTTCTGTTCAGCTTTACTGGACAAGAAAATGACTGTAATTTATCCAGCGGAAGCAAGTGTGGCAGAGAAATGCACGATTGTTCAATTCTATATTTTTGTTGGATAAAGTTTCCACCTGGCTTCAAGTTATGAAACGGCAGTGATGATTCACACGACAGGATCACGTGAATGCCCAGGGAGGTTTGTAAGCAAAGCAAGAGGGAGCACCTAAGAATGGTACAAACAAGAAAAATAGAAACACAGAGTTCAGGTCTCCAATTCCCTGGTGCAGCACTGTATCCACTGATGCATGACAGAATCAGAGAGGATTTCTGGTCTCACTGGGGAGTTTATAAGGATTCTGCTTCAGAGAAAAGCCTGTTTCCCCTTCAGTGATAGTGCAGGAAGGGGAGATAGGACTGTCATCACAGCAGCCCATTTTATTTACTGGTAAAGCTGTGCAGCTGAAGTAGGGGGAAGCACTGCACTTCCTTGGAGGTGGGATAAGGTGTCCGCTATGGAAGTGTAGGAGAAACTCCTACAACAACCTGCTACAATGATGTGAGTCCTGCATTTGTGGAAGCTGTCCACAGAATGGTGTCAAGAAAGACAAAAAAGAGGATGTTTCATGTCTTCTCACTTCCCTGTGTCAGCACAGATACTGACCCACTTGCCATGGGTCGGGTAGAAGTGTTAGGATAGTGAAAAGCATCTTCTTCATGGGCCTTAGAGTTGAGTGAACACTCAACCGTTTTACAGAACAGGATTCTTTCCCTAAAAATGTCTTCAGATCACCACTTTGTCACTATTGCTTACAGCAGGCAGGGAATTGATACATAGGCAGGCAAAAGAAAGATGAAACTGCTTACTGCTGAGGGACTCTTTTGCAATTTTCCCTCGAACACGTGCCACGTAACTCTTCTCCAGGAAGGTCATTCAGAAGAAAACCCCATCCATGTGCAGCTCTCTGGAGTTTGCTAGTTGTTCCTATACTGCTCATAAATCACAGAGGCAGATGCTACCGTCAGCACTTTCCTTCTCCCTTGAAGTACTAGCAGCAGCAACTGCTGCTGAGCCTGAAGTTAATTTCACAAATTAACCTGAGACTCCCCCCACAATCCCAGGACAGCAACCCTACCTGCTCCATGCTCCTTCCTGGGGGGATAAAGCTTGCAGCCTCAGCACTTCTGTAGGCTTTCAAGGAGGAGGGGGAAATGTTAGAAGAGGGAAACCTTGTCTGGCTAAGTGTTTCAGCCAGAAGGCAAATGGAGAAGACAGGATGCATTATACAGCAGCAAAACACAGAGGATAAATAAATATGAGAGAAGACTCTTAAGAGTATGAATGAAACAAAAAAGAGATGCATAGTTATCAGAAGAGGAAAAATCCTGCAGGATGCAGAGAAGGAAATGAAGAAAGGAGGAAAGGAGGAAAGGAGGAAAGGAGGAAAGGAGGAAAGGAAGAGTGGGGCTGCAAGTCCTTGGTGCTCATGACAGACAACCAGATTCTGTCAGGTGAAGCATTTCCCTGTAACACAACCAACAAGGCCTTGAAGACATGGAAGTGAAGAGCAGAGAGAGTATTGGGCCTGACTTCTTCCTACCAGATACAGGTTCTTTCCTAGGCATGAGGTCAAACTGCTGCAGAGTATGCTCCTGAGATCCTCATGTCCTGTCCTGTCTCCTGCAGTATGTCTGCTTTGTTTGGTACAAAAACAAGGGCAGAAAATGACCTGGCAAAGACATGGGATGCAGTCTACCAACTGTACCTGTGAACATTTTCTTACTCATGAAAACTGGAAAATGATCCAAATGGGAATGACTGAGCAACTTTGTACACCCTGCCCATCCCAGCGGTGTGGGAGTGCCACTTCAAACCCTTTTGAGCAGAGGAGGAAGCTAAGTTTGCCCACATCCTGACTGTAACTGCTGAGCCTGGGGTGGGATCAGGTTTTCTGCTCCATTCTCAGCTCCAGGAGACTACTTAGTTTCTTCATTTTTCTTTCTGTAGAGCTAAAAAAAGAATTAAGCCTCCCCTATGAAATGACTGATTCAGTGTAAAGCCATACACTTTTCTCCCACCCTTCTGTGAGAATTACTTCCTTAATTTGACTGATAGAAAAATAGCATGCTTGTGTGCATGCAGCTCTACTTACAGGAAGAAATGAAACTTCAGCATCATTCACAGTTTTGGGCTTTGATATTCTTGAACACAATGTACCAAACAGAAGAGTCAGAGCCATCCCTTCTGCAGAAGAGGGATAGGTCTGAGATGCATATTTAAAAATGCAAGACATAATCCTGAGTGAGGCTGAGTATCCACAGAAATGGAACTGGCAGAGCTGAGGTGACACTGTGCATCCTTTGTTCTATGGAGCAGCAATGAGCAGGGAGAGGAATCTGCTTCTTCCTCACTCACTGGCATGAGCTGTGCTGTGCTGGCCCTCTTCACCTGGCTGACCTGAGAGGGATGTGCTTGAGGAGAACGGAGCCCTCACATCTACTTACATTCCTGCTTCCAAGAATTGCTCTTAGGTAAAGAACACTGCTGCCTTCAATTAGAAGAGCTAATTTACAAAGCAACAATAAGTAAAGAAAACTCTTATTTGAGTTCTGTACAACAGTCACAGCACCTCATTGCTACTGAGCTCCGAAGACCAACTTAACATTTCATGCTGGCTCCTGTGCCAAAGCAACAGGAATAAGGAGGGGCAGCTGAGTTCATGCAGACCTTCAGTCCTCTGGGTCCTTCAACAGCCAGTGCCTCCCGAGGGAGGCAACAGCATCCCGTCAGGCTGCACCGGGGGAACAGTCGTTCTGCCCTTCAGATTCCACTTCACGAGGAGTTTCCTATGTAATGTCTCATTAGATTTACGTCTCCTATCTGCTTCTCCATTGTCTTCTTTAATAAATATATTTCAAGCCTCTGTTCTGATCTTGCACTTTTCTCTTTCTTTTTCCTTCTCAATCTGTCCAAGCTTTCTCAGCCAGGACCTTCAAAAAGCATTACTTGTCTCCCACTCTAGATCCACACCTTGATCCTGCTCTGACACACGATACCCCTGGCATCTTAGGACCTAATGCAGGGATACTAAGGCAGAGTCTGGCCCAAGACGTGAATCTAACTTTGGTTTCCTCTTCACACAACCACTCCTGCACTGTTCTGGTGCCATTAATGAATGCAATCTCCAGCTACACGTTTCCACACAGTGTTGCTTTGGTGATGTTGATTAAAGACAGATGTCGTAATTTTTGCTCTCCATCCTGATTTTACCTTGGATGTCTATGGATGAAAGGAGGGCACTTTTGCTCCCAATGGAATGCTGATGTGGTTAAGGGGTACGCGGTGGCACTGTGTTGCGTAGGAGGTGGGCAGAAGGGACAACCATCTCTGAAGGACCAACCATCTCTGAAGGACCAACTCTGTGCCTATGCAGAATACTGGAGAGAGGAACCCGTTCTGCAGAGGGGTAAGTCATGGAGAGGCTTCTTGAGAGTCACGTCTATTAGCATACACAACTACACACATCTGGATCTGGGGCTAAGCCCCCAGGAAGCCTGACTCTGAGGCTTGGTTTGAATCTACTGTGCTCAAAGCTGAGTTTGTGCTGCGCACTCTGCTTTTCACAGAGGATTGAGAGCTCTTCTCGGGTCAGCGTACTCCCTCTCTGATTTAATTTGGTCCTAATTAATTTTCACAGTAATAGGATGAGAGGCAGAATGGCAACAGAGGAAATTCCATTAGATAAAAGGAAAAAACTTCCACTGAGAAAGCATTCAGTCGTCAGAACACGGGCTCAGGTAGGCTGTGGGATCTCTGCACCTGGAAATATTCATTATTTGGCAGACAGACCAGAACACCTGGTTAACTTCAAGTTAACACCTAAGTTAACTTCACAGGTGGTCCTGCTTTGGTGGTGGGTTGGACCTGCAGAACTCCATTCCCAGCTGCATTTCTCATGATATTGTGAACTCTGTGCTGTCTCTTGCCTTGCTTTCCTCTGCTCTTTGTCCCATGCTGCCAGCCTTTGGTGCTGTCCCAGCACCATGAGGTGCAAGGGCATGTGTCAGGCCAGGGAAACGAACCTGGGTATGCAAACATGGCTCTGGGATAGGATTCAGTGAAGCAAAATGAGTTGGATGGAAGAGAGGAAAAATAAAGCACTGCCTTTATCAGCAGGCTGTGTCCAGAGGCCAAGGATTTAAAAGAGAAACTGCACAAATGCTGGAATGGGGACTAAGGGGTGAGTTAATCAGCAGGAATTAGCTGTGGGGTTTGTCACTTCAGGTTTTTGTGTTAGAAGTGATTACAATTAGAATGCAAAGATCTGACTGCTTAAGTGCACCGTACTAATTGGGAGATCAGTGTGATTTCTTTTCCTTTTTTCCTCTAATTTATTTTAAGGCTTTGTTTCCAGTGCAGAAGGTGTGGCAGGCCCAAGGATTTGAAATGAGGGAGAGAGGTGAGAAATGCCACATCAAAACTGTGTGGGCAATTCCTCCAAAGCTTCCCCACTCTCCCTGCCGAGGGGACAAACCTTTCCAAAGGGCTGCGGTCATTCTGATTTCCTCTCCTCTGGTTACTTTTCAATCTCTGATCCAAAAGCTCTGGGATTTGATTGAATGAGATGGGTTGGTCAAGAGCATGCAAGTTTTTGCAGGTAGTGTACAAGCTGGGGCAAAGCACTATTCCTCAGGGAGAACCAGCAGGGTTCAACAACACAGATGCCCAAAATCACAGTGATGCTTCTTGTGTGTGGAAGGGGGAAATGCTGCCTGGGTTACCTGAGTGAATGTGTAAAAGAGCACAGGGTGGAGACTTGTTCATGCTCAAGGTGATGTATGAGGAAGAATCTTGAACGTAGATTCACTGCAGATTATGGGCCCAGTTCAGCCAGCGTACTTCTGCTCTGCTTTGGGTCATCTTTAAACACCCAGCAGGGTGTCATCATGGGCAAATGTAGCTATTCTGACCCAAAATTTGCATTGTTAGCTCTGCTCTGCAGAAAGCTGTGACGAGGATTGATGAGGAGCTGCATAAACACATTGCCATCTGCTGAACTCGTCTTTAAGGCAGCTGAATGCTCCTCAGTAGCCTTCTGCTTGTGCCCATCACAGCACTTTGACAAGGGGATATACTTTTCGAAGGAGAGCTGAGAGCCAGAGCACACCTGCAGCCCAACAAGGTGACTCCAGCTGGTGGGGAGCAGAGCCAGTAAAGCCTGATACCCACCAGGTCAGAACCAAGGGGTTTGCAGGGCCCAGTGAGGACAAGCAAAGTGAGAGCCAGCGATATGGTGAGTCACAGACCCTTGGGAGGGCAAACGGTCCTGGAGAGCCCCTCCTCAGAGGAGGGTAGTAGCAGCCCTCTACAGATCTCAAAGAGGCTCTGGAGCAGAACAGGCGTTTCACATGCCCAATGTCTTCATCCTAGGAAGTCTGACTGCAGCACTTAACAAAGTAAACAAAAACTGAGGCTCCCATCTAAACCACCCTTCCCTGGGCTGACTGCCCACCTGCAGCGGGGCTGGGGCATAACTCAGGCTATCACCAAGTCCAACATGACCTAAAAGGGCTGGAAGAAGCTGAATCTTTATGAGAGGAGAGCGAAAGAAGGGTGTGCTGTCTATATCAGTGCCAGGGCCCAAGGGAGCCCTTGGTCCCTCAGGATCCTACCCTACAGAACCTGCTTTAGCAGGAGGCGAGGACTGGATGATCTCCAGACGTCCCTTCCGATCCCTACGATTCTGTGTGATTCTGTGAGCCCTTCTCACACCCAGCTGAGCACGTCAGCAGAGCGGCCCTGATCCCAGGGAAGAGGCGGCCAGGCCCAGGGGCTGTGCTGCAGCCTGCGCAGCCGTGCTGTGCCAGAGCTCGGCCGAGGTGGGCACCCGTGTGTGAAACATGTTCATCTTTTTTTTCATGAATTCAGTAAGAATTACAAATGGGAAAGAAGAAGGAGAAAGGAAAATATCTTCTTATTCAAAGAGGGGAGGAGGTGGGCAGGGAAAAGGGAGGAAGAAAAGAAAATGTAGAGTTGTGGAGGGAGAGGGGAGAGGGGGTCATTGTGGAAGCTGGTAGCTCTTAGAGCAGAGGCAATGTGAACCCATGCACTGGTGTCCACAGTGGTTTTCCACAAGGAAAAACCACTACGTGCCTGTGTGAAGTCTGGATGCTGCTTCCTGCTGCTCATCGGCCCCAGCAATATGGTTTTGATCCAAGTCCTGAGAGTAGGTTGCCCTTATCCAGAACTCCCTCTGTGCTTCCTCCTGCACTGATGGGGACACCTCTTTGGGCTGCTGGACCCCAAAACCTTCTGGAAACAGCTGCTTTGCACTCTGTCACTGCTTTGCTCCCATGTCCTGCCAGGCCCCTGCTGGCTGGCCTGTAGTCAAACAGGCATGCAGCACCTGCAGACAGCATCCATACTTCCACTTGGGTGCGTGCCCCAGCTGGCTGTGCCCAGCACTGGCTCCCTTTGGTGCAGGTGTGTTTGGGGTGAGACAACCAGTGCTCACAGCCAGATAGAGCTGGGGGTGGAAAAGAACCACATGTAGCGAGGTGGGGGGTGATACCAGGAAAGATGACATTATACATACAGCTCTCGCTTCCCTGTGGCCTCCAGAGCAGAGACTGCAATGTAACGTGGCAGGGTAGGAGGGCAGAGCTGGGATGAAGAAGAGGCGCTGGGGTCACTGTCATGGGCCAGACCAATGTACAAGTGGGGTGTTCCACTGGATGTCCCCAAGCTCTGAAGCACAAAGTACTTGAAGGTGCTTGTAAGAGAAACCTAACATGTCCTAAAGACCAACCTGAGAGCATCCTCAACCTACACAAATGCAGAGAGAACTGCATTCAGAGAGGACGCTTGCAAAGTGTGTGGTGGTGTTAATGGCTGCTGCAATTTGGGATGGAAAATACAGGGAAGATTGTTTCCCAAAATGAAGGAGAAAGTGGAATTCCAGTTCTTGGCTCGGAGAATATCTTCTAACCACAGCAGACCCATAGGACTTCTCCTTGTATGGTCTGGCTCCTTAACTCAGCAGTAATTGGGGCAGTAAGATGGGCTGGCCTCTCGTGTCTCACTGCTGCCCAATGGGTCATTCAGCCTGAGCCACCAGCACTTGGTTCTGTTTAGAAAGAAGTTGGGAGCATGCCCAGGAGCCAAATGGTGCCTCTATTGTGAGGCCTTGGACTCAGCTGTTGCTGGCTCTGAGGTGCTTCTGGAGCCAAGAGGGAGAAGAGCCGCTCAAAGAAAATGTCAGTTTCCTTGTTCTCCTGACAAACGGATTTAAATTGAACCAGAATTTTGAGTGAAGCTGATAAAAGCTGTGCTATTTTAATCCATCTGTGTCTCCCTTGCCTCAGCATCAGCACCAACGTCAAAGGCTGCTCAGCCAGGAAAGACCCCTGGAAGCTGGTGCTCTCAGCAGCAGCATTGGGAGGATTGCAATGCGCAGACGGCTGCAGCCCTGTCTCTGCTAATTGGCTCTGTTCCTCTGGATGCTTCTGTTTTATGCCCAGTGCTGAGTCCTCTGCAACTGAGCAGAAAAAATGTGGAGGAAGTTTCCTCCTGCAATAGCAAATCTCAGACCCATATAGCCTTGATAAATAAATAAGGATCCATGTTTTGTTCCCAGATGCTACTGTGGAAAGGCAGAATAAGTTCAGTGGATGTATTCCAAAGATACCAGTGTCAGGGAGAGCTGAATTTAGCCTGAATGGCAGAAAGGGGAAATGGGATGCTTTCGCTCACTGCATTGAAGCATAAACATAATTTCCCATGTGAAGTTTTATTGTGATCCTCTGAAATATAACAAAAGGAAGCTGTGGCTCCTTAACATCATTTCTTTCCTTAGCAGCCCATTGCTGATACTACCAGAAACAAGATGTTATCTACGGTGCAGAGCCACAGAGGAGTATGTTTGGGGCTGTGGAAGCCCAGCATGTCCTGGGTGGGCTCCCTGACGTCAGCAGTGCAAGCCATGGCACAGGGAATGACAAACTGAAAGACCTGCTGTGACCCTGCCCTCAATCCCTTCTATCCAAACCAGAGCCCCATCTCTTGTGATACCCAAGAAAAACCACTTTTTTTGCCATGAATTAGGGCAAAGCCATCCTTGATCTTTGCATGAGGCAGATCAGCTGAGTACATGAAAATTCTAAGAAAGGCAGAGATAATGAGGTTTTATCTCATCAGTCTTTTTTTTTTCCTTTGTAACTTGCCTCTTTCCTGTTCCAAGATGATTTTTCTGAGCACCATTGTCTTTTCCCTTGTACAACCTAATATTTAGCAGAAAGTTGTGTAAAATTAAATAAATAAATGACATAAAAGCCTGCAAATGAAGCAAAACAACAACAAAGGAAAACAATGCAAAAGAATTTCTTTGTAACTAACCTGATGCCAACATTTGTGGAAATGAAATATTTAGCCCAAGATTCAGTGCTTATCTTTCTGGTGTCAGCTCTAATCTGAGCCGCCCCTTAAGAAAACAAACAAAAATAGTCTGCCCTTTTCCCTTATGATGATAGTTTCAAAGATGGAAATTCAGGACTTGGAATTACCACGAGTTTCTCTGCATATAACAGATTGTTCAGGGGAACTTGTGATGTCCCACCATGGCTTCCATGGCTCACCTCCACCATTGTGTCTCATCCCTCCCTACCCCCAGCTCCTTCTCCAAGCGCTCGTCTCATTCCCAAACACTGGTGCTGATGGGCATGGGAGGGTGGGGAACTGCAGAGCACTGAGATCTTTGACTTCAGCAGCTTTGTTATTTGCTATCACTGCTGCTCTTGATGCCCAGCTATGGGCAGCTCTTGGCTCTGGTGGACACTAGAGCAAGGGAATGTGCTGGTGGGGAGAAGGAGGACTTGTGCCCTTGTGCCCTCTCCAGACCCCTGCAGAGCTCTGGGCCAGGTTCCTCGTAATAATGCCACTTGCAGGGACTCTAAATTGACCTTTAAAGCCCCCTTAATGGAATTCTTTTGGGGATTTATTTTTGACAGCAGTAACAACCAAGAACCCAAATTTTATTTTTAGCTTCGGACACCCTAGGAGCCATTAAAAATCCAAAAATATTCCTGAAAGGCAAGACGATGGTGGTCTGCTTTTCTCATAAAAGCCACAAAACTGCAAACCCCGGGAGAAACATTTCTTTACGCTAAAAGTGAATATATTTTCAGCCTAAATAGAGGTTGTCATCATAGATTTGACCTTTCTTGCTTGATCCTAAATGGTGCTGGTGCTTTTTTGCTAACACATTGCTAATTTAGGACCTTGCCACACCACAGTGCAACCTTGCTATATCTCTGACGTAACATCCTCTGCCACGAGGCTGTGGGCCAGAGCTGGGGGTGTACAAGAGCCCACCAGCTCCAGTTTGCTCTTCTGGGGAGGAACTCCCTGACTTTCTGCTGTTGGCAACACTGAGGACATCTGGCCAGCTTTGCTGAGGTCTGGGGGGGCCTTCAGGAGGCCCCTGGGTTTCCACACTGTAAGCACCGGCCTGGGGGGGCCTTCTGGGCCAACCTCCTTCTCAGTATAGAGCTGCCACGTTCATAAGGCCAGGTCAGCATGGCTTTATCTTGTGCAAAACTGATGAAACAGCAGTGGTGATGAGAAGCCATGGGAACAATATGGTTTTTTTGGTTTTGTTTTGTTGTTTGTTTGTTTGTTTCCAGCTGAGGATCTTGCAGCACTTATTGATCTCCTGGGGACAGACGGTTTGGTCATTCCCCTGTTCTCCAAGGTATGGCTGGGCTCCTTACCCAGAGTCCATTCTGAGAGTGTCTTAGCCTTGGTCCAACAGGCCTTTCCATGCACTTTGGAAAGTCACAGCCTCTCCAGAGAGCTGCTGGCTCTCGCCTTGTCACTCCGCAGCAGTGTTGATGTTGGGAGTCAGTGTGCTGTACTTGCTTTTAATGACCACAGCAATGTTCTCATTGCTGATGAGCCCGTGTGTGTTTAAAGCAGCAAAATGAAGTTCCCCTGTCCCTTCTCTTCAGCCAAACATGAAAAGTGCACCCAGGTTGGAGGGGAAATTGTACAGCTGGGTGCCCTTCATGCTCACCCTCGCTGGAGGCTCCCGTGGGGTTGCTCAGGAAGGTGACAATCCCCATCCAGCCGAGCCATGTCCTCTGGGGCCAGAGAAGGACACAGACTGGGAAGAAGCAATGGCTTTCTTCTTGCCTTTGAAACCTCCCGCTCGGCAAAACCCAGCCTCCCTTCAACTTTTATTGTCAAACTGAATTTTAGCCCAAGTTCACAAAGGGCTTTTAAAGCCATCTAGGATGGGGCCCCACGTCACAAGCCTCAAGTTTTTTCTTTTTCTCTGGGAGTCTTGATATAGGGTCTTCTGGAGAGATGAATGCAGTCATGGCCTTGCCTTGCAAGGAAGCCAGAGAGGGGTTGTGAGTGGCTTGGTTAAACATTTATTTCTTTTTTTAGTAATCAAAAGAAGAAAAGCCTTTTGTAAAGCCAAAAGTAGACGTGGGAGAGGGAAGGTCTCAATAAATCATACATTTTCAAAAATTATTCAAAAAAACCTACTTAGCCACGCTCTAAATAAAAACACCAATCATTTTTCCATAAATTCAGATCAACCCATAGCTCAAAAGACATAGCATTTAAAAGATCAACAAGGAAATGAAACACAAAAATTACCGGGACAATGCTTCCACAGCTCAAACGTGCTTATTTGGTTCATTTTAGAACTTTTCTTCCACTTGAAATTTCCATCCCCATTTTGGGTGAAAAAAAGAATAAAAAAAAAAGCATATGAAACATCAAAATCACACCTGAACTGGAAAAAATTATTTCCCTCTGCTTTTGAATGGCTCCTTTCCCAGGCTGTCAGCCACCCACCCAGCTCTTTGCAAAATCCCTTTGGGCACAAGCAATCTGCCAGCAGCTCATCTCTGCAGTCCCAGGCCTGCAAATCGCCGCTGCTGTTTGCACAAAGGCCTGATGTCTCAGCGGGATGCCCCAAGAAGCATCTTGCTGATAAGCTGTGGTTGGCTGCTGGATGCACGCTGCTCCCCGCGCCCCCGGTCTGCCTGCACCTGCCCGCAGTGCTGGGCTCCTGCCAGCCTGGGGCTCCTGGTGCCGGTGGCTGGCTTTGTGCCTTGCTCTCCACAGCCATCTCTCTGGTTATTAATGGAGTTTCACAGTCCTGGCCGTGATGGGAGCTTGCACAGCCCTTTGCAAGGCCAGTGGTGCTGCTTTAGCCACCTAGCAGAGGACACTCGTGGATGCTCCTGGCACCATGCTTGAGTCCAAAAGGAAATGGAGCCAGTTGGCACCTGAGTCTTGCTGGCCAAGGGAGGTAGGACAGCAAAGGGGAGATCTGGGGCTGCCATTCCCTTTCTTGGAGCTTGCTGTGAAGCCCTGAGACTAGCGATGCTGTCACTGGGAAGCAGGAGGAGGTAGTTTTGGAGCTTGCACAAGGGGTTTGTGCAGGTGTCTGTGCTGGCTGCATCTCCATGTTATGTAAAACCAATGCAACTTGCTGTGTAGACGAAGTCTCTCCTGCATAGAAAGGTTACAAGGGAGATGCAGCTTGTAAGGGTGTAAGGGATCTCTGCCTCATCGCTCCGGGAATGTCAGCAGCTGAAAAACAGCTCCTGTATTGAGGGGAAAGGTGACTTTTGCCTCCCCATAGGATCTGACTGTGACAAAACCCAGCTGTAGTCATAGCAGACAAAGGTGCCATTCTGTGCCTTGGACTTCTCTCCCTGAGACTTGTAACTCTCATTGCAAACCTCAGCTGCTCCTCTGCAGACTCCTTGAGGAAAGCATAGAAGCTTCTTGCCTCCAACTTTATGTACAGAGTGAAGGGGAAGCCCGTGGTAGGATGAGCTCTGTTTCCACTGGTCACCAGAAAGGCAATCCAGGATACCTCTGTATTCTGCTTCACGTAAGCAGCTGGTGGCCTGGGCTGTTACCTGGGGGGCATTGCTCTTCACGAGGTCAGCAGTCTTTCTCCACCTAGCTCAGGTTCTCCCTGCACCAGTTACTATGATGGATAGCAGATAGAAGTGAACAGTGTTTGTCTAGGTGCTCTCAGTTTGGGTTAAGCAGTGCTTATTTTGGAGGCAGACAAGTTCATTTTAATGTTTCCTACATAGGAAACATTTACATTTAGTGTAAGCCTACCCTAAATTGCAATAGGAAATCGAGACATCCTCACAATATTTGCATAGGTCTAATGAAATGCACTTAAGAGCTTAGGTTCAAAGCCCATTTAGGCATTTGTTAATTTCCTTTTCGAGGATAGTTTAATTATATTGGTTTAGAAAACAAGGTCTTCACTGTGTTGAATGCTCGTGTGAAAAAGTTACTCTTTGTCTAGTTATTTCACTAGAATTATGCTGGTACAAACACTCCAGTGAGCATCTAAAAATGAGAACTGGGAAGGACCAGGAGAAGTAACCGAGACCCAACCAAGCAGCCATCTACCCAGACCCCTCCAGCAGGTTTACCTGAATGTGCTCATCCTGCTGGGCTCAGCCTACTCAAGTCAAGAAGTCTCTGAGCTTCACTGAGTAGGTGGCTGCAGCATGGAGCTCTGAGCTCGCCAGGGGCAGCCCCACTGCTCCTTGTCTCTGCTGAGATCTCAGACTCTGGTTTCCGCACTGACCAAAGCTCAGAAGCAGACACCCAAGACCATGTTAAATACTGGGCATGCGAGGAGGGTGAGTTAATTCAATTGTATTACAGCTGAAGGTAGATTGAGATCTCCACAAAGTCTGGCACTGGCTCCTATTTTTCACCCGGAGTGTTCTCTTCAATCTTATAAATGGATTTGATATGTGCAGAGCAGCAGAGAGGCTGTGATCAATTTGTTAAAATGAGTTTATTAAAGAAGAGAATTCCCGGAAGAAGAGATTGGGAATATGGCACTTGTAATTATCTCCATCAATTGAGATGGATTCTGAAAACATCATCTCCCTCTCTCTGGCTTTGCTGCAGCAGTGATGCTTTGCACACACAATGCATCTCTCGGCCAGTGCTGGTTGGTCTGCCTTGTCCTCTGAACACCGAGAGATCCCTTCCTCTCCCCTCCCCACCATGGCACAAATAATCCAAACAAATATACCAAATTGCTGAAAATTTGCCTCTTCAAGATAGCAATAACCTGTGTGTGATTTTGGGTCAAATTACACAAACAGATTCAGCTGAAAGCAGGCAGGACACATTGAAACATCTTTGTTTTGACATCAAACTGAAATGTTTAGAAATGGGCTTTTTTGAAATTTCAAAACCGATGCAAATTTTGTTTAGCCCAAGATTAAAAAACAGACCAGATAATAGAAGAACTTTTCTATTCCTGCTTCTATTCCACTTAAGTGGTTCTTGACTTTAATGATCTTCAGGGTCTTATTTTGTTTTGCCAAAAATGTTGACCCAAATTTCCTCTGGATTGCTTTATGTTCAGCCACTCAAACGAAAAATAGTCTGTGCACCCAGATGTAATTCATCCATCTCTTCCAGTTCCTTGCCTTCTGCCCTGGCTTCTGTCCAGCACAGTCTGTTTGCCTCCTTCCCCATTTGTTGCCGGTCCTCAGCAAACCCCCTCCGTTGGTGATACGCTCCCTCCTCCCCACGCTGCTTCTCGGTGGAGGGCCATTTAATTGTTTGGCATAATTCCCTTATTATTCAGCACCACACATGTATGTACACATAATAGGAATGAATAATGGATGCTAATAATGCATAATTAATTCATGATAAGCGTCTGTTACAAAGTCAGCATCAGAAGAGGGATCACCGCAGGGAAATTCCCCATCCCCCTCTCAGGCTCCCGTTGAGGGGCTGGAAAAGACCCGAGCCCAGGGTGCAGCACAGTGCTGCAGCTGGGATGGGGACCAGCATGCTCCTCATCCTTCCCAACCCAGGACATGGCATCAGGTCAACAGCAGCTGCTCTCTGAACTCCCACTGACGTCAGGGGAGAGGTCCAGATCCTGAACAGAGCCTTATACCTCCTGCTTAAGCGTGTTTGTTTCCGTGTCACCATCAGTCGGGTTGGCACTTGCACGTGACAGCTTTGATCTTCCTAACCGTGCTGCAGGGGGCCTGGAAGGGCCAAGGCTGCCTGCTGGGGACCATTAAAGCCCACTTGTTAGTGTACCTGGTGTCTGAGGCTCTTTGCACTGAGTCCAAAAGCCAGGCCTAAGATTCCAAATGAGCATGTGTGAGTTCCTGCAGCCCAACTCCTGCACCGATGCCCAGAGAGCACCCACGCCTCCTCCACCTCTTCTGCTTTCTGCTGAGTATTAACAAGGCCACAGATGGTCTCTGGCTGGGACCAGCCAAAAGGCTGTGTGTGATGGGGAAGGAGTCTTCAGCACTAAGCTGTTCCTGAGCATCGCTCTCTGTCCCTCGTTAACAGTCCCCGTTGATGTAAACGTGGACAACATCCCTCTGCGAGATCTGTCTGTGGGGCAGTGTGGGCCCTACGTGCACTTACAACAGTTCCTCATTTGTTTCCTGACAAGCAGGCAGAGAAATGTTTTGTCTGAGTGGACTGTAAGCATCACTGAGACCATGATATTGTGTCTCATCAGCCTATACATCCTTGTCTTATCTATGCAGGCAAGAGATGCACTGCAGCACAAGTAGTTTTGGTTGCGGCCTGGAGAGGAGCTCGGCCAGGCTCTGACCTCAGTCATGGGCATGCAGGACCGTGGCAGCACACACCACCAGCTCCTGAGGGCAGCAGGCAGAGCTCTGATTCATGTCTTGGAGAAACTCTGCTCTCATGCTGTTCCCACTGCTACAGCCAGGCTTGTGAGGGTCAGGGACAGCTTGAAATATCCCCACAACAGCAGCAGTGAGGCCAGTGCTGAGCAACCACTCAAAGTCTCAGATAAGCAGCTTCTCTACTGCTCCCTTTTCACCATGTTCCCATTTCCAGGTCAGCTGATGTCAAAACTAACAAGCCATTGCAATGCTGCTGCTCTCCATTGCTGTTCCTTCTGCTCCTCCTCCTCCATGTTCAGCCCCACACCGGAAGAAACCCCCTGCAAACTTTATGCTGGGACCTGCTCTGTGCAGGGCTGCCCTCTCCAGCAGAGACAGAAGGGCTTGGGATGGAGCCAGGCTGTGAAGAGCCCTAACTAACGGACCCAGGGGATCAGCATCTCACCTATGGAGCTGCAGATACATTTCCTCCCAGCCTAGCATGCATCTGATTTCCCAGGCAGAGCAAGACACATTTATCCCACACTGTGTCCAGGCAGCCACCTCCTTGCCATGGTCTGTGCATTCCCACTGTGGCAAACTGCTCTCTTAGAAACCTTGGCACATGCTGCCTCCAAACTCCCTGCCTCAATGTGCTGCGATACGGCACCAGCATGCTAAAGGTCAGGTTTCCATTATAAGCAATTCAAGACATTAAAGATGTATCAAACACAGAAAAAGCTCATGATTCGGCACTACATAAAAACACAGTAAAATTGCAAAAATGTGTTTGACAATTCCATCAAGCTACATCAACATAGCGCCTGGTGTTTCTGGATTTCTCCATGCATGCTACTGAAAGTAGGAGTTTACCAGAAGCTTTCACCAGAGCTGAGCTGCACTCTGGAAATGCAGTTTTTCATCAGCTACTCATATTCTCATGGTCAAGCACATGATCTGTGTGGTCTTACATTCTCCATCTTTCCGAGGTCAGATAAATTGCTGTGCATGGGACATCAGAAAGCATGGTTCATTGTATTTCCCAGCCTCCAGGTGACTTTAATTTCTCTATTTGCCTGCTACAAACAACCATCACATCCTGGCTCAAGTCTTTGCTGTTTATCCAACTACAGTCTGAGCATGGGGGAAGTTCTTTTCCTTCCATCCTCCTTTTCCCATTTTGTCTACCCATGAAATTTGGCAGGAAAAGAAAACTAAGGGAAAGAAACCCATGCTGTGAACTGAGAGCAAGCACAGCACCAGCAGCACCCTCACCAGCAAGGGGAGAGCTGCTGCCTCCAGACAGTGCCGGGCTGGGGTAGCACAGCCAGCTTTGCTGGATCCAGAAACAGATTTATTTAGGAAAAAGGTAACCTATTATTTACATGGATGTGAGTGAGAAGGAAATGTGNCTCAGATTTATTTAGGAAAAAGGTAACCTATTATTTACATGGATGTGAGTGAGAAGGAAATGTGAAAGCCTGACTGAACATAAAATAATCCCTCATGTCCAGTGCTCTGCTTTCCTGCCTGGCTTCCAAATCTCTCCTTGATCAAAGTTAGTTACGCAGTCAGTCCTGCACTGGCCTCACTGGAAATGTCCCACTTTAGTCTCCCCCAGAATCACTGTAATTCAAGGTACACGGAAATAACATTTTCCCTATGGTGTTCACTAGGAGAAACATGAGGGGACTTGTGACCGTCTGGGCACGGAGGGTAGCAGGGCATATTTCTATGGGATGTGCATGCAGAGGGGAGGGTTTGATGCTCTTGACAAGAGAACATATTATTTTTCCTGAAGCAGTGCATTTGCATGTGGTTCCCTTGCTTGAATCGCTTGAGCATCACGTTGGATCACGTTGTACCCAAACTAATCTTCTGCATCCATCAATCCATCTGTTTGTGTTGAAGAATTCCCAGAATGGGAACATGTCTTCAAATGGTTATTTAAAGTATTTGGCCTGGTTAAAGTCTTCATACAGTCTTCAGGGAAATGAAGAACAGTGCCCTTGGTTCAGCTGTGCTGCAGATTGCAGCAGTAAGTGAAGGGCTGCGTGCTGCTCTGAGCTACGAAATGGCCAGATTGGCTGGAATGAAATGGAGGGCGGATTGCTTCTTAAGGACAGGAGATGGCATGTAGCTTTGACAACTCACAAATTAGGAACTGTACTGAGAAAGATATTTGTTGCTAGGAGAGTTATGTCCCAGTCCCCAAACTATTTTAATTCTGGGAACAAGCAGCGGCAGGAGCTTTATTGTATCATACCTGCAGATACTCTGTAGAGGGACATCTAGCCCTACCATGCTTCAATATGAACAATACTTTCTAAATAGAAAGTACATTTCCCCCTGACTTCCTAAAATCTCAGACGTGGAGAAAAAAAGAGATGGTTTGTGATTGCCCCTCCATACAACAGGGCTGCCTATCGCCCTGCTGCTCCCGCACCCTGTTCAATCACCCTGTCTGCTGCAGCTGTACTCAGAGTTGAAGGGGGCAAAGCCCACCAGGACGAGGCTGCTTTAGGTAGGGGGTTAGCCTGGTGGGGGGCTTTAGTACAACTCATCAGGTAAGTGTTGGTGTGTGCTGGGTTGTGTTTTTACCTATGGGCTGAGTCAGGGCACAAGGGTTCAGTGTGAAGACGAGGATCTGAAGATGCAGAATTGCTGCTAAAGTTTTGACTGAGATTTTAGGTAAGTGAAGAGGAAGAGAAATTAAAATCTTGAGCACTTGAAAGAAGATGAATGGGCCGTGTTCAGAGCTATGTCCTGTGTGTGTGCCTGGAATCCATCCAGAGGTACAAGGACATGCTGCAGCCATGTGAGCCCATAGTGCCTCTTGTCACAGAGGAAAACCAGATTTCCACAGTTGTGTGGAGCCAGAAGTGGGAGGACTGTCTGGTTTTGCTGTGTTTTCCATCTACCAACTCTGTCTGAGCTTGGCCTGAAGGTGCCTATGGAGCTTGTGGTCTTCTTTCTCCTACAGAGTGATCTCTGCTGGTGGCAGTTCGATCATCCAATGGTCTGCTGACAGTTAATGATTGTCACAATCAAAAAAAAAAAAGTGATTTACCAATTTGCTTTCCTGCAGAGCTGAAAATAATAGCAAAATCAATTCAAATCACGTAACGCCAAGAAAACAAATAGATTATTCAAGATGACCAAATTAAGCCACTCACAGAACTCGTGGTGGTTCTGGGCAGTTCCTGCCATGGGGCTCTGAAATAATGATTGCTCGCTGCCAACTGCGTGATGCGCTGGGGCTTTTGGGGAGGAGGATTGGTTCTTCGAGGGGCTGGGGAGAAGGGAAGTACAGGCACTCTGTGCAGTGGAAAACGTGAAGATAACTGCTGATATCATAGAGGCTTAACAGCACTCGGTGTGGGGTTTTTTTATGATTCAAATGAAGTACACAGTGGTATAAGTGGTAATTTCCAAGGTGAAATGTAGAAAACAAATTCGGAGTGGGAACAAGGTTGTCTGGTAATGATGTGGAGAGTCAATTTTCTCATCGTGAAAGGCTGTGTGGGGCAGTGGAAAACCTACAGAAATACTAAAACAAAAGCATCATCCTTCATGAACAAAAGGGAAAGGAATTGGAATTGTTGATATTTATTTTTTTCTTTTTTTTTAAGTCAGTGTTATTTGCGAGCTGTGATAGGGTCAGGGTGCTAGATAGCATGCTCTTGCATTTTTCCTCTTCTAATGACTTGTTCCTGAAACTCTGTTTTCTAGTGTTAAAGATCAAGCTGAGATGTAACAGGAGGGAAGGATGAGGCCTGGAGCGTCGTGGGCAGTGGATTAGTCAGAGAGAGGCTTCTAATAATGGAAAAATGTTCCTCTCTCTTTGGAGAGTGGCTTATCTGTAATAGTGACAATATTGGGCTGTCACCTCTGTGGGCTCCGAGGAAGGAAGAAGGACAGGTGAAGAGAAGGGAGCAGAGTGACAGTGTCTCCTGAGGAGGTGGCTGCAGGCAGGAGCAAGAAATGAAGGCGCAGTCCCAAGGCAACGTGTTTGTGCCAGGGCCAAGCCTGGGGAGATGAGTTCTGTTGGTGTCAACAGACAAGGGGGTTTAGAACATGAACTGTACTTCGTAACCCAAAACGCAACAGCAGCAATTGGGGATGAAAAGATGGAGAACAGCCCTAGGAAGAAGTTTTTTTACAGTAAGGGTGGTGAAGCACTGGCACAGGTTGCCCAGAGAGGTGGTGGAAGCCCTGTCCCTAGAGACGTTCAAGGTCAGGCTGGACTGGGCTCTGAGCACCCTGATGGAGCTGCAGGTGTCCCTGTTTGGTGCAGGGGAGTTGGACCAGATGGCCTTTAAAGGTCCCTTCCAACTCCAACAATTCTATGATTCTGTCCAAGCCTAATGCAGTCCCACTTACACTTAATTTAGCTTTCTACTACTCATACCCTTTAAAGAAGTACAAGTTTCCCTAGGTTTAATAAGTGTTTTTTTAATTATTATTTTTATTCCCTCCTTTTTCTAAAGACACAGCTTGAGGAATTGATGCAGATTTGCTGATTTTTCTTCAGATGGAAAAAAAAGAAAGAAACAGTTGAAACAATTCCCTTGGAAAACAGCAGATCTAAACACCTGGACACTTCAGTATGAAGTGGCATCTTTCATCCAAAATTTTAGTTTCCTTTTTTTAAAGGTATGCAGTAACCTAAAGAGAAATGGAATATCAGGTGGAAATGCTACCTTGGGTGAGTGTCCCTCCTGCTAACTGCCTGTTCTGATACTGGGAAGGTGCTCAACTCTCTCACTTTCTGATGAAAGGATGTGGCTCCTGGCCTTTTATTTTTATAGCCTTCACAATGGGAAAACGACTTCTGGAAAACCTTGGACATTTTCCCCTTGAAGCCTGAGCTCCTGGAGCTTGAAGCATCTTCTACTGTTATTCTGTGAAATCAATTGGCACAAGAGAGGGGCTTCTCCAGCCACAGTGATGTTCCCTTGAATGTGTACACCCAAAACTGGATTAGCCAGCAAGCTGATTTAGGGGATGGAGTTAGACAATGCAATCCTCTCAAATCTGGCTTTGCATGTGGAAAAGGAGCCTCAAGAAGAAGGGGCTGAGGGTTACAGGAAAATAATAACCTCCTGGCTGGTTACAGGAGGGCAGCCTGGAGCAGGAGGCACGAGCCCAGCAGTCTGGGAGGCTGCTTCTGCAAGGAGCACAGAGACTGACTTGCTGAGGGCTGTGGGATGGGTCAGCATGTGCATGAGGACTGTGCACTGGGATGTGAGTGGAGGAGGGTGTTGAGCAGACATTGTAATGCAAAACACCAATGCCTGGTCTCCTCCCTGCTGCTACTCAGAGGCACTTGCTGTCTTGCCAAGGAAGACTTGTATGTGCAGCATTTTAAAGAGGTGCAGCCCATCTCTGGATATGCTGTGGTGTTCTCTAGTTGGGGACAATCATGTTCCTTGGTCCCTGAAACAACAGAACCCAGAGCTCCTGATAGCTCATCCCCTCCTTAGTACAACGTGGAGGTGAAACAAGGCCTTCCTAGGCAAGAGGATCTTTCAGACAAGTAGGGTAAAAGAAGCAGTGTCCACAAATCAGATTATAATTCCAGAAGGTGAGAGAGGTGGGAGGCAGCGCTTAGAGTTTGAAATTAGATTTAAAGGAATAATTAAGGCTTCTGCCACTGAACGATGCCAATGAACCGGCTGGGAATAAATCAGATTGCACTTGAAGGAAGTGACCTGGAAATATATGACTGCCTGTCCCCTAGCCAAACCTCATCACCATAGGGCGTCATTGAACGGTGGTGAGGTAACCCTGACCAGCGCTGTGCAGGGCTCAGCTGGGGCTGAGACCTTCTGTGCAGGCTCTGGAGCCTGCCCGGTGGCCTTTGTGCCTCCAAACCACAGAAACCTCTGCTCTGAGTAGACCAGCCCTTGTTGGTACAGTTTTGCCCCTTGAAAATGCACAAAAAATCTTTTATTAAAAACCCTACAGATGAGTTAACAGCTGGGAGAAGATGGAATATGATTAACGTCTTGTGAATTAGCCCTGGAGGTGCTTTATGGAAATAAGATTTACAACGCTATTACGCGTGGTCCTGAATGAGTTTAACATTTTTAAATGAGGAGAACGAATGTTTCTGCCCTGCTCTGCTCCCTTCCCCCTGGGCCCTTGCAGAAGCACATGAAGATGGTCCTGGCCGATGTGGGACGGGAGGCTTTGGTGCTGGAGGAGGCACTGGGCCGTGCAGTGAATTGAATGATCTTCCCGGCCCCGGCGCTTTATCAAGCAAGGAATCAAAATGTGCCCTGACATGTAGGATGTGATTACAAGTCATTAACAGAGGAAATTATAGATGCTAGGATGGAAAGAAGGGATCTATCAGGCTGCTTTGTCCATCCTCTTGCTGCCAACATGGGATTGCTCTTGACAGCATATGGTTCGGTGCTTCCAGAATAATTTAGCTCCTGACACCTTCCAAGCAGTGTGGTGCTTCGAGCAGTCCCATTTATTTCAGTGTTTTAAATCTTCTACTTTGAGTTTCCTTCCAAACTGCACAAGTCTTGCTAGAGGGAGATGGTAATCTCTGTGGAAGTGGCAGTAGGTGGAGGTCCTGCCTGGGCATGTGCTCCATTCCGAGTGGGATGCTCCTGGAGACCTTTCTTGGGAGGAAAGGCCACTTGGGGCAAATTTCCCCTCCTGGGAGCCACCGTCAGCCAGGCCCATGGTACCCAGTGTTTATCTTGCTGCCAGAAATACAATGAATGGCTGCTATTTAGCAGTAGCAAAACTCTCCCATTCCTTATGTTTGTCATTCCACAGCTGGAATAGGAGCGGGGCTCCTAAAGCTGCGTGAGCACCTCTTACAACACAGACCACGTGCTCTCCCTCCCAGCATGTGCAGGATAGGATGGATCCGAGCTGTGCAGCTGAAGCTGTCTGTCTGGTGGTCATGCTGGAGTTGTGAATGGAAGAATAATCCCAGGAATGGGCTACAGGGGACAGCTGGCAAAAAATGAGATATGGTGGTCTTGGGGGGAGGAAGACAAACTGGATGCATCCACCTGGGTATCATTACTAAAGCAATTGTTTTATTGGTGATTAGGTGATAAAAGAAGAGCTGTGAAGTGTCTTTGAGTTTCTCCTGGTCTTTAGGCTTTTCATACCCAAATCTAGTAATTTTCTATGAGAACCTTGATTTGCAAAAAGCTGTGTTTACGTGGGGGCTGTTTTGCCAGAACACCTTGAGCATCCCAATGGATGGCAAGCTTGGCAGTGAGCCTTTCTGCCAAATGCCTGGCTCTGCCCAAGGTGATCTCAGCTGATCTCAGCCCCAAATGATGCTGCCCTGTTAAAGGGTCCAATCAGACCCATTTCCATGTCTGCGATGATATCCTGCCCCAGGCAAGCTGGAGGCTATGATATCCCCTGATTTACTGAACATTTTTGGGTAGGTAAAATAACGTGAGCAAAATTGGGATCTCTGTGAGCAGAAAGGGAACCCTGTTGGAGCAGTGTAAAGCCCAGAGAGCTGCTGGGAAAGACCATCTGCACACACATGGAACCAAAGGCAGGTAGCTGGAGCACTGTGGGGCACGGTACCATGGGTTCTTCCTGCCCTGTTCACCTCCAGCCCATGTGCTCTTCCAGCACAGGGAAGAGGCTGGCTGCTGCGAGGTGTTGTGGCCAGGAGGCAATGCCAGGCTGCTGGACTTTGAAGGGACAAGTGTCTGTCCTCTGGATGGGCATGCACAGAGGTGGTGTGGTGCAGGGACACTCCTGTGGCTGTTGGCAGAGGTGTTCATGCCACGTCAATCCCTGTATTTTAGTTTTTATTACCATCTAGTGGCAGAACTTTGGAACTGAAGTCTTAACTCACCCATATCAGAAGGCTGCATGATAGAACGCCCACTGTTCTACTTTATTTTTTGCCTTCACTGATTTTTATCTTTCGTTTGGAATTATTTTTCCATTAACTATTGGCTTCCCATAAATTCAGCCCCAAATGTCCATGTGAGAGGCATTACATAGACTTGTTTTACAACCCATGGTTCCCTTGGCGTTTCAGCCTCTTGAAAAACATAGCTTGAAGGCAGCAAACAAATCCTGGAGGATGAGTTCCCTATTAATTATCTGGAAAATAAGTTGTGATAGATTGAAGAGAGGGAGATGACCAGGGGCTCTGAATGTGCCATGTGCCATCTTTTACCTTATCTCTGTACTGGTTTAGTCTGCAATTGGCAGAGCTTGTGTTGAGGTACAACAGAGAAGTAAATGTACTGATGTTTGGTTTTTAATCTGACTGTCAATCTACCTATATATCAGAGCACTTCTAAGATGTCCCTTGTTTATTAAAAAGAATAATAATAAGCCACTGGATTAAGACAGTTCTGCCCTCAAATATTGTGTGTCTTTGCACACACCACCTGCAAAAACCTTCTGTACTGTCACTGACATGAAGTTCACAAACATTTAATCTGAAATCGAAATCTTCCAAGAATCCCTATCCAAAACCACATGAAAGTCACCAGGCAGAGCCCTGAACTTCTGCCACAGAGACAAATAATTCTAAATATGTACTTTTATAAACTGTGTTATCTTCTATAGCTCATTGCAGCTCTGCTGAAATTAAAGAAGACACTCCAGACCCCTATCCTTGCTGCTTATCCTACAATAATGGAAAGGAATGCTAATTACTGTATTTTCAAAATAATTATAAGTCCATTCTTTGTTTTTAAACAAACTGTCAGCTTCAGAAATGCTCACTGAACACAGTACAGCTTTACCACAAACCCCTCCATCATAGCACTCGCCTTTGTCTGGAGATCCCTTCTTGTAGCTGAGGATCCTACTTGGGTGTTTCCCATTCCACATGCAATGGGGTCTTCTGGAGCCAAACACTCCACTCATCAGCATGTGATCCCCTACAGCTAACCATGCCATAAATGGCTCGGTTGTACACATACACACTGCTGATTGATGTTGTGTAGTTTGATTTATGTCAAACTATTTTACTGATGTTTAATAGCATCATAACTGGGCAGCAGGTTGCTGATTCGTGACTTTGTGTTCTTACCATGGGCTCCCAGGGAAATACGGCTGGAAAAGGAGACAGAGATGCCTTGGCAACCTCAACCATTTGGAGAAGGGGGGAAAATAAAAAGGGATGGAGAGGAAGGAATACGATGATCAGACCGAAAAAAGAGTTTTGCTGTTAAAGGTACGGTGATAGAACAGTAAATCTGTCCTTAACCACAGATAGAAAAGGGTGAAGACTGCAACACAAGAAGCAAAAAGAAGCCAGAAATGATTGATATCAGCCTTGATGAACCATTTTTAAAATAGGATTTTCTTAAACTTTAATTTATCTTAGATGCCAGCCCCCATCTGACTGACCTGTGCTGTTTCCTGTGATGCAGCATAGCACTCTGCACCTGTGCTGAGCAAAAGTGCTTGATGTGTGCAGGAGTCTTCCCATCAGGTGTGTCAGGATTTCAGGATTTGCTACTTAACTGTTTTTTTTCCCTCCTGTATTTCTGTAATGCATACACTGCATGCTCCTGCCTTGCCTTGAGGTTAGTATGTAGGAAGAAAGAACAGCAAACACTTCTGGTTTAAATGGGCAACATCTGTAGCAGCCTTTTAGCCAGGTCCACATTGCTGTTTGGACTTTATGATGCTTTTGATTCATTGGCAGTGGCAGAAGAAATGTTCAGTGCTTTGGCTGTTTGGAAGTGAGGTGGGCTTTGTGTGGGAAGGCAAACAAAATGGTCAGTCCCCTGATAATTGGTACAATCTCCAAAGGTCCCACAGGGTTTGGGGTGGGAAATGCACTCTGGATTCACTCTGCCGGGCTCCTGGCAGCAATCTGCTTGTTGGGAGGTCCCCAGATGCCAGGGGGCTTTACAGGTGAAGCCACAGGCCCACACGGGTGGGCAGACAGCAATTTCCCATTTCACTTCAGACATGTATGGTTCAGAGGTCTCCGTATGAAGCTTGCACCCAAAGCTGTTTGTAGGCCTTAGAGAGAAACAAGCACTTCTAGGAGATGACTGTCTCCAGTCACTGCAGGGAAAGATGTGTTGTGCTCCGGGAGTGGTGTAGAAATCCTTCTGTCTGTCCCTCTTCTTGGCCTTTGACATTTTTTAGGATGGGCAAAACATTTATCTATTCTGTGTCTTAACTCTTTCGTGATGAGGGATAGAAAGTATGTCAGGATGGCTTCCCTGCATTGCAACGAGGTGCTTTGTATCCCCATCACACTTTCCTGCTTTTCATCATGCCATGAGGTTATGGCCATAAAAGCCACATTGGAGATTCTGACTCCCCGTTAACGATCTTTAAATTCTTCCATTGATTTTGTAAATCTTAGCCTACGTTAACTCCGAGCCTGTATTTATGGCTCAGCAACCGTAAGCGTGTTATAGCTGATAGATGAGGCGAAAGCTAAAAAGGGAAGCTGTCTGACATCACAACAGATTTTTAAAAAATTATGTGCATCTATTCTGGGAACTCAGCTGCCACGTTGGCACTACATGGGATGTCGCTGCAGCTTGAGGAGCTGTCGTAACAGCATGTGGAGAATTCAGGCAAAAGGATTCAATTCTGTCTCTCCTGTCCCATTTCCTACAATAAAGCACAGCTTATGTCTGGGGAGAGGGCAGGCACTGCAGCAGGCTTGGCAGTTCTGCACTGACATATCCACTGCTCAAGGCTACTTCTCCATCACAGCATCTGCCTCTGTCTTCTGTGCTCACCCTGCAGGGCAGCCCAGCTCTGCCAAGCAGCAATGCTGGTTGGTGGTGCTGATGCCCAAAGCAGCATAAGAAAAACATGGCCACCTTCTTTCCTGTTTCTCTGGCAGCAGGACTGGACAGCTGGGAACTGCAGAGACTGCTCTGCTTCCCAGGCCAGTTCTGGAGATGTGGGGTTAGCACATGCCACAGTCCCACCTCACTACTGAAGAATCATAACGTATCAAGCAAAGAAAAATGCAGAACTGGCTTTCAAAAACTGAGACACAAGAAATAAGCCGAGTGCACTTCACGCTCCTCTTTCAATAGGTTTCTTCCTGCAAACACTATCATGAGAAAAACATCCTCCTGCCAACCAGTGCTGTGCAAAAATGGAGCATGCAAGCATCTCAAAGCCTGCAGAAGCTTTCAGATGCTTACAGTTTGCTGGTTATACTAATGTTTTGCCTTGTCTGACCTATCTCCTCAGGGCAGCAATAAAAATAACCAGCTTCAGTCCACTACTTGGCTGCTAATAGTCCACTTGTAGATCTTAGTCCCAGCTGGGCCTGCTTCTGCCCAAAGGCAGTTGTGTTCAGTAAGTGGCTGTTTGCATTTGTGAGCAGCCTCACAATAGAAGCAGGTGGCTGCCATTTTTCATGCAAGAAAGCCCTTTGGAGAAAAGGAAAGGGGAAGATGAGAAGTTTAAAAAAAGTGAAAGCGTCTATGATAGGAAAGCCTCTGTGCTGCCCTAGTTAAAACGCACAGAGATGGAAAATGTGCATAAATTAAAAGGCAGGAAAAGCACTTTGCCAGGACATTGGAGGGAGAGGACCAAGATGCTGCTTCTCTGCCAACCACAGCATCCAGGACTGCCCTCTTGGTTTTCATTTTCCATCAGCATGCAGCACCTAAGTACTTTCCAGTGAAGCTGCAGCCCCCCGTACAGCTAATTTAAGCCTCCTGATTATGACTTCCTTCAGTGAGTTACCTTGTCTTGACAGCTTACAAGGAGTATGTATTTTCCCTGGGGTGCTGCAGACCAGAGGTGGAAACCTGCAGCTAAGCACAAAGAGAGAAATGGCAAGAAATCACTTCACCGCTGCAAGCTTCAGAGCTCCTCTTTCTCGAGTAGGCGAAAAAGGAAACTTCTAAACTGCCTGTCACATCCTCTCACTGGTAACAACCATCACCTGGAAAGGGGACAGCACTGAGCTCATCTCTGGAAAGAAACAATAGAGGAAAAGCACTGCAGAGTGCGCTTGTTCAACACCGCTGCTGAGCAGGAGCTGGATTCTTTGTATCAAAGGAAATTCTGCTATTTTTAAATCGTTTTTCCAGGCGTAAGTGTCAAAACAGAGGCCTTTGAAATGTCTTGTCTTGTGATAACTTGGGGGGCGGGGAACTATCCATCTATCAAAGTCTATCAGTCTATCTTAATTTTGCTGTATTATTATTTTGAATTCCAGTACCTGTTCTGTTACCCAACACCACATCTGTCTGCCCACAGCAAGCATGAATGTGAGCAGATCAGAGAGGGTGGTTGGGTACTGACCGAGTTGGGGTGTATGAAGCTCTGAGGCAGCACCCAGAGCATGAACACACCCCTCAGACCTTCCCTGCTCGATGCAGGATGGATTGGGGTGCAGGCAGCCATGAGCACGTCCCACTGTTGCAGAGCAGTGTTCTGGAGCAGCCCCACGAGAGCCACACTGGACGTTGGCTCTGCCGTCCTGGTCATGCCCAGTTGTTGCTTGCTTACAGAGAGAAAAGAAATGGTTTCTTGATCCATCTATTTCTTCTCATTTTTTCCTCCCAGCCTAGATCAGCTGAAGCCAGCGATAAATTCCCATCCTTTAAAAAAATTGAGCATAACTTAAAAACTGTGAGACTCAGGGATTAATGCTAATTGTATTAATATTTGCTCAGCAGATCAGCTCTGAAGAGCTGATAGCTCATCAGCTCTTTGTTCACTGTGGTTTAGTGCCCATGAATTCTCTCTCTGGAAGTGGCTTGCTGTAGCATTTGTCTTTTGAGGTCAATGTGATGAGCTGCGTGGGTGTTTTTAGACATGAATCACATGCAAAAGGCTGATTCTCTTTTTTTTTTTCTTTTGCTTTTTTTTTTTTTCTGACATACTACACAGCTTTTTTTTTTTAAAAAAAAAAAAAAAAAACATCCTTCCAACCTCCCAGACTTCCTTTTCAATTGAAAAACAGTGCAAAGTTTCACGCACTGAACAATCAGTTCTCTCCTCCGTGGTGGGTTTATCCGCCACCGTGACATCGTGGTTTATGCAGAAGTGTCCCATGCAGCAGGGGTAAGGAAATGTGGCTGCAGCAACGTAGGACCCACCACCTTATATAATTCAGCAAGTGCACTTTGAAATCCACACTGCTGCAATTTCTTGAAATCAGCTGAGTTTAGGAACAGCCAGGCAAGCTGAAGACGGCCTCCTGCACTGCACTTTGGCCGTGACCTGTATGTGAAACGACCCTTGAGATCATGGGTTGTGGGTTTTTTTGTTGTTTGGGTTTTTTTTCCTATGTCATGTGTTGTTCTGTTTCCCCAGATTTGTGCTCCAGAGTGGTGTAATTTTTATCTCACAGTTGGCTTGGATTATCTTAGTGCTTTCTTCCAACATTAACGATACTACGATTCCATGAATTTGGTGACTTCTGTCCTGCTTGTGTTTTGATTGTTTAAATTGGGGTCATCTGACTGAAATTTAGGTTGTTTGCTGAGTTATAGTGACCTTGGGGCCCTGAAAGCTACCTGAATTTGGGAGGAAAGGAAAATTAATGATTGCTAAGGTGAAGACAGAACGCCAGAGGTAGGGTGGGGTTTACATTCAACCCAGCAGATGCAGTGAATATAGCTGCTGAAGGCAGCTATCACAGGGGTGGAAATGGGCTGACCTGGCTGGGCAGTGGCTGTGTAGTGCAGCCTTGCTCTCTCAAAATGAATTAGTCCAGCAGAGCCCAGGGAGGGACTGGCACTTTTGTCTGACACATCACTTAACGTCCAGGACCCTGTGAGCCAACACACGGAATAGCTTTCTCCAGCACTATCACCTCTTCCAGAGCTGTGCAGCAAGGCAAGAGCCCTGCTCTGAGGAGTGGGTAAAGGGAGCGTCCCTCATTGCACCCCCAGCCATACTGCACTCCTCTGTCCATCTCTGGCCTGTAGGATGATCCCAGAGATACTAGGATTTGTCTTCTCCTGCAGGTGTAACAGTAAAGAGAGTACTTCATGCAAAGGGAAGGTGCTATTTATTCTATCTCCAAATAATGTGATTTAATCCATTCATGTGCGTGCTTGCACAGATTTCATCCATTCATGGGCTCACAAGCACCAGCACAGTGTGGCCAGGTGGTCTGACCAGGAGCAGCTGTGTACAATGTAGATGAGTGGGGAGCCAGCTACAAGACACCTGCCCATCACACCTTGGGGGTTTATTCCATGTTTCACACTGCAGTCATTGACATCTTCCTACTGCTGGCCAGGGACTCAGTGGTGGGAAGAGATTCTGCCTCTCTCTGTTCTGCATCCCCTTGGGCTGTGCTGGCTGAGCTCACAGCATGCTTGGGGCCAGGTCTCCTGCATGCAGGGCACAGCTGAAGTGCTGCCACATCTCCAGAGTGATGGAAGGAGGCACAGTCCCTACCCCTACAGTTTCTCAGTGACACCTGCACAGCTCAGCTGCTGGAGCTCACGGTGCCCTGCACCCCAGGCCCTGCTGGACAGGCCCCCAGGCTGAGCAGCCCTTTCCAGTACTCCTCTGCTCTGGAAGGGACTGGAGAGCTGCCCAAGTGTTGAAAATCCCCTTTTCCCTGCTTAAGGATTGAAGCAAGGAAGAATGCTCATAACCAGTCCTTATCAGAAGGCATTTTATTCATTAGGCTGTTACTAACAAGGAAATCAAGCTCTTAGCACACACAGCAGGTCACCAGCCCTGCAGCCTTCTGCCAACCACACGATGGCAGAAGAATCAAAGATCTGCTTTTAAAATACCTGCTGCAGACAGGGAAGGCACGTGGCTCTGGATCTGCATGTGAAAGCATTCTCACCTCTCACAGTCCCAGACCCCACCAGAAAGCCAGCCCAGCCAGGGAAAGGGGTGACACCACGTGTCAGCACCTCTGCAGCATCCTCACAGGGAGCATGGCTTCATGTCTCCATGCAGAAGGTCCCACATCACACCGTCACGTAGCCCAGATGTCACACACAACTTCTGTTAATCTCCACACAGTCCAGCGACCACAACTCCAATATTTCACAGCATGAGACAGTTGGAAATTCAGTGGCACGACGCCCTGAGCCACCTGATAGAACCAAACCTGCTCTGTAGAGAGGTGACCTCCAGAGGTCCTTTCCAACATGAATCATAACACAGACCCATCTGTTCCAGGTCAGTCCCTGCACATATCCCTGCTCCAGCATCTCTGCACACCCTTCCTTTTGGCAACAAGGTGCCAGACAACCTAGGTTTGGACTGGATGGGAAAGCAGAAGCCTCAGGGTATTTTCACACTGTAAAACAATTGCTTTGAAAGCCCAAGAGTTATGCTCACAGAGTGGAACAACACTTGTCCTCAATCAGCTTACAGCCCACATAAGATTTGTTACCTCACAGACATAAAATTCCAGAAGCACCAAACCAGTTTCAAGCAATGTCTTTTTAAAGCAGAGGAGATCCACATCAGAGCCCTAAGTGCTCAGAGTAACAAGCCCTACTTCAAGCCATCACAACATGAAAAATAAATCAGTACTGGCCAGCATCACGTGGGAGAAATCCAAAGGGGTGTAAACAAATACAACTCCACTGATGTTTCACACAACCAAACATCATAAAAAAAAAACACAAAATAGCACCTTACCTTGTGCCAGTTGACTTGCATGTTGTTCCAAAGATGAGATGCACTGTGGTCAGCCTTCCACCAGCCCCACAGTGCAGCAGAAGCACCAGCAGGTGTCTGTGGGGCTGGGGTGGAGCTGCTCATGGCCACAGGTGAGGCTGCTCAGGGCCATTAGTGCCTCAGGACTCTGAGCACCATTGATCTAATTGGTCTGCAAGATCCTATACAGCTGGGGGGTCCCTCAGTCTCAGACAGATCGCTTTTAACAGATCGTATTTTGCTATTTGTCTTCTTAAACAGAAAATTAATATCCTCAATTGATGTAAGTTATGATTTTCTTCTGAGTAACAGTGGCCATTAGCTGCTCTCTGCCTGCAGAAGTGACTGACTGAAGGCTTAGGTTACAAAATATCCCAACTGCATCTTTGGTGTTTATTTTATATCAATGCAATTATAAATGATGTCAGTATAAGAGACATCTAAGTTGTTGTTTTTTTACAGAAAAAAACTTTTATGTCTTCATTGATCTTGCTTGGTAGCGTCAGCCCTACCAGTTCTGCTCTGGGGCTGCCCCACTTTCCAACCTCACATTATTTGTTACATGTGGCATGACCAGGAGTCTGCTTCTTGAAATAAAATATAAAAATATAACATTAATAAAAA
>WBMW01006452.1:244920-336774 GCA_013396635.1 Penelope pileata | reverse complement strand
CCCTCCCCTCCCTTTTTTTTTCTTACCCCCCTTGTTATGCATTAAATGATTTCAGTGGAGGAATGTGCAGCATTAATTAGAATTGGTTAGCAGATACTGAGGGGAAAAGTTTCTTCACAACAACTATAGGAGGTGTCACTGCTACAAAGACCATTTTGTTTTCGCTCTCCCCCGCATTATCAGTGCAATATGTAAGGTAGCGATTCTTTTCATTTAAATTAAGTGGAAAGCTACTAAATCTTGTTTTATTCTCCAAAAAAGAAAAAGGTCCTTAACACTTATCTTTTAACTTCTTTTATTTTGTAAGGTTAGTGTTTACTTTTGCTTTCAGTCCTCCCCATTAATCGGCCTGCAAAGATGTGTATCCAGTTTTGTGTATCATTTAGCTCTCACAATTATAGGCAAGTACAACTAATATATAAGGATTGTCTCCTGATTAAAGCAACAACGTTACCATTTAAAATCAAAGGCCCTCCTCTAGAATGACGCATTGAAATTCAGAAGTGTGGCTGGCTGTTCTCAGTGGGGATTTCCTACTTTCTTTCAACTTTTTAAAAAGAAGTTAAGCTAAAAGATGGGCTCCAGCATATAAAGCAAGAGCTTAGCAGAAACACTCATTAATATATTTACATCCATTTTTTAAAATTTCATTCCTTAAAAACTCTTCCCATCGACAACGCACGAATATTAGCCCTGAGAGTTTTTAAATATTTTATCCCATCAAATGTGTGCAGATAGTTTATAAAGAATAATTAGAAAAAATATATATATTATTTTTTAAAAATCTACAGTGAGTTTCACCACTTAACAACAGGCACAAGCCAACATCCTACACCACAGAGTAATATTCCTTTTTTTTTTTTTTTTAATTTTTTCTGTTAACAGTTTGAAAATAACCAGTGACCACCACAAAGCTCCATTTCTTTAAGACACATAAAGGAAACCACTGTCCCTGGAAGTAAATCACTGAGGCTCCATGCACTGCAGATCCTCTTGCAACAAATGTACCCAAAACGTGAAATACTTTGCCCACAGCATCAGTCTGCAAACGCTGCTGGTATTCTTTGTACCAGGAAAACTCTTGCTCACTCTCCCCGAGGGAGGGCTGGGAAGTGCAGGCAGAGCTACCTGGGCAGGGCAGGGCAGGGGAGGGATGGTGGGAGGCAATGGTTCTCCTGCAGGGCAGGGCCTCATTTTTTGCCTGATCCACCTGCATGTAGCCTGGCCTATGCACCATGCAGCCCAAACCAGAGCTTGAAAATAAACTTTGTTGCTGTGTATTTAGCTCGTAATGGGTGTGAGTATGTTTTCACGCGACTGATAAATCAGGAGTTCCTGGTGGGAGACACAAAGTTAGGGTGTTATTTAATATAGCCCAGCACAGGCCCAACAACTTCAAGAGCTGAGTAAGGATGAGCAAAACAGGGCCTGTGTGAGAGAGTGAGGAGCAGTTTCTGCCATGCATGAAATGCACCTTTCTGAGCTCAGAAAATTTAACTCAGTAAAAAGACAATTAAAATATTTCACCTTCTGGATGGAGCCCCACCATGAATAGGATGGACAACGCTGTTAAATCTGACAGTATTGCCAGGAAAATATATATATATAATAATAATATTGAGAGTTATTTTCCACAGTGCAGGGGAAAGAAAGTCAGGCTCCAATGGCCAGGATTTAAACCCTGGAGGCTGCCCCTTTTCTGGGGAGCTGAGGTCAGTGCAAAATCCAGCTTGCAAGGAAGCAATATCGGTCAAGGCAGCCCAAAACTCCCCCAGCAGCAGTTCGCATCCCTGCACAGCACCGGGACTGCACAGCATGACCAGCGTGCCCGCTCCAGGGATGCCATACCGCTACACGGGTCACTCTTGCCCAGTTTTCCCTTGTCTCTTGCATCCTGGCCCAAGGGCCATCTCCCCATCTCCTTCCCCTCCTCCTTTGGACCATAGCACCTCTCAGAATTATGCATCCCTCATGCATGTAAATGAGAGGGGTCCAATTACACGCGAGGGAGAAAGGGTTTAATGAATCGTGAAAAAGCAAGGGTTGCATAGAAAAAGCTCAATCCCAGTGCCCCCTCACCCCCCCCTCCCCAACTTAGAAACATGCATTTCTCATTTTTTAGAGTGAGAATGCAGAGGAGTGAACGGGAGAAAACCAAAGCAGAATGAATACAAAGTTTGTTGGCATTTACCACAGCCTGCACTTGAAACCTGTGATATGCACTTCTACAGAAAAATAGTTAAGAAAAGAAGTTATGGTCCTCTAAGCAGCATAAACAAATACTATACAAGATTGTAGTTAATTCTCCCTGCATTCAAGTCTTCCTACCTGGAGTTCATCCTTTTTCTTACTCTCCTTTCCTCTGTGTGTATACCTAAGGACTTACATGAATTTAAAGGGCAAAGAACACGCAGAAGCTGGTTGTTATTAATGAGGTCCTGTAAAATACAGCTACAGGTTACAGAATCTAAGTTGCAAGACTTATTTCCAAGCCTGGCTGACTCTGAAATTAATTGTTTGTCACTGGCTGTTCCAGGAGAATGTGAACTAGACAGTGTGGGATATGATGAGCATTTTAGGGCAAACTGCATTAAAACAATACCATTAATGTCAAATCTAATTTTATAGGATTGCATTTAAAACAGACATTATAGCAAATTGATTTGTAAATATTCTGGGACTCTTCTCAGCTCTTTTCCTTCTGCTTTCTTTTTTGTTTTTAGCCCATGATAAATCTTTCACTGTTGCTGAAATGACATTAATGTCTCAAATTACAGTGTACAGAAAGTTCCCAGTAGCCTCAATGGCAATTACACAGCATTGTGGCCACACATTGCAAAAAGAAACAGAAATGAACAACTGAATGTGAAGGCGATCTCTATCCTCTCTATCCATGAGGAACTCACAAAGTATGACAGTAATTATCTGTTCAGTATTTTTAAAAATTGGCCTTAAAGTTTCCTTCTGTATTTGGATATGGGAATACCCATGAAATTGCACGTGGCAGTGATCTCTCATTAAGGCAGTGTGTAGCTGTAAAGAACAGCTTCCACAACAGAATAACAGCAACAGGAAAACCCCAAGTGTGCACTCATTTACACAGGAGTGTGAAGTTACTCCAAGCATGCTCCAATCTTTTACTAATTTGATCAAGAACCTTGCACGGAGCAAGGCAAAATGCACAAGAAGGCAAGTACAGAACTTTTAGCAGTTGTAAGTGAATATTTCCCATTAGAAGCTCATAGGATAACGAATAAGACTTTGTTGTTTCTGCACAGGTAAAAGAGCCATGGGCCACTGCTGGTGATCTAGGATGCTGTTCTGCTTGGTTTAGCTATTGCTATGAGTAGCAGTGCTAAACTTTACCTTTTTCAAAAGATGCTGCCGCTATCCCAATTACTGCTTTGACTTTGAGATGCTGGGGTGGTTCCAGCCCACAGAACTGCCCCAATGCTGAGAAGAAAATGGAAATGGTGCACAAGAGATGCTGCCTTTGTGCCATTCACTAATTCCTCTGATCTTCCAGTGCTGCCTTTATTGGAATTGCAAACTGCCAGGGCTCTTGGGTGTATTGTCAGAAACCTGGATGTTGGTCAGAAACCTCCATGTCTTGGGCACAAGTGCTTGTCCCCATATTGACAAAATCTGCAAGCGTACACTCCGGGCGTTTCTAAAAAGATGTCATTGCTGAGCCTTGTAAGGCTCATCTCCTGGCTCATGCACATTCTTAAACCACATCTTTACTGCTCATGAGCAGGTTCATACAGTCACCTCCCAAAGTTGTCATCTGCTTCATTAGATTCTGGTTGTGGCATAGGAGCCTGTTGAAAATGCAAAGTTTGGGCTGAGATTTCAGAACTCCTCCTAGTGAACCATTCTCCCATGCACATCAGACTCCTTTCCCTTTGAACTCATAACATTTATATCCATTATTAGAAAACAACATCACATACAACAGTGATACGACAAAGAAGCTCTCTGGAGCTCATAACTGTGATATTTTTCATCATGGAAGATGGGAAAAGCAGCATTTCGAGTTCTCAATTTCACCAGTGGGTAGCTACAATGGTTTTCATGAAGGACCAGACACCACTTGGGATTGAAGGACTTCTTTTAAATTAGTTTTCCAATAGGTATTTTGTTTCAAGATATTCAAGGCCATTGCCTTCTTAATGCATTTGGTGGTAGTACTGTTATAAGGTCTCTGCTCACCAACAGGGCAGGAGAAGACCTAGGGGGCCCAGTTCCTGCCACTGAAGTGCACACAAGCTATTGCACATTCCCAGACTTTCTAACACAGCCCATTTTGCTCCCATTAATTACTAACTTCATGGTTAGAACACCTTGCTTGGTTCATCAAACCTCCTGTTTATTTCTACGAATGACTGTTACCAAGAGGAGCAAGGACAGGTGAGCCAGAGGGGAACGGCACAACGTACAGACATCAACCACAGCAACAGCAAAGATCTCTGCTTTGGCCCACCAGCTTTGGCACATCTGCTTGTAAGACTTAACTATGTGTGAGTTACATTTCAGTAATCAGTGCTGATTTTTACAAGCCAGGCTTTGACTATCGGCGTGAAAGCATGTGCTTTTCTCTCAATGGAAAACATATTAAAACTCGCTTTAAAGTCGTTGTAGATTTTTTAATGGGGAAATATTAGGTAATTAAGGAAATCATGCACCATGCCATGTGGAGGCCTCCTGACAAATACAACTTTGGTGGCCATGACCCTGGCCAGAGGAAGAAGGCTGTGATGTCACCTCATCCCCAAGTCCCAGTTTCACGGATAGTATCTCTGAAAGGAATTGTCTAAAGGAGATTGTTCCTTATGAAAAGTTCACATGATGGAGTCTGAAGGGCTTGTTTCACTTGAAGCCCAGCAGGACAGAGCTGTTTGGAAAGAAGCATTCAGTGTGTTCTGTTTTGCTGAAAGCTGTCACAGTGAACAAGTACTTAGCAAACAGCATGAACAAGGATTTGAACTAGAAAACTAGCAGGGCCCTGACAACATTGTAATAGTGGGCTTGTCTGTTCAGAGCCTGCACAATGATGCATGGGGGCATGAGAAGGAAAGCAGGAGAACTAGGTTTCTGTGCTTTTAATTTTTTTTTTTAATGTGACACTTTATCATTGCCCTGCTCCCGTTCACATTACTGTGGTCACCTTCAGCACTGATGGGAAGGGAAAGCATCCTGGAGATGAAGGGGCATGGAGCAGAGGCAGGGTGCACAGCCCAAAGGGTGAGCTAAACAGCAGTCAGTTCATTGCTATTGTCCTGTTCTGTAACGTTTCTACTTCTGTTATGATGGCCTGACTCTTTAAGCTGATCCTCTTTACATTCTAATCCATATTTAGCAGTGAACAAAAGCTGTCTGAATCCCAGGCTAGCACTGGGACCTGCCATTCCACACCTTTCAGAGCAAGTCACATTCCCCAAGCTCCCAGCTGCTGCCGACACCACGCACATACAGGAGCCTAGCACCCCTTAAATCCTCCCTTCCCTCTCCCACATCACGCAGGAGATCACGGAATGCAGTAGAAGATTCAGATATCTCACGAGTAGGAAATTAGAACAGGATGAACAAAAACTCAGTTCTACAAGCTGCAACTGCCTTATTTCTAGAGCAAACCTCAGGATCATTAACCCCACCTTTTCCCTGTGATTATGACTACAGTTGTCTAGTTTATGCCAAGAAGAATTCCAAGAGCTGTGATAAATAACTTCTTTATCACTTCTAACACATAGTGCGCTTTTCTAGATATGGAAGGTTCCTAACTGATGTCCTTCCTTGCTATCCCTGTTTCAGGTTGTCTTCTACTAATCCATTTACACAAATAAAACTGTTTCCCTCCTTCTCGTTATCAGGACGCAAACCTGTAAAGTGTTTAAGAGCATAGCCAAGCACAGCACCTCTTAGATTTGCCTCTATAGACCTCAATAAATTCAGGACGAAACAGTAATTTTCTGACCTACAGGAAAACTCATTTTTTCAGGTGCTGGGAAATGTTCCTGGACCTGCCATTCATGCTCTTCATACCATCTGCCATGGCTGAAAACCCCTGCAAATGGATTGTGTAAAGAATGGGGGCAGAAGAAGACAGAATGAAAAATCACATGCTCCTGCCTAAACATAATCCTTGGAAAGGGGCATTGCTCACCTAACTTATTCCTGGAAGGCTTGGTCCTAGGAAAACACTCATTGATTCAATGGGTCAGAGCATCAAACCTGACTGCCTTCCTGCACGGGCTTCTTTCCTCCATTCGTGCTCAATAATAGCATTGTTGTTTCTATCTGCCAAGTGTAGTCTTCATTTATAAGGCCAGCATGCATCACTTCAAAACGATTAGCAAAATTGTTTTGTCTGGCCTCAATATTGCCCATATGCTGCAAAGAGTAAATCTTGGCATCTAAGGAATATCTACCCTTAGTCTGAGGCCTCAAAACCCACAGCATTAAGGACTTCTCAGAGCTGCAAAGACAGGAATATTTTTAATAATCCACCTGGGTAAGTTCCCCACAAATGCCCTTCACAGCACTGCTAAATGGCTCCGTTTAGGGTGAGCTGTTTTCCAGGGAATCCAGAATTAAGACCACTAAAGTAATAAGTCTGTGCTGCTACTGTCCGTATCTGAGGAACACATTTGATCACTTTTTTGATGCTGGAAATTTATTAGTCCTCTAATAAAAATGTAAAGTGGGTATTAGCCATTTCCTCAGGCTCAAAAATATGTTGTAAGATTGAACTTATTTCAATGATATCAGAAGAGAGAATCTCCCTCTGATACCCCCATCCCTCAGATCCTGGGAATTGTATTACAGTTTTCTTATCACCATTAGCATAACAGAGATTTTCAGCAAAGCAAGTCTCTTTTGCAAGGTGAAATCCTGGTCATTAATAACGTCCTGTGGAAACCTTACCCATGCTCCTGTTGCACTGAAGCACTACCACCCCCTGTCCTGTTCGTAGCCCCTGAAGGTAGAGGCAGATGTCCCCTCTGCAGGCAGCTGTTGCTGCAGTCCAGCAGTGCCAGCTGCTTGCTACCATCCTCTGATTCGCTTGATTTGGGGATGGTTTCTCTGAGTTCCCTCACACTGTTTCAGACATATCTCATTTAAACATTTTTAAGAGGTTAGTTTGTGTTAGCTTGGAAGATTTTGTCAGAAATGGGAGAACGCTCACATTAAGCCCTCACCCATACAGGTAGATCTGCTGCTAAAACCGTTCCTGTGCTTGCCTAGAAAATAGCACTCAGCAGCAAGGTTTTCTATCCTGACATATCCTGGAGTAGTCTCTCTCTCCCCTCCCCAAACCATGTTACTTGTCTTTACGCTGTTCTATTCCCAGGCCAGCCTATTTTTAACCTGTGCACTGCTTGAAACTGAAATACAGAGCTCCTTTCATGCAGGGAGGGATGTGTTCCTGCCAGCTCCCAGTGTTCTAGGGAGTTTGCCAGATCCCTCAATATTCTGATCCCCTGCCTTTTGGCTCCAGTGCTCAGAGCTGGCTCTGTGGTGGGAGTTTTCCCAAAGCAGGCTCTCCATCCCCTCCCGTATCGTGCTTTCCCCACTGCCTGGTAACAGCGCGTAAGGTCCATCTCCTTCAGCCTTTCCCTGCTCAGCAGAGCAGCCTGAGGAAGCAGCAGGAGCAGTCAGACCCTCCAGCTACAGACAACACAGGCATTTTCAAGAACTACTTGCAGAGTTTTCTACTTGCAGAGTCCCATTTAAGTTTTCTGGCACTTACAGCACTGCAGTAAACGCACTGGGCTTGATTTCCACAGAACAAAACACCCTTCATGTGGCTGCAAAAGCCAGCAGAAGAGGCAGGAGCAAGGAGAGGAAGAAGTCTTGTAAAAGATGGTGCAAAGAGGGGCTGGGAGGGGACAGAGCTGCACTGCACTGGGTCGTGATTACCTACAGGCTCGCCTTCCCCTTGCTGAGGAAGTCACCTGCATGCATCAGGCTTAGCAGCCAAAGGCAAGGGACATCCTTACCCTCTGGTGCTTGAATAGGAATTAGAGTCTGGGCCAATTAATCATGATGGCTAAAGATAAGTGAAAAGTCTGTGTCCGTGAGACTGCACTGGTGCCAGCTGGAGAGAAGGGAGGTGTCACCCTGTTCAGCTGCTCCAGCAGCGCAGGCACAGGGCCCGAGGACATTGCCACTCCAGACAGTTATCAGCCACCTGACAGACCTCTCTTGCAAGCTCGTGTTCCCAATTCTAACCAAAATGAACAGATTTTGCAGAAAAGGAATGTAATTTTAAAAGTCCCAAGTTAACCAAATGCTTTAAAAACACAGTGCCTGCCATACAATGGATCAACTTTGTCCTGGGTGTCAGCCCATTCACTCCAGCAAGCTCACACTAGAGATGAATTTGCTCTGGTGCCTTTGTCAATAAAATTCTAGATTAAAAGAGACCCTATATGGAGCTGGTCCCAGAGGTAATTGCTAGTTAATCAGCCAATTAACTGACCCAACGAGTAGGAAAAGGGGAAGGGGGAGGAAGGGGGAAAACAAATCAGTCAAGGTATGGTAGAACATAATTCTTTAGGAGTTAACGTTAGAAACCTTTTCACAGGGATTACAGCCTACCTTGACTCATTCCCCCCTTCTTCTTTCCTTTCTCTCTTCTTCCCAATTTGTAATTGTTGGTTCCCCTAATTGGCTGATTAACTACTTATTGCAGGCAGACCTGGAGGTATGCGGGATCCCGTTAGCCATGGAACTTGATTTCATCTCATGAAGCAAGGCTGAATGCAGCTGAGCATCTGCAAGGGCTGTTTTTCTCCTACTCAGTCTGATTGCTTAGAGTTAAAGCTGTTCTTCATTTGAGATGATTATTTTTTAAACTAACTTCTATTTTATTTATTTAATAAATAACTACCAGGAAAGGGAAGGTTTTGTTTCAACAGCTTGTTATGCAAACAATGATTTTTAGCAATGAAGTTTGCACGCCTCAAACTGTTTCCTATTCACTGATACATTATCACCATCATCAAGGTATTTTAATGAATGAGCTGTTACAGCTGATTGATGCTATGATAATAAGTAATGACAATACAATTAATCTCTCCCTGCCTTAGATAGCCTTACCAGGCTGCTTTTTACCAGTAGCTATCCTAGGAAATATGTCCCAGTGGTGAAAATCCTGGGGAATGAGTCCCAGAGGTGAACAGGGATAGCTGAGAAAGTACCATAATTTCCTCTCCTTGGAATTGTGAGAGGCAAATGAGCAGAGCTCACCCTTGCAGTTGTTGTTTTCGTGTAAGACTGACAGATACTGTGTCACAAGGGAGGTACCAGAATAGCGTGGTACGTCCTGAAACCACACAGCCAAGCAGAAATTCAGAGTTGCTGTCTAACACTTCAAAGACTTTTGTTGATTGTTCAATATAAGGCAAATCTTGCAGCATGCCATTAATGCATCCCTTCTAGCATCATGTAGATGGAGACCAAGCTGCTTAAAACAATGACATCACAGCCAGGCAGGTCACTAAGCCCCATCTCTAAAATGATGCCAATGCTCTGAGTCATTTTCTAATGTTGATAGATTTTTTGAGATCTCACCCTCCCGTGATTTTTCATTAAGAATTATTTTTCATAAATAATAATTTTCTCTCCTTGCTTCTTGGACAGCAGGACCCTGTGCAAAGCAGTAATTCCTCCAAGAGATTGTGCAAGGAGAAGGGGACGGGACGGGGTTCTCCTAACGTAGCCTCTGTTGCATAAAGCTCATCTCCTAATTCCATTTCTCTCCTTCAGCTTTGGAAGAAAGTTTGGGATTTTAGTTCTATCTGATATTTGTGATTATTTATTCCTCCTACCCCTTTTTTTCTCCTTTAGCAAAAGAAGAGGCTGAGCCCAGGCAGCCCATCCTCAACTGCATGTAAATTGCAGTCTGATTAGGAAGTGATATATTCATCTCTAACTCCTGCATAAAAGTTATTCAAGTATTTTGACAAAATAAGTGCTGTTTACTTTATACGTTTTCTGCTAATTCTAAAGATTTCTGCAAACCTAAAGGATCTCATGGAATTTACAGGCTTGTGGCTTTGCTATTGAAAGTATAAAGGCATGCTAAATTAAGTTGATTTGCCTGTGAAAGAAACACGTCCATTATTCATGTCAGGGCCCTGTCACATCAAATTGAGGGAGTGAAGAAAACCCTTTTTTATCAACGTTTAGAAGCAAGGAAAAAAACAACCATTGAGGGACTGAATTTCAATTGGGAGAAAGTCAGTCTGAAAGCAAGGTTAAAAAAAAAAAAAGTTGGGGACATGTCTAATGTTGGAAATCAGCAAAGGGTGGATTGATTTAACTTTGGCTGGAATCTTTCAAACAGAAGCCAGGAGGAAACTTAAAGTAGCAAGTAGTACACACAGTCTCGATGTCTCTCGTGTAAACTTGTCAAAAGTAGTTAAGCTAATTCAGATTTAAGGCTTTACAGACCCGTTTTTCTTGGATACTTCAAAATAGTAAAATTACTGAAAAGCCAGCGCATTGCATTTGTGTACTACTAATATTTTTATTCACTAATAACTGTGAGATCTAATCCTCCTTAGCAGACAACACGTGGGTTGTTTATTCAAGTCTGATTTGCTGAAAGAAATATTGAAAAAATGCTTTCAGTGTGGATATTGTATGGCTGTGTGCAGCTGTAGCAAGGGGAAACTGATGGGATCAAAAATATTTGGGACTATTCGTTGTCCACTCTACGACACCATAGCACTTCATGTAGCCAGAAAATCTTGGCTGATTTTGTAATGACATACTGTGATTGATACAAATAAAATAAATTGCACGTGTATACATGGTGTTTTTACATTAAAAAACCTAACAATAATTTGCAGTCTTCTAAACTATTCCAGTAGAAAGTTAAATGAGAAACGGCAATGAGAATTGTTTTACGCACGGAAATTCTTCTCATCGCTTATCATTTCTGGCGTGGCTCATTGCTTTAGCAGAAAAGAGAGCTTACAGTTCTCACTACAGCTGGGTTTTATCATCTTAAAACCAGCATGTTAAGTGGCATTTCACAGTCCCCTGCTTAAAGCCTAATTGGTTTAGACTGGACACCTTAGGGATATTCTTTAAAAGCAGTCCAGTTTTTACGCCTCTGACAGTATTACACTGTACAAAGGGTAATTCAGCAGGTTGTTTGTCTTAAATCATGTTTCTGGATACCAGACCTATACATCATTTCTTTATGAGATTTGTTTTCCTACCTTTTGTTTTTCCCTAACCCCAGAGCCCTTAGGTTAACATGTTTTCTGCTTTCAAGCTCTTATTTGAAAGACACTTTACCACCTCATCCGAGCGCTCTCTCATGCTTCCCAACTTCAAAGTCTCAAGCTGGGAAAGCAAATCTAAGTCCCAAAAGCTGGACTCTGCGGCTTATATAGGACCCTCTGCTAAAGTTAAGTTCTTGTGTTTAATTGAAAATTGCAGCCAGTGTAAATAGGAGTTGGTTTGCGGCAATCTTGCCACAAAAGGAATTACCTCGTGGAGTGGCTGCATTGGGGTAAATAGAGGGGATAAAAAAGAAAAAAGAGAAAGAAAAAAGGCAGGGGTAAAAGAGAGAGGCATTGTGCTGTGGAGGTAGCATCAAGACAAGGATTAATGGCTAGAGGAATTGTATTTTGTGTGCTTTCAGCAGCGTTACAATCTCCCAAAAGTAAGTGTTACTAATAAGCGGGCCAGTGAAGGGAGTTCAGTGTTGTGAGGGAAAAGGGAAAATCGGGCTCTGTAAATAGCAGAAGACTTTTATTCCATAAAGACCAAGCAAAGCGCAGCTAATTTGTTTATTTTTAGTACTTACGTTCGGATCAATGAATGAAGTCATTTTATAGAGTTGACAAGCGATGGGAAGTGATCTATACGTACAACACAAATGACATTTGCTGCCAATTTATTTCCAAGTACCCACAACTTCTTTTTTTTTTTTTTACACTGCCTTGTTGGTAAGGAGAAACCCAGTCTGTGTTTCACTACGAATATATTTATACTGATCTAACAGAAATTCACACAGCCACGCAGGACATCTGCCAGCCCCAGCCCCAGCCAGCACCACAGGCACTGGGGGGGAAGGAGGGCAGGGTCCACTCAAACCTGCTGTCCTGGGATGATGGTGGTGACAAGAACTCACAAAATATTATCAGATCTTTGCTGTTACTAAAAAAGACACAGAGAAAGTTAGGAGAAACCAGTGGTTTTCCTGTTCTCCTTTCTCCCTGTCCCAGCAGCAGGGGTGAGGTGGGATATTTGCTTGTTGGGTGCCTGGAGCTGGCTCGGTGAATGGTCACGCCAGCACCAGTACAGGCAGAAGGTAATGAGTGGAGGGAAACAAGGTCTCCTCTTCCAGTGGGATCTGTTGTTTCAGCAGCTCAGTTGCACTATGAGACTGCACCCTGAGACTTACTGGCTTTGGGCTCAGTTCATATTTCCTTCACCACTTCCCAAGCAAACCTGGATATGGCATTTGATTTCTCAATTATAAGCTTGTCCATCCACAAAATTGGAAGGATAACTCCTCCTTTTCTTCCAAATTCCTGAGCTTTTGTATATAATCCTAAACAAAATACTGGCACTATCTCCATGGGAATTCAGCACTTGTGATACATTTTTTCATTAAAATTATTATTATTAAAATGGTAGTTTAAACAAACATAATGACACCTATTCTGTCTCAAGTAGACCACTTACACCAGGCACAGCATCACTCCATATTAATGAAAATAGTTCAGCTATGGAAAATTTGGATATTCTGGAAATGTAAGAGTAAAGCTACGATCAGGCAGCAGAACTGTTCCATTGCTGTCAGTGTACCTGATGTTGGCTTTGTGTTGGTTTGATGTTGTTGTTGTTTTTTAATAATTCATAACATGCAGTTACAATAATTCAAACTGCAGTTTTGAATGGAACCAGAGTATAAATCCAATGGAAGTATAACTGGATTTATTAATACATAATGCAGAATTACAGCAAGCAGAATTCTGTAGCAGAATTCAGTGAAACATATGCCATGACATTTTTTGTCGTGTTACACAGCCTGTTTTAATAAATATAGAATCTGTGAATTCAAGAGCACTGATGATACAAAACAGAATCGTACTGTTTTAAAAGAAGAAATTGCATTTTCTACTCACTTTTCAGTGGCTTACAACTTGTGTCAGTTCAAAACTCACTCTTAAATGTTGCTGCAGTATGAATCCGGTGGTTGCATCTGTGAGAAACAGAACTGATTAAAATCCAAAAAATATCCTAATTATTCAAATAAACTTAAATTTGGTGTTACTTTTGAAAGTTCTATAATTACCCACTTTGCCAAGAACTCATGTAGTTCTTAGTCTTTCTTTTTGAAGTTTATCATTCACATAATTTTTAATATTTTTAATCGTATTTTACATTTGTCATTTATGCATCATGCCAAATAATTGAGTTGTACATGGTATGACACTGTGTACACAAATGCCTTTTAAACTTGGATCAAAATGAAGTCAGAGAAAACGCTTAGCTTGAGACATTGCCCATTATTATTCTGCTTACAGTACACACTTGGGAAGTTTTCATGTTCATAACTCAATGTCTGTGATGCACCAAACCTCTTACAGATAGGCAAGTTCATTGCAGCATTTATCTGCTCTTCTTTCCTCAGGAGTTCGATTGTTTTTCCGCCTGATGGTTAGAATGAATTGAATATTTTGAACTCATCCATCAGATTTGGAAATGATCCCTGAATTGATGAGAGTGTTTAACAGTTAATTGAACATTTCTGTGGTGAACTTTCATGGTTTCAAAGTGCAAAAATGCTGCGCCCAGGAACACGGACAAAGAAAGGAGGATCCATGGCATGCTCTCAGACTGCAAATATTTTCATCCTCTAGAGTGCAGCAGGCATTTAAATGATGGAGCATCACTCCCTTCTCTTGGCTATTGCAAGGAATGGTGATCTGAACAGGGCTTTCAGAGGTCCTGAGGTCTCCCACGTCCTGTGGTAGGAGATACTTTCTTGTGTTGGTAAATGGCTTTGTATAGGCACCTACAGACACGGCACACGCACTCTGAAGCCACAGTGAGGCTTTCCAAAGGGACCTGATGGCAGTGGTAGGCAGTAACTCGGTTTTTGATTTTAACACAGCTTGCATAACTCACTCATTGACTTTAAAATTCACCTGTGCAACTAAGGCAACAATAAAGGAATTTGACTTTTTCTCCCTTCTTGAAAACCATCTAAAATTCAAGTGCTTCATTATAGCATTTCAAATAAAGAAAAATTATTTTTCTCTGTCCTGAGACTCCACCAAATTGCATTATTGCACTTCACCTTTCTTCTTATCACTAACTTTCACACAGCTTGTTGAAGACATGACTTGAGTGTCCTCCTTCATCCAGCTCAGTGCCGTGCCTCCCATCAGCCCTGGCACCCAGCAGAACAGCAGCAACACGTCCCAGCTTCTCCAGCTCTTCCACTGAACTCACCAAGGCCTCTTAACAAGGACCTTGAGAAAGCACCTTCCTCCCCGTGCCTCTCTCAGACCACTATACTTTTTGCTGCAGAGCTGCCTGCCCCACTTCACTGACAAGCCTAATTCCCTAATTCCTCTTGACCAGATCCCTTCATTTCATAGATTATTTTTTTCAGCACCAAGATCATTCCCCCATGCTAGATGCTTCATTAACTTTCCTCCCAGGTGCTCCAGGCTCCCGCAGGGTGAGAGGCTCTGGCTTCAGTCCTGCAGCTCTGGCTCAGAAGTCACTGAGAGGTGGAGATTTGAGCTCAATCTCCTTTGGAAGAACTCAAAGCCAAAGCATTTATTTCCAAACAATATTTCTCCCTGATTCTCACTCCATTTTACTCCTGAGACCAGAAACTCCTTGCAAATGCCCTCAGCCCTTGGCACGCCGAGCTGTGCCTTCCACAGCATCAACAGCAAATGTAATGAGCTTTAAGTAAGGGGCAAAAGCAGAGATTGCAAGTTCATCAGTTGTAAGTGACAGAGAAAAGGAAAGACGGGGTGGGAGGGAGGTTCTAATCAATCACAGCACAACAAAGATGGACTGAAGTGATGCAGCTGCAGAAGAAGGCAAAGGTGATCCCAAGGCCCAGCTGGTGAGGCCGTGTGCTGGCCATGGGGAGGGACTGATTCCACTGCACAGCCACCACTGTGACCTCAGCAGATAAATCCTTGCACAGTCCTGTTTAGAAAAGCAGGGTCCAACCTCAATCCAGTGCAAAGAAATGAAAAGTAGCTGTTACGCGAGATTAAAAGAACTTCCTGCTAACTGCAACAAAGTTGGGGTAAAAATTGTTCTTTAAAGATAAAGCAGGGTGAAAAATAAAGGAGAGCAAGGGCTATTTCAGATAAAAGACAATTCCCAACCTGACTCAAAAACCAAGTTAACTGTTGGTGAAGAGTCACTGGGCCTGGGGACCTGAGAAGCACCTTGCAATCATTCTTGTTTTCTCTCCTTCTGGCTCTGGCAGCTTTCATTCTTTTCTGTCCCACAGCTGAAGCAGTGGAGAAGAGCCCCATCCTGAACAGCCTCTGGGCACACTGTGTTTGAAATCTGTCAGGATAAGAACCAGCTAAAAGCAGGTTTTGCATTTCTTGTACAGGCTCTGGCTGCAAATGCATAGAATTGCCTGCCTGTGGTTGCATGCAACGTCACCAATCTCTTCCAGCAGTTTTAAAGCTACGGACTGTATGAGGAAACCTACAAATGGGGCACGGTGCTGCTCAGCACTGGCAGCCACCTGGAAGTCGGGAGCACACAGCATCCCAACAGCGGAGCTTCTCGTGCAGCCCTGCTGGGTAGGGACATGGGTATCAGCAATTTCTGGTTTAGTCTCCACTCACAGTGAAAGAAAAGCAAAAAGCCACAATTCCTCTCCATTTATAATTTCACAGGCAACAATGAACAGATAAAGTCCCAAGATGTTGATTCATTTATGGTAATGTCAGTACTGACATTCAAACATTATAAGTCCTGCAGTGAGGCTGGCCAAAAATTAATTCTTTCAAGGACTGATGATAGAAATTAAAAAGTTTCTGTTCTTTTTTCATCCTCCTGTTTAAAATACTAGCATGTATTTTGGCTGCAGGAGCCAGCTGCTGATTGCAACCATGAATTGCTTTAAAAAAAAGAAAAAAAAACAGCATAAAGCACAAGGTCCTTGGGAAATGCCCTTTTTTCTTGACCCAGTTAAGTCCCATGAGTTTACAGTAATTTTTCCTCAAATTGAAACCCAAGATTTTATACTGTATTGAATCTGGATATCACTGATGCTTAAAAAAAAAAAATAGAAAAAGAAAAAAAAGTCAACAAAATAAAATGATGACATTTTCTTACCCAGGCAGAGTAATGTTACGTGCTCATAATGAGCAACTTTTCTGGTGAGAGGTGCAGAGCAGCGTGTGGAAGAGCTTGGGAGGTGGCAGGAGGTGTGTGCAGGCAGATGCACTGCTGACACCGCTCGTCCTCCTGCCCAGAGCAGGGCACTGACGGGTGGTTATGGTGCAGTGGATGTGGGAATAGAGGACCTCCATCCATATCCAGCAGCTGCCAGACTGGCATAGCTTCACACACTGTACATATTTCCTACTGGTCCCACTCCCAGTGTTTTAACAGGCTGCTAGAGGTCCAGATTACACAACAGATTACTTGAGGCACCCTGAGATTCATATCCCCAAAGGAGATATGAGGAGGGAAGGGAGGAGGGGCAGGGATTACACGCTGCTGCCCTGCTCCACGGGGGCTATTGAGAGGTTTGGCTGCGGGAAGCTTTCCAGATCGTTCAAGGAGAGCCTCGCAAGGCACTCTGTATCTTTATGCATCCACAAATATTTACAGATCTTTTAAAGATCAAGACCGTCGTTATCAGTTTACGTGCTCCATATCGGCGTTATCCAGCGTGACCTCGGGACAGCGATGCTCCGCAGCAGCAGTGCCGTGGTATGTTCAGCTCTGCTGGATCTCCATAGAGGGGGCCTGGAATGCATTGGTGAACAATACCCAGGATGGCGCGGAGCAAAGAATGAAGGGCAGCAGAGTTTGATAACCACATTAAAGCACTACCAACATCTGTTCAGGCCAAAGACAACACTATCTCCAGGAATTAACCTTCTGAACCACTTAATCATTAACCTCAGCAGAGAGAAAGTTAGACAACAAGAGCCTATTTGTCAGCAGCCCCTCAGAGAGATGTGGCGAGCAATATTTTACTGAGAACAGCGTGAGAAGGGCTTGCCCAGCTTTATACATTTTAAACACAGAATATATTTGTGTGGGAAACAAGGAAACAATGGATGTAAATAAACAGCTGATCCTTCCTACCTTGAAGCCTTCCTTCATTTATCCTGCTTTAAAGTGGCTTGCCTGTTTTGTCCTCCATTGTGCAGCAACATTTCCTCTCAACAATTGGAGACGCTTCAGCTCTTATTCAGAAATGCTCCTGGTTTTCAAAGATTTGCAAATGGACAGGATGTTAAAATTTTAAACTTGCAACCATACCTCCTAGAGTTCTACTGACAAACAAATAGGTGATCATTGCTTTGCAAAAAGCAGGAGAGCAAGAGGAGCAAAGCAGTTTTGTTTAACAATTTTGTCTATAAACACTGCTTGACATGTGAGGTCACCCATTCAGTTATTCTGCTATAACCTGAACAAATGCCCTCCCTTCAGTTGTAACAGATTTTGTGTTTTTTCATTATTTTTTTTTTCAAAGGGGAAAAGGCTTTGGTTTCTTCTAATTAGAGTGCCCCAAATTTGTAGAAAAATTGCACCGAGGTGCATTGGAGCTGACACTTTACTTCTCTGCACCTCAAGTAATCATTTACCAAGGGGGTGTAAAACGCTGCCACATAAGAATGATGTTGTTTAACACCCACTTTGCACCCGCCTCGGGGGCCACACAAGGTGTGGGACAATACCCAGCGAGGCCCTAGATGTCCATGCAGATATTGCCACAGTTGGAAGGAGAAAAGAACCCAAAACAAAACTGTTGGGAAGACCTGCTCCAAGCCAGGAGTGGCACAAAAATGGTTTACCCTAGAACGGCCCAAGGTCTCAGCCCACCAGTGCGAAGCAGGGGAAGCAAGGTGCAAGGAGAAACTACGGGATTACAGTGCCAGGCCAGGTGACAGACTCGTCCCCACAGCCTACACGAGCAGCTCCTGCCTGTTCCTACTGAAGCAGCCCAAGAGAATTACGAGATCTCTGTGGGCTGGAGAAGGAATGGTCTAAAACCAGAGGACGAGGGAGGAAGATCTCAGCCATCTGCTGTTCCCCGCCCCCCTCCCCCCCCAATAAATGCCATGCTGTTAGTACCCTTGATGGAAAAGAGAACGTAGAATGGTCATGGAAACTAAGTTGCCCTCTCAGATCAGCCGTAACACTGAAGAAAGAGCGTGGACCACACCAGCAGAAGCACCAGTCCCATCCATCTGCCCTCACCTGAGCCAGCCCAGGCACAAGACAGAGGCACTGCAGCCCGACAGCAATCTGCTACATCAAGCATGAACTGTGTCCCCCAGCTCACCTGACCTCAATTCTTGCAGTGTGAGAACCTCGAGTGACGCATTGAGAAAGAGCATAATAATTACCAATTGTAAAATCAGCAAAAGGTAAACAGTGTTGTCTCCTCAAAGACATCCACGTTTACAAACCCACTGGGAAGATGCTCCTCTGGTCAAGTTGTCTTAGGGAAAGGATTCTCAGGCAATTCATTTCTCCAGCAGGTTTATTCCTCACGGCCTATACTCCCACAAATTGATTTCTCAGGGCTGATTATGGTAATTTAATCCTCGCTGCTGACTGTCGGGGCACTTTGGAGGCTGAGCTGCATAACTGGTTTTTAAACCACTGTCTGCTGAGAAGCCTCAACTGGAGCAGCAGACAAGGCACTCTGCTTTCACTTGGGTCGCTGAGCTCATTAATGTGGATAATTAATTGGAGCTTTGTAGCCTTCCCTTTGTACACTGACAACAAGCAAGTTGTGGTAGCTGCACTCCCCCTCACCTGAGCACTCTTGCACAGACACCTGCTGCTCATAATTAAGATCCATTGCCCAAATTTACATATCCTGATTTGTATCACTCAGCTCCTAGAGACAAAGGAAAGCATTTACTGCAGGGAAATGACAGCTCAAATTATGCTGCTTGTGTATAGTTTGCCTGGGCAGCTGCTTGTGCTAAAGGGCTCTGACATGAAACGCCAGAGTGTTTCTATTTAAAAAGTATATGTTTGGATTGAGTTTAAAGAAAAACACATGGTGATTTCCCCCTTAGGGGGATAATGGTCTTTTCATTAGATAACACGTGTCAAAAGATGCCATAAACTTCACTGCGGGCTTTGTCGCTGCACGGAGCGCGGCAGGGAGCTCCAGCACTGCCCCTCTCCCTGAGCCGGCTGCTCACGTCCTTGTGTTTGGCTGAGGAAGAGCACACAGCAAAGACCCTGCAGCTCACCTGCTGAGGGGAGGCTGTGCCTTGAACCACACGAGAGCATTGCTGCGGAGTCAGTCTCCAGTCTGAAAATACGCTCAAAGCACCACATATTCCCACACAGAGAAATAGTGTGAGGCTCCCGTTAATACTTCACGTGCAGATCAGATCTTCAGTGCACAGGTAACTTTTGCCATCACCTGTTCCTCAGCATTTCGGGCAATGCAACTAACAAGGATGGAACTCCTGGTGATAGCTCCTTACTACACCCTTACTACACTTTTCCTCCCGGTTTTTTCAGTTGCTGCAATGCCGCTGGGCAACATTCAGCTCTCACTTGGAGCCTTTTAAAGTCTTCACTGGGTCTGAATCAGTCATCCAGATGATCAAAATAATTCTAAATTCAATTTATTCACGTACTGTAATTAATGTTATGTACCTCAGCTCTAACCCAGAAATGCTACGAGGGCAGAACTTCATCATCAGTGGGATTGGCACTTACAACTTGCTTCAGTTCATCTTCAAATCCAAAATTCACATCCAAGCATGTTTTCAACACACATTCAAGAGAAGAAATTCAAACTATAAATGAGAAATATAGTAGAGTGAATAGAGAAGAGCAGAGACAAACCTTAGGTAGGATGACTTAGATAGGATTTTTGGTCTCACGCATGTAGGATCATGGCTGATGGGTTTACATCTCCAGCACTGACCCATTGGTAAATTCACTCTATTGAGTTTAGAAAAAGAGGACAGTCTATAAGCAAAAGAGATTAAAAACAAAAAAAAAAAAAAAAACAAAAAAAAAAAACCTTTCAGCTATCCACTTGTCTTTATAGCTAAAGACAGAGGGCCACAGGGTGACCTCAGTGCAAACATCAGTGTACAGCACCACTGCAAAGTGATTTGCCAGAAACCTACGGGGTAGTGATGCAAAAGCAGACTGAGAGAGAGCACGATCTGAACAGGTGTTGAGAAGCAGTGCCACTGGTTTGCTCCTTAGCCAAGATGAAAAATTGACTTTCATTCCCACTTTATTATTTGCTCTGCGCAGTATTTATTGTTTATATAAAGTTATTCTTAAAAGGCAATGGCTTTGCTTTTAATGCACTGTCTCCAAATTCTCCAAATTCTGCTCAGAAAAATGAGATTGTATTCAGGACAGCAGGCTCTCGAGAGTCCCATAAGGCAGCTTCCCTGATTCTTTGCATGTTCCTTTTGGGAACATTGCTCTTTAACTTTTTCCTCAATCAAAAAATTCACCTAAATCTATTTTTCTGCTTCTTGAACTTTGAAGTACGTGGTGCTTGCTGTTACTGGAGCTATGGTAAGCTGGATACATCTGAGGTCTGATCTGGTTTGGCAATTCCTTTTTTCCAGGATGAAAGCAAACGTTTCGTTCATGGTATCAGAAGAGTGAAGTTCTGCACTGATTCTGAGTTTCTTTCATTGAGGGAATTTTCAAAAAATCTCATATTAAAGTTAACTAAATGTGACTTCTGAATATAACAAAGCCATGGATATTTCATTGCTCATACTTAAGGAAAAAAAAAAACATAAAGGGAACAAATTTTGAGTCAAAATAGCAGGTACCAAACTTCATTAAAAATTGCAACACTTCAGAATGAAAATGGTACATTATTCCTTATCTGTGACACAACTTCAGAACACATCCATACCAGTACCTGTTCAGCAGCCTGTGGCAAATGAAAAAGACAAAGAAAAACATTGCACTGGGAGTCATTAATTGAATTAATTAACCTAGTGACATTGTCATAAGAAGAATTTATCTGGCAACCAGCAGGAGCAGATCTCCAATCATTTCTCCATGGCTTCTTCCACAGATTAACAGGCACGCAAGCCCCTGGCAGCTGGCTGTTAACATTGCAAATTATCAGAAATTAATTAGCCAAATGCTGTGCACCCATGTGGATATTTTTGTTTTTTAAGTAAAGATTATTAAGCCAATAGCTCATCTGATGATTTATGAAGAGAAAACACCATTGTTAAATAAGTTGCAGCAAAGCTTTCTAATACAAGAAAAAAAAAAGCGTGTGTGTGTGGGAGGAACTTTACAGCAAACCCAGTAACAAAAGCCAAACACTTGTAAACAGGAATTAAACAATCCACCCTGAAAATAGGGACATACACAAATGAATTCAGAAAGGCCTATTATTTTTGGAGAATAAATAATTCCATTTGCATACTTTTGGGAATAATTAAGGTCACTGTTTCAATCTATTAAGCTGGGACTCAACTCCTCAGGAGTGCTTCTGCAAGATAGCCTTATTCATCTGGATAGTAACAACCACATCGCAGATGACAAACAGAATTTTAAGGAAATTGAAAGAAGTAACATAAAGCTTATTATTTTCCGCAGCCTCTTGTCAGAGTCGCAGGCAATGTAACCATAACACTTTGGAAAGGCTCCTTTAGATACTGTGCTGCTTCTTAGTAGTAGTCAAGGACTTGTCTAAAATAAAGTCTTAATCTCCACGTGATTCGAACAAAAGCAAAAGAGATTCATTCTCGCTAATGGGTTTCAACTGTCCTCTTCAAAATCTCTTTTATTTCCACCTGACAGTGCTTTATTTGTATGTTTTCTATTTAAATAGACTTTGAAATTCCAAAAAGCAGCTTTTAAACATGCAAAATCGGCCCTTTGCAAACAACGGGGAATTGTAACTCATTTATATTTAACAACATCCAACAGTCCACGTTTTTGGAGAAGTGGGGCTTACAGACTGCAAACAATAACAAATTTAGCCCAAGAATACACAGATAAATCTGGACACGGGGCTGCTGTGAGGGTGAGAGAGGGGCAGGGGGAAAGGGGAGAGGAGAAGAGACACTGGAGTGGAGACAAATGTTCTTGGGGGATGTATGGAAACACCGAGGGTCAGAAAGGATGTTGCTGACACTCAATACTGAGGCTCTGAGAAGGTGATCACAGGTTTGAAATGATATCTTGTGAGAGACCCCAAGGGGAACACGGCCGGCCAGGTTATCATTCCAGGCTAATGCGATATTCTTCCTGCTGGGAGCCGTAGGCTCACAGGCTCAGGTTTCCAGTCCCTGGGGGAAGATGGAGCTGCTGAGGGTCTTTCCGAGGACGAGGCAGCCCTGTGGGCTGGGAGAGGTCCCCATGCAGCAGGTGGCCAAGCACAGTGCAAAGAGAAGGAATCAGTGGTGCTAGCCCCTCTCACAGCAAAAGAGAAATGCCCCGGCCCTGAGCAGCACCAGCCCCACCTGGGCCATGCTGTCCCCTCGCTGTCCTCCTGAGCACAGGTGGGGCACAGACTCAAAATGCTTGCTTACGTTTGGCTGGAAACAGAAACAACAACTTTTGGGAAGTGGAGGTTTCCAGTGTTTCACTACACATTGGAACAAAGCCAACACCACAGAGACTCCTGAACCAGGACTCTGTGGCAGTGCCTGTCTGACAAGTGGGGACGTTCAGGGCCAATGCAGTGGGAAATCAGGCAGCCACCAGCTCTGCCTGCTCCCTCTTTCCCCAGCTCCCTAGCAGGTTACCTCCATGCCAGGTATGTAGCTTGGACATGTGCTCACCTATGTGCAGGCAGCCAAAGATGCTTGCCTGGAAAATATGCAACCTCCAGAAATCTCAGGAGCTCAGAGACCAACAACTTCCCGTGCTATTAAAGCAGACCTAGAAGAGCCAGTTATGCTCCAGTGTATTCCCATGCTCTTGGTCATGGATGTTCTACGAGCCTGTGATGTACAGCTCCTTGTTAACATGTGTACTGTTCTAATTTTAAACAGCTGTCTCTTCCTATGCCTGGCAGGAGGCTCAGCGGATAAATACTGCACAAGTGAAATAAAAGCCAGCTCCTTGAAAGCTGATACCTCAGCCTGGCTCAGTTTCGTGCTTCTTGTGAAGCTGCTTTATCACAGCATGAATCTTACAGTCACAGGAGACAAACTGTCAACTCACTGGCTTACAATTAAGCCCCTAAATCCATTTTTATGCAACAACAACAAAAACCAAATAACTTGATTTTTCCAATGCTGATTCCTCATTGCCTGGCTGCAGAAACCTGAACTTTATACCTTTGTATCCTATACATTGTATTATATTTCACTTTATATTTTCACATCTGTAAGCCGTTGCCTGCTTAACTCCATTGTTAAAATAAATCTTCATGGAATATGATGGATAAATAGAAACACAGACCCGATCACTTAATTATGGTATAATTTTCTTAGGACCTGAAAATTTCTGATGTAATACCCTCCAATTTTATCTATTATTGACTGCCACAAGAATTCAAACAATCAAGACCCAAGCTGCCTAAACTCCTTGGGTAATTTTTATTTTTACATCTTTTGGCATTTGAATTCTTATGGACCCCTCTCAAGCATTTATCTTTCAGGACTATCGTAATGTCAAAATTATGTAACCCTTAAAAATCAGTTTTTAAATGAAGAAAAATTAACATTAAAAAAAAGAGAGAGAAAAAAAAAACAGTTTTGTGGAGACAAGCAGCAGCTGAACCCTTCTTAGCATAAACTTGTGAGGTATTTCCAATTATGCAGCACTTCAGGAGACCTGAAAAGCCCACTTACCATAAACACATGCCCAAGCATTTGTAATATTTTTCATGCAACAGTCTGCATGCATAGATGCTGAGGCAAAGAAGCAGTTGGAGAAGGCTGCACTTCATCCTGAAAATAATTTTAGAAGCTTTTTGAAAATGTTGTTCATCATATCCTGAGCATGGTACAGAGCCAGAACTGAAGAGGAACCTTTTTCCTTCTATGAAACTCACGGCTTTGTATTTTACAGCATTCTTGTGCTAGAACTATCTTGTGTGAATACTGAAAAGAAATCTTCAGCAGATGTGATGTGCTGCCGTGCAGCTACCTAAGTGTCTAAGTTCTTTGTGGATCTTGTCAAAAGCCTTTGTGCACATACACCCATGTGTGTTTATCCCTACGCTGCGAAAGCACTGGAGGTCCAGTGCCTCTCCATCTCCTCGTATCCAAAGAGAAATAATGTTCCCAAAGGCTTCCACTATGAAAAGACTGCAAGAACACTTTTTGTATAAGTTTACTGTGCCAAGATGACAATAGATTGTATTTTTTCTACATCAGAAAATCTTTTCATGTATCCTTCACTCTCCCTACCCATTATAAAACATATGTTCCTCCGTGCGATGTAAAACAAAACATTGGAAAAGACAGCAGCTTTAACCAGAATTTTCAGGAAAACATGTTTTTTTGTTTTCTTGCACTTTCCTGGGTGACTTGTCATGTCAAATAGTGTCAGTCACATCCGATTAGGTGACTTTATGACTGCAAGACATAAAGCTCCATGACTGATGCACCTCGATGCAATGCACTACAGACGACTCACCCTCTGGGAAACCCAAAACAATGCACTTTCCACAAAGCTTAACCCTTAGTGCTCGGAGTCAAATTCCACTAGCATGACTCCATTATGGTGATATGATAGAGGGTGACCATTGACTTGAAGGTGTAAGGAAGAAGCGTGGCTTTTCAGAAGGTGAGATGACTTGGTAAAATCTCTGAAGAATGAGCTACTGAATTCTTGACTTGGTATTACTGTACCAGACAGTGGATTTACATCTCTTACGAAAATTCTTTTCAGTAAAATATTTAATTTCTAATAACTCAAGAATATTTTGCCCAAAATTCACATGCACTAAACAAGACAGATAATTTCTTTATTTCGGTTACCCAACCTTTCAGTTTTGTGCTTAAATGTGAGAAGTTTTAGTAAAATGTTAATTGGTTGATGAAAAGTCCAGGGGGAAGAGCTACATTAATTGCCACCTATGGTTACTTTTCCCTTTTGTTTAAACCTGATGACAAGATAAGGATGTTCTGGGATATATTTCTCGAGGAGCAACATTTTTCAAGACATTTTGAAAGTAATTTACTATTTTTTTTAAGCAAGAAAAGAGACACACAAAGCAATATACACTTGGTATTATTCATCACAGATTTGTGCTTTCTTTAATAAAAGCTAGTCCAGATATCTACCCAGATACAATATAACAACATGGAAATAATTGTGCTTCATCAAGATAATACAGATGTTTTACTTGTAGAGAGTAACACATATCAGAATTAGCTATTACCATGCCATCATAAAGTCATATTATTTTCTTGCAGGACATGATGATTAGATCTCAAAAAAATCCCTCTGTCTGCGCAATCCTCATTTTAGCTCTTTTACCTATTTAAAAGTAACCCACCAGGAAAGAAAATGGAACAGGTCGTAATGATATTATTTTGAGAATTTCATTAGCTATGTCTAGGAACAGTAAATCATGTGGTGACCAGACAAATAAGTAAGAGACACGGCAGCAGCAACAAAGGACCTGAGCTTTGCCTCAGAACTCACGGACAGCACCCATCTCCCACTTTAGACCTTTCCATGAACTCTGGAAGCTTGAACATCACTTGCAAAGAGCCAGGAAGCCAAACACCACAACATCTACTAAAGACAGGGAGTAGTCACAAGGAAGGCATCAGCCCAAAGCTAATCAATATTGGTTTATCTACAATTTTATGCTGTCAGACTGATTCAAAATGAAATGTTTATGTGCCAGCAGTTGATGCAAAGTATTTGCACGTCTGCGATGGCTTATGGTTGACATCCTGATTAATAAATCAGACCAATAAAAACCTAAAATTACTTACATTAAGTGGATTAAAAGGTGGTTAAATAATAGGTTTCCAAATGTAATTATAAACAGCAATCTTGTCTAACAACTGAATTAAGTGCAGTCCCCATGGGTCTGTGCTGCGCTACTTAACTTTTCTATCAATGATTTGGGTCTAATATAAAAACATTGCTGAGAAAGAATGCAGACTGGGAGGATGTTCAATAAAAAAGAGTAGATCAATAAAGCAAAGTGAGCTGGATGCTTCCGTAAATTATGCACAAAGAGCAAACATGTTTCACTAGTGCCAAGTACAAAATCACAAACCTGGGAATGAAGTATGCAGGCCACAGTAACAAGACGAGGAATCCATCCTGGAAAGCACTCACTTTGAAAAAGATCTGTGGGTTTGAAAATTAGTTTCCTGCACAATGAGGTAGCCAAGGGGTCCCGCGTAATCCTGGAGTATGCAAGCAGCAGAATATCAAAGAGCAACAGACTCTAGTGCCTTTTTACCTGGGATTGGTACTACTGATCCTGAACCCTGTCCACAGTTCTGGCATTTACAATTCAAGAATACTGGAGAAGCCAGGAGTCCAGAGAAGAGCCACATAAGTGAGTGTACAAAAACATGCTTTGTGGTGAAAGGCTCCAAGAGCTCAGTCTATTTTGCTCCTTTCAAGAAAGACCATCTGACTAGATGAGAGCACAAAAGGAAGAGAAATTTGACAGCTGCTGCTGCTGTTTTTAAGAAAGAAGATGCAGTAGCTGGATTTTGAAATCTGATAAATTTACATTAACCACAAAGTTCAGATTTCACTCCATAGTTGAGCTGGTAGAAAACCAGAGTAAATGTAGAGAACAGTAACAATTTTCTTTCCTGGGCATGGATGTCTCTATAAAGACAATATTCTAGTTGAAGCACAAATACTGACCTTCCAGCAGCAACTCATGAAGGGAGTCCCACCACTTAGGTTGTTCAGGAGTTACGTCTGATGACCACGTTCATCCCTGTTGACCTTTAAATCTACGACAGCAGCTGAAGATTAGGCCCTAAATTTGGAAAAAAAATCATGCTCACATTCAAGATAGCTGGCCATTAGGAACCACTGTAAGGACCACCCATAGTGTACATGCTACTGACCATGAACTCCAGTTTGTTCCTTACAGGTGTGAGTTGACTAAAAATCCTAAGAGAAAGACTGGAAGAACATTTTTGCCCTTACACAACCTGCACAAAAGGCTCAAGAACAACTGTTCCCAGTGTGAAGGGGAAAATTGAAGCAAGGGAATATTACGAAACTTGCACTATTGGTTATCTGTAGGGCAGTAGTAAAATCTGACCAACACTGCTAGTCAAGGTTTCTGTGTACAATGGTATAGAAGGGACCAGAAGCATATGACACTTCACTGGACAGTGGAAAAGATTTGTAAATCTTTTGCTGAAAAGGAGTTGCATTCAGTTACTAAAATTCAGTCCAAACTTTTACAACTGCAGGTTTTATTTGGCTCTTCAAGGTGGGCAGGATTGAAAGCCAACCACTAGTAGCCTTTTCTTGCATTTCTTCTGTTATTCTAACACAAGAGGTGAGTGGGAGTTAGCCCAACATCTGTATTAATAAAACCTGCAATAACCTTACGGTATTTGACAGATGATGCTGACTGATTCCACTGCTCATTGCTCCACCATATCAGTCCCTTATTTGCTTGCATTCTTAAAATAGGAATAGGAACACTGAGGTTCTATAGGCAGGTAGACCGCTATGCAATTGCAGTCTGAGTGTAAAAAGACACTGCATGATAAATTCCCACCTGCATCACTCTTATCTTCTTCCCATTTCTTGTGCCCTCTCCCACTCACCTGGAACTGAACACTTCCCCTTTGTTTTATCTTATCTTGAAAACAAGGAAATACCACGAGGTACATGTCAATATGACCTCTGTGAACTAGGAAAAAGCTGTCTAATGTAATGCCTTGTGGCTCCATTAAACCAATTAAAGATGCATCTTGAATTCTAGCAGTGTTGGGAAAAGAAAATAAGCTTTAGGCTGTGAGTTTAAATAATGTAAAGAGACTAGAGACAAAGACTTACTTCTCTGCTCAGAGACTGTTCATAAAATGAGCTTACAAAGGAGTTTTCTAAAGATGAGCTTTACACTTTGTCTTTTAGTTTATTGAATATTTATAGCTTGTTTAAATTTTGTGGATGAAGCTGCAAATGTTAGCATTTTAGGCAAGCTGGCAGTTAACTGGGGAAATAGGAGGTAAACTCTGACAAAAAGATCAGAAATTTTCTTTCCATAATTTAGGAAGTAATGAAAGAATAAGCAGGATGAAACATTTGCATTTATAGGATTGCCTTTGTCTCATCAGTGTACAAACTCCTTGCCTCAGGGAAGGCTGGGAACTGAGTTTTGTCATTAGATTTACTCCACATTACTACAGTTTTTGACCAGAGATGGTTAGGGTACATTAAATACTCTTTGAGGGCAGAGCAGATCCCTTTAAGTTTGATTAATGACTGGTCATGCCACACTGAGCATATTTCAGTGTACAGCAGAGAAGGTCCAATGTGGAGGAGCAAAGACAGGGTGCTGGCTGGCTGCACATCTGAAATGCTTGTGCAGCCCCTGAACTGTGCAGAAAAATAATAACAACAACAATAATAATGCAATCTTGAATGTTCTGCTTTTCTGCAGCTGGTACTTACCTGTGGAGTGGAATCAGCACCAGCGTAACACTGTCTGAAGCCAGGGATGGAGAGGTTCTGAGAGCACTGACCATCCAGGTGAAGTCAATGGGAGATTGGCATCACTAATTTAGATCCATATTTGCCAGGAAAAACCCATGTTTCCTAATGCTGCAGAGGCAAAAAAGCTACATTTCATTATAACATAAAACTAAGCAAAGTCAAACTGACCTTAAAAACTGTTCAAAATGTTTCGAGAATAGAGGAAGCCAATGTTCCTGCATGAGCCTTGCCCTGCTGACTTCCAGACCGGGTGGTTCTTCTTGGTCTGAAGACAGATAATAACAGATGTGTGCCAACTACATTAATACGATTAATTGGACAAATGAGCACTGAGACCTTTTCCACACACAACTATTGCAACAGTAGACACAACTCTGGTTGGAGATGTCATCTACAGAAACAGATAAGCTGGTATGTTCTTTAGTATAACAGCAATATAAAGACCAACAGATATAAAGGGTCATATACTACCCTTCCTATAGAGCAATGGGTGCAAGGAATGCTTACAGTGACATTTTTGCTCTCTGACTACGTCAGTGTAATGATACTTGGCTTTAGGAAAGCAGTATAATTTCTGGGTGAAGGTAGTGCATTAGTGTCATAGAAAGGTTTTGCAGGAAATTACCTTTGATTATCTTCAACTTAAGTGTCCTTTGATTTCAGCCTGTCTCATACAGTAAAATCATTACCAGAGTGTCAAACTTAGCAAAGCTCAATGTGATGACAATATAACAGAGGTATTTACAGTTTACCTTAATATGTTTTGTTCTTTTTTTTTTAAATTTTCACACCACTGGTGAGGTCAAGAAGCCACTTCCCCGTGGGCCTGTCTGACTGCAGAGAGATCTGTGGTCGCTTTTCAGCTGCATCTGGAGATACCTGATCTTGAAAGAAAAGAGCTGGTGAACTTTTGATAAATGCTTTGCTGGGGTGAAATCTGAAGACCCACCCGGAGCTGTGACAACAAGATGCTTCTGCAGATATCACACAGAAATACAGACACTGCTCCACTGGATGACATTAAACTGGAATTATATTTCATCAAATTCATTGTCAGTCCAGTGGAAAAGTAAAACATTTACTAGCCTGAATCCAAAGGGACAGCATAAGCAAATTGCCCTCCAGTCTGTGTGACATAACTCCCTTCTGAGAGTGGAAGATTGTTTCTTTCCACAGCCAATGTGCTGTAATTGGTAGTAAGGGAAATAAGTAATTTGTCCATCCAAAACAGCTGTGGTGGAGCTCATCTGCTTGGAAATGAACTCAAATCAACCTGCTACATTGGCCACAGGCTGTGATCATTGCTTTTGGTCCAGGACATCACTCCCAAATTGTGCCACATTAAAATGGGAGAGTCAGAGTCTTACTTACAAGCAGCTATCTGCACTCAGCTTCCCTTTTAGCATCTGTAAAGCTTCCAGAACCTCCTCCATGAAGCATCTCCCATCACAGCTCAGCTGCATCTCAAGTGTTAGCAGGAGTTATCTCTGTGCACTCCTGGCTTGGCTGGTTTGCATCCCAGCCCCAATGCCATGTACTGACAGTCCTAATGTGGGTGTTATCAGATACACACGGTCCCGTCGTCAGCTACTGTGTATTGCTCTCTTCAGCCCTTCAGGTCTGACAAGGCTGGATGTGAAAAGAAGTGAAATAGTAGGAAAATACAGTGTACTAACAACAACAAATACTCTAGTAGCAAATGACAGCTTTTTGGCATTGGCACCTAACTGGGATGTATTCTCTGAACAACAAGAAGTCAATAAATCACAATAAGTCAGCTGGAAGTGTTTAACTAACTAAACCGCTGAGTCTTATCTGTGAGCAGATAAGTGGGAACCAGATTAAGGAGATAACTGACTTTGAAGACCAGTATCGTAGATAAGTATCGTAGATCGGAAGAGCAAAAACGATCTCATGTTTTCTATTTCTTTAGATTAAAATAGAAGCAAAGACATAGAAGCAATGAATCTGATACAAACATTTCATTAAAACAAAAACTGTCATTTTTACCAGCGCTTTCCAAGACAGCCTAGTTTGCACCAGATGTGACGTTAAAGACTACAGATGGGGCAAAATACTACAGGCAACAATAAGCACTCTGCATTTTGATTTTTTTTTGTATTCTTTCACTGTTAGAAGTTAAAATTTAATTATTTTTCCTACTACAGAGATAGCTCTGAGTTATCACTATTTCTGTCCACTAAAACAAAAAAATACAGACTGCCTTTCATAGTACTGTATGCTACCAAGGGTCATTGGCCTGGGAGAATATCTAAATGTTTCTATTAAACCCATGGAAACAAAGCCAGACTACGACTGTTCTCTGCTACAGCTGTTCATATATTCCAAAAATACTTTGAAACAGGAGAATATTAATCAGCATATATTTTAATAGAGAATTTTTGGGGAACATGAAATGCATTTAGCTGCTCTGCAGAATGAGTAATTTCAACAACATTTACTCTGAATGGAAATGCAGGTATTACTTCCTGCTTCTCCCCCGCACCACACTTGCACAAAAGGAAATGTGTTGAGAAAATTACTTTAATATTGATATTCTTCTTGTAATAGAGTCCTTGTTACCAAAGCAGGACTCAGAGCACAGCAGCACATTACAGGGGCTGGAAGGTGAAGGCAAATTGATGTTTAACTTTGCATTATGCTTTGTAAACTCAGCGAATGGAAATACGAACCAAAATCAGGAAATGCTATTACTGGTCATAAAGAAGGGTGCTGGCGTGCTGAACTTCTTGCCTGGGAACAGCCATGAGCAAGCAGGGCTGCAGGAGCTGCAGCGATCCAGAGCCAGCCCCAGGGGGAGCATGAGAAGAGCAGCTCTCTGAGCAGCTTCTACTGTGAGCAGCGGGGAAAGGAGTCTGGTATTCTCCTGTGGCGAAGCAGTGAAGGAGGACACCCCTCACAGCAGGCCGTTTGCATTAATCAATAAGAAAGAGCAGGAGAGGGGCGAGGGGTTTGCCTGGCTAGGGGCAGATTAAGGACGCATTTACAAGTCATTCTTCTGCAATTATCATTTGGGGGTGTTGTAACTCATCTCGATGATTTTTATCCAGATACATTGGGGATTCTGTTAATTCAGGCAAAGAACATTACATTACAGACAGAGCAGCCAGTGGCATAAAGCTGTTAGTGCCTTGCCTAACCAAAGGGAGCCTGTGGGGTAGTCCTTCCCTGGCAGTGCTGCAGAAGCAGTAATGGGGCCAGGGACTTAATCCTGAGCTCTGTGCTCTGCCTATGCATCCTTGTTATTCCCTCTTCCCTTCTGCTAGGAGCAGAAGCTCAAAAACAGCTTTGTGGAGATATAACACCTGGTTGCTAGCTCAGCTCCGTGCCTTGTACTCAGCAGAGTAACAGGAAGAGCTCAAACAATTTGCCTGAGGATGTACAGCAAGAGATGGGCTGAAAACAAACCTTGTACAGAGGAAGATTCTCATTCTAAATACTGGGTAGGAAAAACACTCTTATCCTGAGTGGCTCCTCCAAATACATCACTGCAGCCATGAATTAGCACAACGAGTTTAATACCTGTGTTCTACGTACACAGCATCTTCAGCTGGGCAGCTTGAGCTGTTGTGAGCCCAGGATATCTTCATTGCTTGGCAGGAATGGAGCTAGGCTGAAAGGAAAAGACAAGTCCTTCTGCAAGAGTCATGAGAAACAACTCAGGAGAGCATTACAACTATTTACCCACACAATATTTTATGAGCTTTCAATGGACTCTACTTACAGTGTATGTAATAACACGGAGTAATGGCTTAATGCTCCTGGCAGAACAGCCTTCCTTGTGTTCCTCTCTCTCCTTGCACACTGCCATTCGTCTCAGGTCTCCTTATTGACTCCAGCTCAGTAAGACTCCCCCGGTCTTTAGCAGAGGCAAAGAGAAACAAAACTTTGAGAATCAGAGCATTACACCGTGAATTCCTGTTGGCCTTCTGTTGTCCTAAAATGGCTTTGGTGCTCTAGAAGATGTCAAGCAATGAGAGTTTTCCCTGGAAGAGGTGGTGAATCACCAGAGGTGATGAGAAGTAAAGTTCCATGGCTCAGTTAGGCTTTATTTTAACCTGTTCAGGGATCTCTCATCACAGCCCACCATGCCCAGAGATATTAAAGAACACTTGTCTCTCTTTGTCTCAAAACTGTATTTATTCTCAAGAAACAGGCATCACGTTTCTGTGTTTTTCTTAACGCAATGTTAGTTGATGCACTCCTGTTCCCAGAGGATTACACAAAATGAGCATCCTGTTCAGGAGGCTGCTTCAAACTACGTCCTGCAATGGTCTCTGCTTCTCCTTTTATATTCCTCTGCTTCTGAACCATGGCATTTGTCATGTCTTTGATGTTCTACATTACATACATTGAAATCCTTATTTCTGGCAATGGTTAACACATGCTTCTAGCTCTTACTATTCGATGACAGGCCATGTAAGGGAGGTAGAAGCCAGCCTGCCAAGCATGAAATTATTTTAAAGGACTTTATTTACAATTACGAAACTAAGATAGCAAAATATCAATTTACATCAAACTGTTTTGGATTTTGATAATGCCATATTTATAGAATTGGGCTTAAGAGATCATTATTGCCTTTGTTCTATAAAGGTTTGGGGAGAACTACTTGATGACATGCCTTCTAAAGTCATGTTTGGATGTCTGTCGATGAAGGCCACTTTATCGTCATAGCTCTGTAAATATTCACATGTAAAACATCTAAAACATATCCAAAATATTTTGTTTAGAGATGCTGTATTTACTTGATCCAGCATCTCATGCAGAAGTCAATTCCTTGTAATGAATACTTCATGTGTAATGTAATTATTTCTTTCAGTGTTTCTTACAAAGAAAAAATATCACCTCTACTGCAAGTCACACACATCCTCTAACAGCACCAGGCTCCCTCCATATTCCAGCTCCTCAGGACTCCAGCAACTTGGCTGCTCAAAGACAGCCCAGTAATTTATACACATAAACGCCTTTTCTGTATTTCATGACAGTTCAAGAGGATCCTTTCTGACTCATCCTAGACAAAACTCCCACTGAAATCACTGGGAAAGGAATGTAGGATCAGGCACTTTGAGCTTTGTGTTGTTCCAGAAAAACCTCTGAAGCAAATACCACGTGGAGTTCCAGTAAGAGATGAGCTTCCTCTTTGGGTGATGGCATTCAGCTTTTTTCTTCTCGTTGCTTAGTCAGGATTCTCTAACCACAGAGTTTAAGTGTCTCGCCCAACATTTTCGCAGATGTGGTTATTTGTAAGGACACTATTCACGATGACCAACTTAAACCAGAGTACCCACATGTCAGGAAAAGACAAGGACGTAATTACTGCGTTCTGAGAAGATTCTGATTTTCTGTGGGAAACCTGAAAACTCTATAGGGGTTCTTATTGGGTGAGGTTAAATTTTATCAAGTTTTGAGAGTAAAATCTGCCTTCTTTATTCTGAAATAATTAAGACAATAGCTGTCTAAACCTATATGCTTCATGACCAAATATGAATTAGTGAAACAGCATTCAAAAGCACTGAATTCTCATTATGATTAATAGGAGGATTCTGGCTTCACTGAACATTAAAAAATGTGAGCATTTATTCATCTTCCCAGATCCAGACTTAGAAACCCAATTTTAAGTGATTGTTTTGTAATACCCTGCAATATAAAGATTTGGGAATCAAACCAAATTTATGTTCCTATACTTATATTGACTTTAATGGGACACAGCAAAATCCTTTTATTCTACTTCAGCTCTCATCACAGTATCAGATTGGAAAGCAAAGAGGAGCTTCATTTCCAGATGGAAAACACTGTAATGGTCTGAAACTACCCTGGGCAATTAATGTCTTCATTTTGCCCTCTTTTTGAGGGCACTGTTGATTATATTCAGTATCAAAATACAAAGTTGTTTCTTTTACAACTCACATTAGTAGCACCTGTACACTGTGTGCTAAAGTGCATTGGCTACACCTGCTGGTAAGGGCTGAGGTACCTGGCCTTTGACTGACAAAACCAAGAAAGCAGCTCATGAAGCCAAGTGTCTTCGTGTTTGTAGCTGTTGTCCAAGCTGTACAGGTAAAGACAGCAAACAAACCCACCACACCTATGAGGAACCTGGGTCTGCAACCAGACCTTCATAGGTAAAAAATATTGTCTTTCTGACAAGGCACATCATTTCAGTTGGAACTTGTCAATGCATTGTGACTCACAGTGTGAATATGGTCCTGTACTGACCTAGCACAGAAGATCCTGAGCCATAGATAGGGTTCCTGGGAGCTGAAACAACAGTCAACAATTCTGATCACAGCCACATAACAGCATCCTAATAATCTAATAAGACATCAGCATCCTCCTGAAGTACTGATCACCATACCTGGAAATGTGTGCTCACTTCTGCTTTAAATCTGTTCGTCATTTGAAATAATTATACTCCAATTAATCATCTGGCTTTGTTCGTGCTGAGTAGTGTTTCACTTTCTTATTTTCATCACTTCTGACAGCTGTGAAGGAAACCTGCTGCCTGGGGAGGTAAAACAAACCCTAAGTGGCATTCAGAAGTGAATTCTGCTTCTGTTAGGAAGAACAGAGCTCGCGATGCCAGGGATATCACACAAGCGTATCTTCAAGATCACCTGAGAGAGGGAATATGTAACTTAAAAATATTTTTACCTTGAAAAAATCTACTAATGCAGGGAAAACATATTTAGTAACGTCTACGAACCCAGTTTGCTTGCATTTGCATTTTGCTTGCGATGAATCACTAAAAGGATTAGGAGGACAGCGATGGGCTGAGAGGAAAAGCAAAGTTTATGCAGACTATTTTTAGATTCACGAGCCCCGTCACGAGGATTCTCCTGGCTCGGAACAGCCAGAAAGCGCTGCTGCTTTGCAAATAAGCCATGGTCCAGATATATTTTAAGGATAACTATTTCTCTCCAGCTTTGTAGAGAAAATCAATATCTTGTTTTCAGATGTGTAAATGTAGTCGTCTCTCTAAAGTGCCCCGGTCAGTTTACCACACGTTCAGCAGCTGCTTCTTTCCAGGCTATCCCACGATTCCCAGCCTATGAGGATTGACAAGGCAATGATAAACTAATGTGCCCCCTCAGCTCTGTGCGCGGCCCATTGTTCCGGCAGCTGAGACCCTCTGCTTCTATTTGCTTTCTCCCACATACATTATTCAACAGCCCAGGAAAAGGCCAAGAACCTCTTTCATTCAGGAATTCTGTATTAAAATAATCAATTTCAAACTGAAGCGGGGAAAGGAGGCTTGCTACAGGCGAGGCCTATTAATAAGCCACCAGCCTCTGCCATTTGCATTGGAATCATGCTATCATGAGATAATATATTATTATATTTCTTATCCATAAAACGAAAAAACCTAAGAATGCCTTCCTGTCCTTTTCAGCACAAACACTAATTACAGCAACACCTTCCTGATGCCATATTTTGGCACTATTTCCAACATAAGCACCTCGTTTGCGAGGGTCTATGCAATAGGCTACCTAGGTTTGATTCAGAAAGTCTTAGGGAAGGAAGAAGGTGTACAATTTCAGAGAAAGGCAAGCTGGACATTAAAAATAAATTAAAACACTTTCTGTGAAGGTATCCACAGAGGATTAATAGTCCAAATCTATTATTCTATGCAAAAAGTTCCCAGGCATTACAATACATCAGGTCATGCCAAAAAGATGCCCAACACTGTTCAGTCATAAACTGCGTGACATTCAAGTGCAGTATTTCTCCTTACAGCCCTGCCAGAAAAGAACATAGGAAGAAAGGCAGGACAAGCCATTACTGTTGCACATCACAATTTTTTTTTTTCTATGGTACATTATAAGACCACTACCTTCAAAAAAAATGAAAAGTGACACTTCTACAAAGAGCAGCAATCTCACACACACACCAAAAAACAAAAAACAAACAAACAAACAAAAAAAACCATGGAGGTGTTGTACAGCATTAACTAGGTCTATTTATCAGGGCCAGCTCTGTCCACTCCCCAGTTACGGCCCTCTTGAGATTTCAATGTAACCTTTGCTCTCACTTTTCTGGAGACATACACATTTCTGACTGCAGCATTTGACATGACATGCTCATGGACAACTCATGGACATTTGAGTTTGTCCATGCTGGACATCCTGTAGGACAACAATATAAAAGAAATACCGATGGCACCAGCAAGAAAGAATGAAAAACCCAGCCCAGTGGCAGAGGGAGTCAACAGGAGTCATCTTATTGCTTTCAGATGGTGTTGATTGCTGTCCCCTTCCATATTAATGTACTTGAGATACCACGAGGGCTCCTTGTTATGAATGTTCCACCCACTGTTTAAGTATGTGCAAAACTTTAGATGCTGCTTTCAAAAGACCAAACTTGTATCTCAAAGGGGAGGCAGCAAAACAAGGGAATTTACCCCATTCTGATGGCAGTCAGAGGAATTTTTACCAGCCTGTTCCGATGCTGGCACTGAATCTACACGTTTAGAGAACGGTGTTCTGACAGGAAATTCCAACAAACGTTTGATGGTGGAAGCACACAGTCTGAAGTCAAAAAGGTTACACGTACTGGGATTTGTGCTCATGAGTCACTTCCAAAGCTCAAAATGCTCAGTGAGTGAATAAAACATTCCAGAAAAACTGCCGTGTACAGCATGAGGCATCCAGCTTCAATAAGCAGATAATTTTTTGCCAGCAGAGGAACAACGTCACATAACTATTCAAACCTTTGTTTTGCGCTCCAGAGTTTCATTTCAGAGCTCTGCAAAAGATGGGAGAAACACTCACCTATAGATAGAGCATTTTGTTGTCACAGAATCATAGAATGGCCTGGGTTGGAAGGGACCCCAAGGATCATCAGGTTCCAACCCCCCTGCCACAGGCAGGGCCACCAACCTCCAGATTAGGCACTAGGTCAGGTTACCCAGGACCCCGTCCAACCTGGTCTTGAGCACCTCCAGGGTCATGGCATCCACAACCTCTCTGGGCAAATTGTTGTGTTCAGATTTCCCATGGCCTGAACGTACCAAAACTTCATATTTTCTCTGTGCAAAACAAACCAATCCCTCCTGCTTAGCACTTGTAGTTGTGAGGATAGGAAATCATTAATACGGCAGAGGTCAGCTGCTATCTGCCTGGGGGGAGCAAGAGCGCAGAACATTGGATCTTAAGCCTTTGCAATATTTACTCTGCAGAAATGAGAGCAACTGAAAATGAGAGAGAAGGATCAAGTCAGAGCAAGGCAAGGGTACTCCAGTCCCTTCCCCTGCCAAGCCACAGCTTTGGCAGGAAGGAAACTTGGGAGCATGAGCACACAACCTGTGGGAGACCAAGCCAGTCTGGATGATCAAGGGGTCAGGATCCTTTGCCCTCCACAATTCCTAGAATTCTCTTTTCGTGAGAGCACCCATTTCCCACCTGTATCTGGTGGGAGTCTGCACCTGTGCCTGAATTCACGTTGTAGTGAGACCACAACACTGCCAGGTCCAGTAACACAGACATAGCCTAGAACACTTCTACACTATGCATATAGCTATATCACCCAGAATATGCTCATTTTCTCAAAGCCTGCCCTTAAAAGAAGCCTAATACTCAATTTTAGCTCACGTTTTCCCTGTCAGTACAATTTTAAGGTTTACACATATCTCATTTTTACTCTAAAAGTGCCTCAAATCCTGGAAATGTCATACTTCTTCACAAAGCTGTAGTTCGGAACATAGTTACCCAACAGCACTAAATCTCTGAAATTAATACAGATTATCTAAAGTCCAGAAGCAAACCCAAAATGTTTCTAACCTAAATTAATTATATTTCCATAGCAAAGTTTGTCTACAGACTTGTAAGCAGTTTCCAACAACAACTGCCTTGCAATTCTTCCATAAAGGAAGAAAGCCCCCAGATTAAACCAATCAGGCTAATAATACAGATGGGGGTAGGAAGAATGGCAAGAAATGGGACTGCCTTGCTTTCTCAAGTAACTCAGGGTTGATGAGGTATCTCATAACACGTGCCAAGATCCTGCAGCCACTGCGAACCAAACTCTACTCTTTAATTTTCCCTGAATTGAATGATTCAAAATGTATACTGATATTTAAAAAAGAGTTCAAGACTCCAAAACAGGCACACTACACAGCTCTTTTTCATAGATATGTTTACCTTTTTTAAGTGTCTTGCTAATCTAAACAGTAACCGTGGGCAGCTTCTGTTACTCACTATTAGATCTTTGCTGTAATTCATCTCTAGTATTCAGCATGTGAATTTACTCTGCAGTTTGCACTCAATGCTTGCAGTAAGCCAACATGCACAAAGACAGAATGTTGTCAACATTTATCTGCTGCTTTACACATGCCTGGAGCAGAGCAAAGGGAAAGGGGCAAGCAGTTATATTCCTGAACTCAAAACAAGCCACAGTCACTTGAGACAGTGCAAGATAAAAGAGTGGCCGAGATGAGAAAGTAAACAGGAAGTGAACAACTAGGAAAAGGATGAGAATAAGAGACAAGAAAAATATCAAAAAAAAAAAAAAAAAAAAAGGAAATGGAAAAGACTAAGAAGGAGAAAACAGAATACCTGGTCAAAGAGAGACAGACAGCAAGATCTTAAAAATAAGCTCAGACCTGTAACACAGAGTTCTCCCAGGGACATGCAGAGCTCCCCATCGCTTCTAAGAGGCACAGAAAAGGGAGGTCTGAGCACTGCCAACCTGGGCACTGCAGCCACACAACAGCAGTAATTCACAGCGAGCCCCAGCTCCTGTCTGAGCACACCAGCGAGAAAGGAGCGACTGCCTGCCAAGCGGACATGCACTAACTTACACAGAGAAAGAAATCGCATTCTCAAGCCACTGAAAATTCACCAAATTGCACAGAAAATGGCCATGTATCTCTGCAGTATAATGAAAAATAGGCTGGTACAGTTAGAGGGAAGAACATCGCAGAATGGGCAATTTGTGGGTCCTGGGCAACTAGGGCTAGTTCAAAGCACAATTTTTCCTTGGAAATTGATACATCTATAGTAAAAATCTTGCTGGGAATGCACAGATTCCTTCTGTGTGTCCTCCTTTTCCCTAGAAAATTATTGAAACAACTTATTTCTATAAGTTGAAAGCAAAAATATATTTTCAGAAGATGTCACTAAATTCTGATTTCTAGGATTTGGACTTTTTGTCATATGTTGACACAGGTTTTAGATTCACAGGGTTCTTCTACTAGTAGAAATTCCACTTTTATTCCTATTGTATTCCTTCATTCCTTCTTTAACAAACAGATTTTTTAAGAAAGGAAGAGGGAAATTGCATGAACTGCACTTGCAGATGAGTTGAATCGCTAATTACATCCTACAGACCAATCCGATAACGTGCCAAATCCTGCTAAAGTCATCCAGCAGTGCTAGCATTGGACAGTGCCCAGCACTTTGTGAGGAAGATCCTTGCCAGGACTGAGATGAGCTGCACTGTAATCTTACACACTTACTGCTAGAACTGATCCAGAGAAGGGCTAAGTGTCCTCAGCTCTGATTACCTCTCATTGGGGATTGAGAGCACTTGGCAAGATCCAGCCTTAAAGCTGCCTGGCACATTATCCTATTTCATAGAGTGATTTATTTTAAGTGAAAGCATATGGATAGCAAGTGTCAGTGGTGCAATAGGGCTAATGTTAGGTGATGCACCCGTCACAGACGAGAAGAAACGTGGTCTCTCCACGCAGAAGGTAGCGATGCATTTGCTTCCCTCAATAAGATCCCACACACATTCCCGATGAGCACATTTATGAGCTCCTATTATCACCACTGGGAGGGGGATGGGGGACGTCCATGTCTCTACGTGTTTTCTGTGCTAATCTGAGAGCTGGACCAAATCCCAGTACTTGGGTCACTTGTACACAGAGTTCTCATTGTGAATCAGGGGTAAAATGGCAGCCTCGCAGTTGTGCTTTGAAACTATGCATTTTTTAAAACTTGTGTATGCATAAGCCTCTTATTTAATGAATGACTCCCTTTGTATTTACATGTTCCACCATCCACAGAACAAATAGGGTTTAGTCGTTTGAGATTGAAAACTTCTAGTCCTCAAGGGAGAGAAGGGATAGGCAAAAAATAGTTGCAGCTAGTTTATGGAAGTGGTAAAAAAATCAGTTAGCCTCTCCATTTTAGCTCTTCCCTGATCTTCAAGGCATTCTGTGGACACAAATGTGCTCTTTCCTAAGTTATATTTAAAATTTATTCCACAGCTCCTGTTAGAGAAAAAATTCTGATGTAAATGTAATTGAAACATATCGGTTTCAATGCAGCTGAATTCAGATCAAAAGTGCTCAAAAAAAGTTATTTTAGGCTGCTTTGGGCCATCATCCTAAATTAGAAGCATCTTACCAGACCTGAAGGCTTCTTAATCTTATGGGTTTTTTCCCTCCCTTTAAATTCAGCTGATAAATGAAATATGTGAAATAATAAATAAATTAAAAATATATGGCAGAAATCATTTCAAATCATTTAGCAGCTGGGATAGGAATGTACTGAAAGCAGCATTTTAAGTTGTCTTGGTTTCCAAAAGGAAATAGTTATAAATTAGTTCTAGGGCACTCTGACTCATTTATAAGAGTGGTTCAAGAAACTCTTCAATATTAATTAGTAGCCTGTGAATTCAGCCTATGTAATTATGATGAGACAGTTCTTTGGGTATGAAAGAGCTAACTTATCATATTTTTGAATTCGCCATCTATAAGCTTGAATATTTTTGTATTTCCATATTTCTCAAGTAGCACTTAATTTAATCTTATCCCCATTTCTTTCAATAAACCATTGTTGCATCTCTTAAGCAGCACAGCTTCCTCCTCTAACTCATCTCCCCGTGAAATTGGTTTAATGAAGCAGAAAGGTATGAAGCATTAACAACACTGGAATTCATGTGGTAGCACTTCATTTTTCAGAGGCACTCACATTTCCTACCTAATTTATAAAATCAGCACACAAATGATTTTTATCACAGCCATTACATCAGTATAAATTACTGCCTTTTCTATAAGACGGCAGTTAGTCAAACTGTTGAAATGATATCTATTAGTCATAGAGAGGAGGAGGGAAAAAGAAAAACCTGTAGGGAAGACTTAGTGCAGAATAAGGACTGATAGCAGCCTTATTGAAACACTAATATTAATTTACCAAATGAGCCCAAAGCGCAGATATTCTGCGAAGGAAAATTAAAAACACACAAAGTAAAGCAAATGGGTCAATTTGTAAAGAACCAAAAGGGAAAGTCAGCAAACAAAGTATGCTGCACCAGAGGCAGTCAGAAATGCAATTAGGAAGAAGATCCTCACATCCAAGAAGGCGAGAGATGCCTCACCCTCAGCCATAGCCCCGTGCCCCATTCACCTCCTTGCTCTAGCACTGCTTCTGCGTGTTGTAGCTTCTCCAAAATAATTCTTATCTTCCTATCTCTTTCCATATGCACTTCTACCTACAAACATCCTGACTGTTCCTTTCCAGGCTAGTGGGAATCAGCCCCTACCACCCACGCTGCCACACTACAGAAGAAATATAATAATGTTTGCTGGGAAAATTTTATAGTGTCCTCTGCCGTCTCAGTGAGTATAAATTGCTTGTCCAAGGTTTAAATCCTGACTTCCAGGTTTTAGCCCGTAAAAAAACACCTGCTCATTCTGCAGATGCATCACATGCTTGAAAATACTTTGGTCTTGCACTGCCCTGTAAACAACACCTGTCTCTGCTAGGAGATCTGCTGCTGCTCCTACAAGTTAGCACTAGGCCTCCTCTCCTGTTTGCTGTTCTTCAAGCACGACTCCTTCCAGGGGTGTTCTGCAAATTCACTGTCACCTTCTGTGTCAGATCTCTCCTCCAAATCAGCCGATGTGAAACAGCCATCTGAAACTGCGTCGACAAAAGGTCAGCAGGAAACACTTTCGGAATCACGAAGATGCTCCAGGACAATCTACTCTTCCTATAACTTTTATTTTCACTTTCCTTTTTCCAATTATTTCCCCTCCGTGTACTTTCTCCCTCCTATCTGACTGGAAAGGCTTGGAGGCAGGGGCCAGGCCTTCTGATTTGTCCCCTCACAGCAGCAAACACAACAGGACACAGGGAGTCATGGGCACTGCTTGGTGCCATTGTCATTGGGGACACTAAGTATTAAATTTATTAAGAAAATATAAAAAATCTGAGCTGATTAGGTTGTCAGTGCAACAGCAAAAAACCTACACGGTGTACACAGTTCAAGTCACTTAATCTGAGTGTTTTGCCTTATACTTTGATTTCCTTCTGCTTATAGTTTACATCAATTAGCCTTTCCCCCTGTACCACGTTAGGGGCACTTTGCCTGCCTTTCTGTTGTTCTAGCAGATGTAAAACTGTTGTATAAGTGTCTACTGATGGCACCTTGTGGCTAAACCAGAGAAATGCTTGGGAGTACCAGCAAGAATGAGGAAGCCAGGAAAACATCAAGACAACCAAACAAACTGAAGAGCATATCCCTTCCCATAGTGACTGTTGGGAAAAGAAAAAAAGAAAAAAAATGTGCAATGCTGTGAAGTTTTGCAAATACTTCCTTGGCAAGGCATTGTACAAACCCTGCCTGCCTGCTGCTCCTCCCCAGTCCCACACAGTGCTGGACCAGTAAAGTGCAGAGTCCAGGGGTGCAAGCAGGGAATTTTGCCTTAAACCTCATCTCAGCAGGAGGCAGGAGAAGGGGGAAGGGGCCTGAGGCTTTCACTTGGCTAAGTGAAGTGGCAAATCCAACTAATCCAATGTGCAAGGGAGAGGAAGGAAGGACCCAGGCTTTTCCTGCTACCCAGAGCTCCTGTGAGTCTTAATGCCAGCTCTGTTGGGTACCTTTTGACTCTGCAGAAGAGAAAGTCAGCTCTGAACACAGGGATCTGTTTCTGGTCTGTGCTGGTCAGCAAAAACACCGATCTCCACAGCAGCCCTTTCTGCATCCCTTTTTAGAGGCACTGCAGTACCTGCTGCTGCTGTTGGGAAGGAAATGTTCTGAATTTTGATGGCAATTGGAGACACCCAGAACACTGTACCAATGTTTCTAGAGGCATGCAGTGATGCATTTGGTCCTCATCTCTCTGGCTTCTCCCCTAGTAGCTCAGGTGTTGGTGGCAGGTCTGAAAGGGGCTCAGATCTGTAAGTCAGCTGCTGGTTTGTCATCACAGCCAGGGCTCAGCAGGGCTCACCAGTCAGTGGGGTCACTGGGTCCTTGCTGACTCACTGAGGCACAAGCCCTGCTCAGGATGACCATCAGCAAGGCATGACCAGAGCTGGATGTATACCAGTGCTGGCTCAGTTAGTATTAAAGCAATCGTGTTCCCACACACACAGAAGTAGCTGACAGGATCCCCACAATGCAAAGAGTAACAGTGGTGGGATTACGGACAGCAAAGGACACAGGTATACCCTACAGATAAAGGGTATTTACCATCAAGGAGTATTAAGTGAGATATGTCCTAGGTAAAGAGCAACAAACCAGGAGAGCATGCTTAGGTACAGACAGACGGGATAGCTGAGCCTGCTGAGGGTCTCCCAGGAGATGCTGTGACTGCAGGAAGCCAGCTCTGCTGGTGACCCAACCAGTGAGCAACAGCAAAGCTGGTTTAAATCCAGACTGACTCTCCTCTGCAGTGTTTTCTGGACTCCGTGTCTGGTCATTTCTTCCTAACCAATCCAGCTAGCCACCCTGCATGTCTCTCTAGGTCCCACTCTGTTTTATATTATCTTTAATATCTCATTAGCACATTTCCCAGTCCTTTTAAGAGCTGGCTTCAAATTTCTGCTCCCAACAGCTTTCAGTACAAGCAAACAGCAGGTATGTCATTTGGGAAGAGAAACAGAAGAGCTGCGGTTTGCCCGAGATCACCCAACAGATCAGATCTGCTGAGTCCCAGACAGGTACAAGTAATCACAGGGTCCAAATACAAGATCTCATCCTAGAGGAAAACCTCCGCGATGGAAAATCAGGGAGGTTCATTTCAAGTATGAAGGCATGGAAATGAATCACCTGAAAGCTGGATATTTGGATACCAGAAGAGTAACAAAAAGAGTAACAAAAGGGTGAAAAGCTTTAGGAGCAACAATATAAAGTAAATACACACACACAAAAAATAATTTTGCACCAGACCTCACAGCTATATCAATTCTATTTTTCATGGCCTATGGCAGTACTACACACAGGAATTCTCAATAGCTGTAACAGACACAGATTCTGCATACAACTGTACAAGTCCGTCTTGTCAGGCAAATTTGGGGCTTTCAAATTCAATAGAGACAGAAGAAGTCTCTTTTACTAATTAAGGAATAGATTGCAATGAAAAAAAAACCACACCCTATGTTATCTAAAGCAAAATGATAGACTAAGAGAGAGGCAAATCAGCAGTACCCAGCATGATGTTTTCTTTTTTCTTTTTTTAGAAAGCCTTTTTTTCTTCTTCTATAAAAACACTTTTCACCATAAAATCACTCTTGCAACTTTGATGGCACCTTTTGCCCTCTATCTATTTAATATTTAAAGGAAATTAGCATCAATAGGAAAAGAATAAAAGTCTCACATCAAGGAAGACTTTTACCTGGAAAAGGGAGCCGAGTGAAAGATTCAATGAGGTCCACAAAAGACTTTGCTGTTCCATATCACCTAGAAGTTCAGATACCACTGTGATAAGCAGCCTTACAAAAACTTGGGAAAGGTTGATGGCCGAAATTGGAATCTTTTTTTCCCTCCCCAAAGTAGGTGTTTTACTGCTTTTTGCAGTAGTAAAGCTAAAGGCTCGTCTTTACATTTTTGTGTAAATAACTTCCTTTGCCTGGGGCGTTCATCATCAGTTTGACCTTAAAATGCATGGCAGCGTTCCTAGCAATATCCAATCAATGGTGGGATTAAAGGTGAAATCAGTTACACAGAGGAAGCCTACTGCTGTTTCACCAGTGTGGTGGCTCTAATCTCCCTCTGAGAGACTAAAGATCATAACTGATTTACTTCTCTTCCCTGGGGAACAATTTTCTGTAGCCTGAAGCAATCAGGAAACAGACTGAATTGGCTTTAATACCCATCTGCCCTAGGGGGGAGAGACTGTGAAAAGCTACTAGGTTGGTTCTTCTTCATACTTGTAATTAAATAAACTATGACAAATTTGTCAAGCTGAATTTCTAGCAGTACCAGTTGTCTTAAAACTTCCTACTCGGTGTGTAACTGATATACAGCAGCTACTTCCATACTGAACTGGGGAAGACTTTTATGTCAAAAGCAGTGATCTTCTCTCCATACCATGATTCAACCTATTGGCAGCTTACCTCTAATTTTCACACCCACCAAGAGGCAAAAATAACTTTCAAGACTGTAAGATATGTGTAAGGATGGGCAAATGCGGCTTGCTTTGGTTTTATTTATTTTCCTTCCCTGGGATCTTTCTAATATTTCAGAAATGCATGGTATGTAAATGAAATGGTATTGATGCAATGGAAAAATAAATCTTACATGTGGTACCTAAAAGGGTTTTGTATCAGGGAAGGACAATCTACGAAGCATTTCCCTGTACACTAACACCAAAGTACGTGCTGCTAACAGGTTAGTCAATAAACTTCTGATATTACTGCTTTTCAATGCAGTGTCGGAGACAAAAAAGATTGCAAGTTTTCTCTTAAATTTTCTGCAATTCAACTCATTTCCCAGAGTTGTCCCAACACACACACACACACACACACACACACACACACACAAAAGACATTTTATAAATAAAGCCCATCTTTGTATTTTATAGTGTCTAGAAAGCACAAGAGAGATATCAGGGTTGCAGTGAGTACAGTTATATCAAATCTGCTGCTCTCTGCCTTTCTTATCCAAGTCTCCTAGAATGAGACATCCTGAAATACCCCATGGGGAAGATGAGAGGGCTCATGATTTTCCAGCTTACTGTGTTAGAACCAGAGACATCCTTTTTTACATAACCTCAGCTGAGACAGCTTACAGTCACAGACAATTCTGAGTTTCTCTAAGTTATTTAACTAGTTTGAGTCTTACTCATATATAACCAGAGAAAAGCAAAGAATTTAAGAAATGTTTTAATTTCTTTGCCCAGATCTGTTGCAAAATGATCCTGAGGCCTGACATCCTGGCATTCAGAAGAGAAAGACTTGCTGCTACACCTGTCAAATGATTTCCAAGCACAGCACCAACACTTGAGCAGTGCAGAGGATGGCATTATTTACTCGTGTTTTGCAGATGGAAATATAGACAAGGATATATAGATGGAATATAGATGAAAATACAACAGATGTTTTGTCAAAAACATGCACTGATATTTCTGCCCGGTTCAAGGTAACTCAATGATGCTTTCTAAGTCAGGGTCTATACTCTGATTGTGACACCTTTGAAAAATAACACACATTATCTGAGACAGACTTCCAAAATCAGCATCACTGAGTCACTTGTTGATGAAGACAGTCTGATCCTTTGTAGGACCAATGATGAGGAGCTGAATTACGTTTATCAATGTCAGAGGATAACACAGCAAAACTGTTCCCACCTCTGCTTCATATTTCCTGCTGCATCCAGTTACTAAGGAAATATACAGAAAACAACTCTGGTAATCAGCTGCCTAAAGCGATTCACAGCTCTACTTTTAAACACGCATCTACTACAACAAAATGATGCAAGTCTACTCAAAGTTCTGAAGTTAGGAAGTCCCTCTTTGGAGATCCATGGGCTGCTACTCCTGAAGCCAGTTTTCAAGAAATATCAATGTGCAATTATGGACCCTGAACAGCAACTTTCACAACTATGAGAAAAATGGAAATTCTGTGCTATACCATGCATCAGTATGATAGCGTAGGACAGATCCACCAAATCTGTACTTCTCTGGTGCCTGAAATGCTTCTTTGGAAAAACCTGAAGTGGTAATTAATTCCCAGACCCATCATATTGAATTCTTCCTACCGAAGAAAACATAAAAGGAGCTTAAATAAAACAAACAGCAAAGAAGAACTGGATGAGAAACCATTCACCTAGAGATTTTTATTCTGTCAAATTGTTACTAAAGAGAATTGGCAGATATATGAGAGCTGCTCTGAAAATAATGCCTCCTATTTTATTTTATTGGCCCACAACATCAGAGGTGGATGTTGGTGGGATGGCAGTAGAGGCTGAATCTTCTCACCAATATTCCATTCCATGTTGTTGTCATGCAACAGATGGCAGCAGAGGGGCAGTGTGACAACATGGCCTCTGACATGGCAGTGTGTACAGAACAAAGGGGTGGAACTGAATTCTGCCATGCACCCACTGACATTCTCTGACATCACGTTCCGGATGGCCATGCACAGCTGTCACGCCACAAAATGAAGAGTGTCTTGATCAGCTCATCCACACAAATCGTCAGATTACAACCAGGGAACTGTGTCCAGAGTCAGGCCAGAGAAGAAGACAACCTTTCTCTTGCAACACGATGATGCCAGGCCCCATGCCAGTTTGAAGACCGTAGAGCACATTGCCAATCATGACTTGACTGTCTTACCACACCCACCACCATTTAGTGGGATTGGTGCCTTCTGACTTCCATCTGTGCTAGCTGATGAAAGATGGGCTGTGTGGGCAACACCTTCCTAGCAATGACACCGTCATAGCAGCTGTGAAACAACGGGCTACCTCCACCAGAGCTGATCTTTATGAATGTGGCATACAGGCTTTTCATCATCGCTGGCCAAAATGCATAGCTAATGGTGGTGACTATGTTGAAAAATAGTGTTTTGCAGCTGAGATTTTGCTCTATCAGCAACAGTGTTATTGTGCTCTCTGTATTTGTTGTAGTTTCCACAGAAATACACAGGAGGCACTACTTTTGGAGTGACCTACATACGTTAAACTCTGTACTTAGTTTTTATACTGCTCTGCAAAAACAAATTATGTTAAGCAAATTATGACAAGTGTTTAAAATGGGTAATGGATACTTTTTGTTTAGTTGAAAGAACACATTTAGCCACAAACAGGTAAGACAGGTGAGTCATTTTCCTAAGAGTTAAACTATTTACCTGTGTGGGACTAACAGCAACACAAGAGACTGTCAGTGACTGCTAAAAACCTGTCCCATGCTGAGATTGCTGATACAGAAAATTAGGCCACAAACAAAACCTATTCTGTCAGTTTTGTTCCTGAGGTTTAAATTGAAATATACTAAAAGGTCTACGGCTTGCTTTAAAAAACTCAATGCTAATATAGGAAACCAACCATTTTTTAAAAACTTCCCATTTCCCCTATTTCTCTTCTGCACCTGCTTTTTACTGCAATAGCCACAGGCTGTAATAAGACAGCAGTGTGGCTTCAAGCCTTGATACAAAGGAAGCTCTGTCTGAGCCAGTTACTCATCCACATGACATGATAGCTCCCATTTCCTCCTCAGTCTTGCTTTCCCAGAGCACTGACAGAAGCCACATTGCAGAACTGTCAAGATCCTAAGAACTGATTGTTAAACACCAATTACCTTGATTNTCTAACTTGATAAACTGGAACTCCAGCCTATCTTCCCTGCTCAAAGATCCCTCTCAGATCTGCTCACAAATGTGGTTGTTTCACTCCAGCTAAGAAAAACGCACCAAGGATCAATCATTGCAACAAACTTTCTGGTTATTTATAAACAGCCACTTCAAAGTTACTTTCCTCTCCAATGAAGAACTATCAATAAAAATTGACATAGATATATCTGGATTTATTCAGGATTTCCCAAGAGAAACAATAACAACATCTGAGCGAGAATGTTAAAATCAGGCCGAGTCTCATACAAACAGGAAGGAAGCAGCTCAGAGTAAGGCTGTTGGGCTTCTGAAAGCTGTGGAAGCAGAGGATGCTCAGAATTTAGGAAAAAGACGAACACAAGCTTTTATCCTTCATCTGAAAAGATTTGCCACCAGCTCCTCTGAAGACCAGCTTCACTACAAGCTGCACAATGATGGTCATCAACCCCAGCATTTGACTCCTCAGTGTCTAACACCAGCATGACAGTGACAAGAAGCTATAGCAACAGGGAACTGCAGCTGCTACCTTCTGCACAACTCATAGCTGCACTTCCCAGGGATGTTCTCCTGTGTGGACAGCCAGCAGCTATGGCTGAAACTCAGCTCAGGGCCGCAGTTAGCTGTGCAGCCTGCTAAACGATTGTGACGCGTATTTTTGATCTAACTGTAACACTTATTACAATTATGCACGACAGAGAGGACAAATTATCCCACCCTTCACATCTATATACCTCTCCTGACCCTCTATTTCTTCTTCTTCTTTTAATTAATCACCTTTGCTTTCTGTGTCCCCCTGGGCCAACTGTGCAGCAGTGCCATGAATGAGCCAGAGCCACAGCTGAAAGAAGAGAGGCCATTCATCATTTTTATTTAGTTCTATTATTTGGCTCATTGTTGAACAAAGAAAATTATTTTCTGTAAAGAAGGGTTCTGGCTCATCAGCTGAGAATAATCCAATTATTTTCCCTTCAGTTACATTTAAAATAAATTATTTTTAAGAGTCCTTGCAACCACTTTATCACCCACGTGTCTCCTGCTGGATATCAGCAAGTGGCAGACCAAACAGCTGGGGATTTCTGCACTGTCAAAGTGCTTCAAAGACCATCTCCAACCCAGAAACTCACCAGTCACCTAAGTAAGTGTGATTGCCCCTTGGAAGAAGCACGCACTATGGCTTTATCACCAATGGTATAATTTCAACAAATTCTTCAAGTCAGAAAGTCTTGCTGCAGCACCAACTGTACCCAGTCTGCGGTGTCAAAACTTCTCCTTTGCTGTTGTAGATCACCAAGGAATTACATTTGGATATTACCACCAAAGATACCTAAGTTGAATTCATTTAGACTGGAAAGATCTACAGTCGATGTGATATGATTCAAGGATTTTGCTAATGAGTTTTAATGCTCCAAACTTCAACTCTTTCCAGGCAGGCACATCAGAAATCTGGAACCAAATCCTGACCTTGGTACCTAGTAACACCGTCAAATAATATGTCAGTGAGGGCTGTATTGACAGATCATCATTTCACCTCAACTACCAGTGTTGCTTAGTAAAACAAGCATTTTGTAAGACTTGAGCAAAGGGAAAATTATATAGATGAATATCAATGAAAGCTACTCTTCAAAATCCCACTTCTCTCTACAAAACAAGATGTCAAAAATACCACAACATTGATAGGAATAGATATTCAGTTTTATTACTGACCTCTGAAAGAACAAGCTTCCAAAGTGGAACTCTGTCCTGTGAAAAAAAAATAGCTAAATTTTTTTCTTAAACACTGGAAAATATCACAAAGTTCCTGCATGCATATCTATTTACAATGGGTTAACACTACAAAAGCACTCAGATATTTTCTCCAGTTCCCTCTACCTTTGGGAGATAAAACAGAGAGACAAGAAAGTTGTGATGTTCTTTTGACCTTCTGTGAAAGGTAAGGACCACCTGTCGGTTTGAATTTCCCTTGCAAATCTGCTGGAGCTGCAATACTGAAACTGCACTGCTGGTGCCTGCTTTATCTCTGATTAGCCATCATTTGGGACCACTGTTCAACTGATGGAGCAAATGACTGCACTGAGCTGGCATTTCCTATCTCCCCATCACACAATTGTTTAGAATAATATCTCAATGCAACTGAAATGCAGTTTTATTTCTCCTCTCTCATCCAATCCCAGAAGAATAAGAAAAATTGTAATACAAAGGTTTATTTTTATCTTACCGAAGAAGGATATTGTACGCTCTGATGAGCAATACTAGGATTAAGGTGGTCTCAAAAGAGATGTTTGTGGCTCAGGATATGCCCTCTGTGCTCAGAAAGGATGTTTCTCTCCAAGGGGCACAATATTGCCCAAGAATATAGGTTTATCTGTCAGCAGACTTTCTCAGGATTTTCCTGAATAGCTGCCAAAAAAGGCCTACTGGTCTGCTGGCTATATTGAATATCAGCTGGCACTCCCCAGTTTTCCCCAAAGATGGCTGTGTTTTCTGAGACAGACAGAGCCATCCATGAGTGCAGCTTTGCTCCCTGACAACGCTTCACTGGAGTCAGGTTACTGCAGTGATACGGGCACTACTTGTCAACTCTCTCCTCTTTTTCTTTCACTAGAATATTCCAGTTTAAAATGGCCTTGACCCTTCGTCTACTGTAGTGTCCAACTTTCGTTGTGTGACAATTGACAGCTCACTGAGGTTGGCTTTATCTTTCTGCTACAAACTCCCTCGCTTGAACAACTAATGCCCATCTCGAACATAGTGACCCAGAACAGCCATAGTGAAGCGACCGGACTTGAAATGCAGAAGGCTCAGTTCTGAATTTTAACTTAGTTGGATGAACTCAGATCTACACCAGAATGATTTTTGGTCTGCATGTCTGTCCCGGTCATTTCTCGTTTGTACGAACACAGCACCTGCCAGCACAGAGAATCCTGTTGTGTTAGTCACTGAAAAATGCAAAACCAAAAACAATATTTATTTCCCCAATGATTTAAAACTCAGTAATACTCAAACTGGAATAATGAAATACAGAAGCCAAAAAGACATAAAAATATCTCAAACAACTACTCTTTCTCCCCCGTACACTGTGGGGAAGCCTCTTTTCCAGGGTAGTTCCAGGCATTTCAATCTGTATTTCATGGTAAAAAAATCATTTTGCTACATAGCTATACATACCATGCAACATCCTTCCATTCTTGCTTTCCTCCTCTTATTTTCTCACTTTTCCTTCTACATTGACACCATTCACTGACATCAACAGCATCCTCTCCAAAGGGCACAGGTACAGCTCAATACAACCCTGGAGCAGGGATCTGGCAAGGGGTGATCCAAGGGGAGAAAGGACCTGGATTCCACATTACCACATCTGCTATGTGCTTCAGTTTCCTCCCTGTACAGATGGGATCTACACCATTGTGTAGATCTATGGACTACGAAAGTAAAAGGAATCCTATAAAATGGTCAGATGTTATTTAATAAAATTAGCTTCTGCCTGTGCAAGTGTTTAATGCATACGTTAATGTAGCATACCTTTTCCTTGTTGATTCTCAGCAATAGTAAGAAATATTTCTTCTTGAAAGCAAAACCTCACTTGGGAACATCAGAAATATGCAGAATATTGTTTTGTTTGGCACATTTATGCTTTTAAAACCTTTTGCTCTAAGAGTCTGTCCATTCAGATGAAAAGCAAAGATTTTATTTTTAAGGCATGATATATCACACAGAGTACCTATGGAAAAAGATCGGGACAAAAAGCACTCTCAACACTCTGAAATTGCATGAACTGTATTGTGGCTGATATGGTCTTGTCAGTCACTCTTTCTTCTATGTTTTATGAACAAATTAAGTCTGTTCCAAACACAAGTCTCTGCTCTGTCAGACCTCAGACCCAACGTTTGCAAATACACATTTGACTGACAAGCCAATGAATGATGTCCTCTTTCAAAAATGTCCTTGTACGCTTAAAAAAAACTGGGAGAGGTGTGGTTTATAGACTTCTGATTTATGAATTAAATAGGACCTGGGAGCTGTTTAAATAAAATCTCCATGGAAACTTGTACTTCACAAGAGAAGCCTGTGAAAGAAAAGAGCAACGACAGCTAAAGAGAAAATAATCTTACCAGATATAACCCCCTGTAAAAAGTCTGAAAGACAAAATGAATGAAAAAAAATCCGCTTAGAAAGCTGAAGCAAGCAGGTGTTTTGCCAGAACTGGGGTACTTTTAAAATAATTACACTGAAACAGCAGCAGGTTGCATGCATACTGGACTAGAAAACCCCAAACCAGTCTGTAATAACAGTTTGAAAGCTGTTTTTCTGAGGTGGTAAGAGGCCTTTGGTGAGCCACTCTGAGTTTTGGAAACTCATTTATCACAGCTATAGCAGCTGTGCATGAACACATGTAGTATACCCAAAAACAAAAGTTGGATTTTGGGGACTGAATTACAGGGGTTGTGCTGGAACAGTGCCATCAGGAGCCCACGCTCAGCTCACAAAAAGGAGTGTGTGCATGTAGACCTCAGAAACAACAGTACTTATGTGCATGTCTAGTCTGACTGCAAAAGCAATTCTGTAAATATTGCTATACATTTTACCTATATAGTACCTGGCTCTGGCAAGGTAGAGTCTTTGTCTCGGTGGATAACCAGGACACTGCCCTGTCCCTATAGAAAGCCCTTCTGCACACTTATTCCGAGGACACCACCTATATGGTAAAAAATATTGACAGTCTGCTGGTGTCGTAAAGAGTGTGTGCTGAAATGCATTCTAAACTTACACAGAGTAAAATGTTAACCCTGAATTAACCCTAATTTACTCACAGAGTAAATGTTAACCCTCACCCTACCACTGGTTTCCATCACAACACAGGCAAGGATGGAGAGGTGGAAGGGACTTCACAGGTCCTGGGACTCAAAGCTCTTTGGGATAACCTCACTGAGAAATGGATAGGACACAATTAATTACAGGGCTTAATCCATAGTCCCAGTTGTATAAACAGCTCTCTCCTGACATAAATGTTCTGTTGGAAAATAGCTGGCAGTAAGCAGATTAAAAACCAAGGGCAATCCATGGTATGATATGCACTTATTCAGGATGAAAGGAGTTTGCTTGTATTGAAATGAACTGCCTGGGAACAGTACTACATCCTAAAACATAAGATAATAAGAGTAATTAAATTTATATTAAAAAATAAATCTGGTTTTCTTGTACAGGCAAAGTTCCTTAATTATCAAAATGCCAGATAGGATGATAACTCTTGCAGGCCTCATCTCACAATAAATACAAGACACCGGGGGTTCTAACAACCACTATTGTCAGGTGTTTGAAGAAGATATTAATTAAAAATAAATTGCCACAAGCAGCATAGACAGGCACTTCATAGCTGCTCAAATCATCACCGTGCCACAGGAACACGATTGCACAGTTTTCAACCATTTTTTGTAAAGGAGAAAGCACAGCTATTTGATCCACGTCTGCACTATTTTTAGCAACAACTCTAACGATGGTTTTAAACTTCTGTTTCATTTCTAGATTTCCCCATACAAATGTGGCCCTTCTGAAACACAGCAGGAAAGCTGTTCCATGTGAGATATTGCCCATAGATTGTGCAGTATCTGCAAATTATGAAAAACAAATTGATCCCTTCTGAGGTCGCAGAGATGTGCCATGGTATTCCATCTATTGAAGCACAACCAGACAGTCCCACCTTAGTAACTGGCCATAAATCTGAGGTGACTCTGGAAAAAATAAAAGGAGCTACTTCAGATTCCTTAAAAAGAGAGAGAAGAATCTTCCACTGAACAACATTTTTCCTTGATTTCAATCATTAAAAATCATTATTTGATTCTGTTCTCTCAGTTCCTCACAGACAGTGAGGAATATTCTAATCTTTATTGAAGAGAATGAAGCCACTGAACTACGGGCTACAGCTAACAACTCAGCTAGGATGAGATGGAAGCACTTCAAACATAGTATCTGTGATTGAAAGATGAGATCTTAATTGCCTTGATCCTTTACCGTAAACTAGCAATTCTAGATGCCTCTAATGGTTATCTGATATTCTCCAGTAATTTTAGATCATTAGGAAACATCCTCTTCCATTCCAACCAACTGCATTGAAACAAGTAATTTTTTTTCTTAAGATGTGACAGCAAGCAGCTAAACTCACTACTGCAGTCACATTGATTTTCCTACTGTAAGAACACCTAGAACTTCCTTCTATGTTTTGGTTTTATCTTTTTTATTTCACAGAATTAGCCTATCATTATAACTTTTGAACTGAGAATTAATTCCCAATTAAAATGTTGGATTCAGACCAGTTGAGAGGCCAGCTCTGACCTTGAAAGATCACCTGCCCAGAGATGTAGGATTTTGGTTGCATTAGAAAGATGACTGGGGCATTCACTTTCAAGAACTTCATATCCAACAAAGTTAAAGAAATAAATCTAAGTTAACGTAATTAATAAAAAGCATACATTTAGAGCTTGCACTGTAGGTACTGTAAGTATATCTGAGTAATTTCCATGGCTGATAACTTGTGCTGCTTTCTGTGAATTATGGTTATTTTGGTTTGGCTTCCAGGACTCTCCTTTCCTCAGTATTTTCCAGAATTATGTTCACAACAACTCATTTTCCAACAACCTGCTCAAACTGACCATGTGACAGAACCACCCCCCTCACTGATGGGATGCACACTGCAGGGTATGCTTCCATCTGCTTGTGTGCCACTTCAGTCAAAACGAGATCAATTAGCAAAAACATATAATGTTATTTTCATTACTTAAGCTAACAAAGCTTATTTACACTAAAACAAGGAACACTCGAGCATTGGACAAAAAGACATGCCAAACACTAAGCAGGGAAGACAGCTGGGAGCAGGGAAATAAAGGTAATATCCTACAGCTGGAATATCTGAAAATGGGAGTATGTGCTCCATTACCCTGACAGCACCACTTCTGTCGATTCTTCGCATACAGGGATTGAGCTTTTCCCTCCTAATTCTATTATGGAAAACTTTTATATTAAAATATATATATATTATTATTATTGAAAGGCACAATTCTCTGTTAAGACTTGGAAGGGAAAGGGGATTCCAGATGTCCTCCAAATGTTTGGAACACCCCCTCCTGCTTTCTGTATGAATACAGAAGTTTTCTTAGCACTATAGTTCAGTACCACATTAAAAGTGAGAGCCTTTTCTTACCTGGCTATTTTTAAGTCTTAGAGACTTACTGATTAGCAAGACAGTAGATGAAGAGCAAATTCTTGAGGACTGGATTTATTGCTTTGTCACAGTCTGCAGGTGTGAATGTTGCTTTACAGGATGATTTCCTTCCAAAGGGGCTGAATGGAGCATTTTGATTTATGGATTCAACATCACTCATGGACTTGGAGGCCAGCAGATCCAGTGCTAAACTTGGGCTTCTCTTGAGATCTTTTGAGGTACTTTTATTTCCCCATCACCGTTGCATTCAAGTGCTTCAGAAACACTTATAAACTCAAACAATGGTATCAGCTAAACCTCTTTTCTTCCACAGGAGAAATATCTGGGGCAGACTAAGGGTATTTTTTTTTTTTGCATGTATATGAGCAAACAATAAAGACAGCAAGAGGAAAAACTCACAGAAGGATCCATGTCATTTACATCGAACAAGGAGCTCAACTCGTCTTGCTTCCACAGCCCCGAAATCCCCACAGAGGTTTTCCTATCACCTCACATTTCACCACTGTATCTTTGCAGCAGAGAGATCCTGGGGGAAGGATCCAGCCAGCGCTGCAAAGGACTCAGGAGAGTTAAGGCAGAGACCTTGAACCGCACTCTGCATTACAGTGAGCCCTCAGCGCAGGACATCAGGCTGATGTGCTCACGGTAATGATTGTTGCTAAGCAAAGGGAGCTGATGGCTGCCTTTTGTGCTGAAGTTTTCAGGATGTGTGGCCTCGCTGAATGGTCGGGAGGTCAGGAATGCATAGGTCACCCTGGTCAGACCCAGGCCCAATTGAATGGGACACCTCTCATGGCAGATGGAAAGGGGAAATTTGCTGCCATGGTTGTAGGCATATGTAGCAGCAAGGAGTTCAAAAGAAGCACAAGGCTGCATACGGTCCTATCCCAGTCCCACGCCTCCCCACCTTAACCTCTGAACACGCATCTCTCCTTAAAACACGCAGCAGAGGATATCTTGAATTACTCCAACCTCAGCCCTGTCAAATTAGATTTAACACCAGGTCAGCCAAGAAACTATGCTGTGAATATGTGACATAGAGGAGGCAGCAAACTGATCTAGTGTATGCCTTGCTGGCACTGTCTTGATTTCTTTCACCAATTCTTTCACTCTTCACACTTCAGAGAACTGTAATTATGTGAAAGAGTCACAGGAGATGGCTGCGCCCACCTGCAGACCTGCTGGTACTGCAGTCCCAGTGTCCCTGCTCCTGTTCTATCACAAAGTCACACCTCATCACCTGCTCTTGTTATGGCAATGATGTTCAGAAGTCACTTCAGCAAACTGAGAGAAAACCATTCACTGCATTTTTGCAAATTAGTTTTCAGCCACCACTGGGTCACTAAATGACGGGGCCGTAGAGCTGAGAACAGGTAAGGAGGGTATGAGGGATCAGACCTTCTTACAGTAGGGCTGAGGGTTTACCTGAGCCTTTTGAGAGAGCCTGGGGACTGATCACCAGAGAGCAGTCTGAGCTCAGAGGAACTTCACTCATCAAGTCTAAGAAACAAGAACTGACCCATTTCAGAACGCTTCCTTCACGCTCGTACAGCTCTGGGAAATAGGACAGACGAACACGCGCAGGGATCAATAATAGCCAAGTGCTGCAGTGAGGCCATTAGGATCAGCCCATCCATCAGGGCTGCAAGAGCTCTTTCCACGCCTCGCTGTAGCCTGAGGCCTGGCTGAGACAGATCTGCGGTGTCCGTCCCAGCTCTTGACTGGCACGTTTGGAAAAAAGGGCTCTTAGCAAAAGCGTACAAGGCCACCTCTCTCCAGAGCATTGGTTTTCAGTCCTTGCTACCAGGATACCACAGTGCTTTAGGGTCAGAGTCCCTCAGCAAAACATAATCCAAGAATACTAAATGAGCTGCACAAAGCTGTAGTTCTGCTGCCCTTCGCAGGAAGGGAAGTACGAGGTGGGGGGTTCTGGGGAAGGGAAGACAAGGTTTTTTTCTTAAATAACTGTAAAAGGAGTGGTTTGAATTCAGTATATGAGGGCTTACACAAATGGTGAAGTCTCCCTACGTGATGGATGAATCCACCATTTTATCTAATGTGAAGTCACCAGAGATGCTGTGCAGGTGTGATACAGCAGGACAGGACCCAACAGCATCCTTCCCTTTGGGCTCTGCTGCTCTGGCAATTTGGGGAACCATTCAACACATGGATTCTTAAGGTGTGGGTACATAGTGGCTTATGGGGAAAGTGCAACATTGCCTGAACTGCTAATTCCAATGTAATACAAATAATTACGAATTTATACTCCCGTAGGCTCTGATCATTGCACAGGCAATGGTTTGAAAGAATGCAAATAATGAAGAATCCATTACACCATTGCATAAGTTATTTCATCGATTTGCACTGGTACAAATGCAAAATAATCAGTGTTTCTCACTTCCGGACTTAGGTGTGAGATGTCCCAAAGCAGTGTGCAGTACATCACATAGATTTATGCACAATTTTTATGCTTATGTTTTTTAGAGGTGGATGATATCAGAAATGAGTAATGGGTCTGTAACACTGTAAGTGTAACAAGCTCTGCAGCCAAGATCAAAATTTAAGTCTAAGCACACGTATTTTTAATGCCAGCTACTACAAAAGCAAAGTAATTGTACCAATGTTACCAAAACTTCTACAAATTACATGTGGCCAGTTTTCTTCTTGCTCAGAATGCTGAAACACAGCAGGACAACAGCAGCAAAGAAAGGCAGGCACACATGTGCTGTCTTCTAGAAGATTGTTCCCAGGGAAAACCACAGAGCCAGGAATTCTTGCAAAGACCGAACTCAGAGTAAAGTAGGAAGGCAGTGCCCACCAGAACAGCTATCTGCATTTGAGCAANAAAGGAAAATAAATAGGTTAATCTGTTGTAAACTGATTTTGACCCTGAAGGTGATCACAGGTACACAGCATTACGGCACTTTAAACTGTTTTATGCAAAGCTTAAGAAAGACCCAGCAACAAACAAAGCTTTTTTTGTGTTTGCTAAACAAAGCATGAAAGAATAGTGACAAAAGTAGGAGGAGCCGAGTTTGTCCGGACAAAGCCAGGAGGAGGAGCCTTCATGCAATGGAAATGCAGTTCAGTGGTCCTGGATTGATATGCTCATCCTTTAAACCCCCAGGGCTGGGAGATCACAGGGCCTGAAAGTCCATCAAAGAGCACTTCTCTGTATTGATCCAGTCTGGAGCGGAAGGCTGGTGGGGGTCTGCTGTTCTCTATAAGGCTGCCTCCGAAGATAATCAGCTTTTCTTCCTTGGAAATTAGGGAATTCCAAACATCAAGAAAGTGTTATTTCAAGTATGGCATCAGTTTAAACCCACAGAAAGATGAACGTGTGTGGGGCTGTTTTTTTTGTTTTGCTTTGCTTTGGTTTCTTTAAGAAAACAAACCAGTGTGTAACATGATAGACTGGTACACATTTTAACCTGAAATTACACTCCGAACGCTTCACACGTTCACTCGAACCTGTCAACAGCAGAATCTGCAGCAGATGTCTTTAAACCCTTAACACACTTTCCTATTTATGTTCGGATGCTCAAACAGCACGGTAGCACCTGACTTTAAAAAAATACCGTGTCTTTTTCTCAATGACTCTTTGGGTTGCCTTGTACTGCAGGCAGGCAATTACTTGTCAGTTCAGCTTTAGTTTAAGACACTTAGGGTTCGACAAAAGGGAAACGGCAGTCCTGGAGAACATTTAGCTCTGACAGCTGTGACAGACTCACCCTTCAGCTGTAGCTTCCAGGTGATCAGCAGTGTGCTGGGGAGCCCCCGATCTGCCTCTCCCAGCTCTGTGTTTGGTTTATTACCAATTCTACAGGCAACATGCATATGTTAAAGGGTTGAACACGCACAAAGCAGAAGCAAGCGGGGGTGAAATCAGACAATCTAGCACTCTCCAGTGTAACTAGAGAGTGACAGTCATTAATCAGCAGTTCGTTTGACACTGGAAACTGTTAGGATATTTTATTTATTCAAGGGGAGCCGTGTTGAGCAAACAGGATGATACGTGCTTTTCCATCACAGCATGTGCAATCCGACTTGCTAAAACTTCGAAATATTTTAATATCATTAAATTGCTGCATTTGGCTTCAATAAATAAAACAGCTGACAAGTCTGTCAAACCTTAGAGATCCCCACCAGTGACAAAACAATCGATGATATCTTGGTATTTGAAACTATTTCAGGTGACTACGATTGCTGCAGAGAAATGTGGTTAAAACTACCCCCGAGCGTTACCTTTCTGTGAGTATAATCATAATGAACTGAAAGAACAGAAACACAGCAGCTGGGAAATAGTCAATTTTCTGTTTCTCAAATGAAAAAGGGTCTCAAAGGATGCGATTCTTCCCAAACCCTCAGCACTGGTGGTGTTACTGGGAGCAGCAGGGCAGCAACTGGAGGGCTCTGGGAACCACAGACACAGCCAAAGCACTTTGCTGAGCAAATTTCAACCAACTCCCATGTGCTAGAGCTTTGGGTGTTTAGATATCTAAAAAGTGATTCAAAGCTTTTTCACCCTCAGAATGTAGATGTTGATCATTTCCCTTTCATTTTCCTCTGGGGGAAAAAATGTCACTCACACTATTGAAAATAGCAGCAATGATAGAAATGAGTTTCTCCTTCTGTCATATGCACACAGCCTAACTCTTAAGAGCTTCTTTTAAGGCTATTTATTGTTGCAGATCGTTTTATCCTACATAGGCAAAGAGTTAATTAGTCAAGATTATTAATGTTTTTTAGCACAACGTCTATAGCTCCATCCAGAAAGTTTACTAATCTAGTCAGAATACAGAGCAGAAAAGCTGCTGTCCCAGGAACCTAGTAATCTCTGGCTTCTTTTACAGAGGAAATTTTAACAACTAGAATTATGCCATTTGAATTATACTCATTTGTTTAGTGCACACACGCTCATGTAGTAGTGATACACTAAACAGAAAAGAATAAAATAAATAAAAAAAAATGCTTTTGTGTTCTGATATTATCACATCCACATAGGAAACCACGGTAGTGAAATGAGCCAAGCAAGCACTCTACAAACAAGAGTAGGAAAAAGGTTGCTGCTCATCAGCCTGCCCCCGAGCATCTCTGCAACACCATCTGCCAGAGGTCATCACCTCCTCAGGCCCAGCAGCACTGCTCATGTTTGCTTCCAAAGAGCTTCAGTCAGAGCGAGCCAGGTTAACTTGAACAGTTTAAACAGACCTAGGTTTGCTTAACCTGAAGCTAACCTGGAAGTGCTCTTGTAAACAGCTGTGCTGGTGAATCTGAGTTGTAAATCTACATTCATCTGTACCAGCCCAGTTGGACCTGGAGACAGACACGTTAATTAAAGCCATAGTGGGCAGGTTTCCCTGAAACACAGCTACAGAGCCAGGTTGTCTGAGGCTGGATGGGTTGAAAACCAAGACATAAATGAGGAAGATAAACATCAGTGATCCCTATTGTTTCACCTCGACCATTTTCTGCTGGTGATTTCGGAGCCATCAGGTGAGGACAAGTGGGTATAAGGAGGGGAACCTTCGGGATGGCTCTGCAGCTTGGCACGGGGAGGGCATTGCATGCCTAAGGACTGGCCTCCAAGACAAAAGCAGACATTTGGGATTAGCTGAATTTAAGAAGGGCGATAAAAGGTAGGGGGTCAACTGCTTACATAGGAAGATATGGAAAGGAGCTCATGAAAGTCATTAGGACAGTGGTTAAGGAAGACAAACTTAGTATAAGTATTTTGACTTCCTAATAATCGATACAGAACCAAAAAAAAAAAAAAAAAGGCAAGGCATGTTACATGGTGAAAACACCAGCAGGAATTGTTCACAAAGAGCTTGAACTGAAAAGGAATGCTGTAAAAGAAAAAACAAAACCAAAAAAAACTACTGTGCTCCTGTGAAGGACATCCCAACGTCCAGTACAGTGAGTTCAGTTCTAAAATGAACTCAGTTTCAGGTACCTAATGAATTATTGCACATATATGTAAAAGCACTTAGAGGTGTCAGGAGGAAGCAACAAATGTTGAATTTCTTCCACATTTCTACTGTGTTCCCACACAGAAATAAATTGGCTTGATTTGAGAAACCAAATCAAAGTATGTACCATGATAATAGGAATCTGGAGAGGGGAAAGGGAAAAAAAAAAAAGGGCAAGTAAAGCCAAAATAGATTATCATCATCACTGGGTGGATTTGTTTGGAGTGTGAGACCACGGCAGCATGCTATCTTCTTGGTTAGCACAATGCAAGAGCTGGAGTTCCTGCAACATGAAGACAAAATTCCATTCACTTCTACGGCTGCAGAGGAAACCCACTGCATCTGTCGTCAGAGAAAACCACTCGGTAGGGGTGATACCTCCCATAAGCATACTTGGCTGGATACTTGGGTGCGCTGATTTTATTTTTTATAGAAAGAATAAGCACTAGTTTGTATTCATCACTTAGGACAAACTGAAAATCTCACTGCTCCTCACTGTAATGCTCTGAGAAGTGGGATGAGGAACCAAGTTCTCCGTGATTTTTGAAGGTTTCTTGCAGCAGTTTTCCCATGTGCTGATTCACTGAGATAGTAAGTGGGGGCTGGATGCTCCAGCTCCCATTACTTAGCGAGTGCAGGAGCTCACCACTTTACAAAGGCAGGCCTAAGGCTCATGCTTAGACAGTATCGACTTCAGTGGGCTTTCGATCTGGCTGCTGTCTGCCAGACACGTTGTGAGAGGGAGCAATGCCCAGCTGCGGGCAGCAGTCCTGGTGGGAGCACAGAGGGAGATGCAAAGATATCCAGAATTCCTAAGAGAATCATAGAATCATACAAACACAAGGTTGGAAAGGACCTACAAAGTCATCTAGTCCAACAATCCTCCTATCACCATCCCTACCCACTAAGCTACTAAATCATATCCCTTAGCATCTTGCTAATGAATGGCAAAGGGAAGGCACAACTGAAAACTCAGAGAAAGGAAAACAAATATTGTCCCATTTAAGTTCAAGGGTGTGTAAAAGTAAACGTACTCAGTTTTTTTCTGAAGAAATGTCTCTTTTAAGCAGCCATATCAAAACCACCCACAACTGGACAGAAACGGGTGTACTGTGAGATCTCCATTGCTTCAGATGACACTACTGTACTTAGTTTCAACGAAAAACAGCCCCAAAGTTTGCAGGTTTAACCTTTGGCTCAATGTGAATATAGCATCCCATCTGCTTTGTACCGTTTCAGATCTTCATGCAGCATGTGGCGTGAAGCACTTTTCATTTCTGCTGTGCTTAGTAAATTAGCCAGCAAGCAGGGAGCAGACAATAATAGCAGATTCCTATTGGATGACTGGGTTTGATTTGTTGCATCTTTTAGTGTTTTGATCATTTGGACTGAAGATAAGACGCACGCAATTTGGTAGCTGGCAAAGTGGGATTTAATAAGTCTCCTGTAAAACACAGCATGTATGCAAACAGCCCAGAGGATTAGACTCCACTTGCTTAGTTTAGAACTTGGTGCAGCCAACCTGAATAATCAAATGGAGGAACAAAAGTTGTGAATCCCCTCAATGCACTGCTTCATTAGGATCTCCTTACAAAAAAAGAAAATGGGACTCATCTGATCAGCCAGATTTTATGGCATCTGATTAGACCACCATTTTCTCAGCAGGTCCCCTTTCTTTAAACTGTTGACTATGGATGGCCTGCTGAATAGGATGAACTTTGGACCACTAAATTGCAGCATTATGGTTATTTAGTGTAATTTATGAAAAAGAGAGAAGTCGTGATCACCTACTTCATATTGCTAATGATATCTCCATTTATCAGAACACATACGAGTTTGGATCATCATTTTTGCCTCACAGTCACAGAACACTGTCCAATTAGGTACCAAAAATTATGTTTGCCAACAGGGCTGTACAAATACTGAATTAAGATTTAACAGTCTTTATATAATCCTTTATGACTGTTGACTGTTTGCTGCCTTGCATTAAGCTCCACATCATCTCAGCACGTTCACTTCGGTTTCCTTCATTCAGTATTTTCTATTTGCATTTTACTGAAACTAGTCTAAAAATAAAAAGAAAAGCTGAACTTCATTATTCTGTTCTGCATTGTTTCATCTAAAGAGCAATTAAAAACAGAACAAACTAAAAAGATGCTGTGAGAATCACATTACCGTGATTTTCGTGTAAAAGTCCCCTCTCACTGAGTGAAAAGAGATCGATTTCCAGTTATAGAAGTTATCACTTTGTCTTTTTTCCCCTAACAAATAAGACTGCGGAGCACTTCTCATAGAGGCAAATTCCTAAATTGCTGATTATTACAGGTAGTGATTTATTCACTGTGTCAGTTCCTAACCATCCTTACAAGCTGCAGCTATGCAAGTTAACAATGAACCATCAGGGAAGCCAGGAACAACACCTGTAGCTGATGCTACAGGGCAGAAGGCAACTGAATAGGCAGAGTAACTGAATCCTTACATAGGATTGAGCACGTCCTGTCCCAGATCCATCCAAACTACTGGAAGAGGTTCTTGCCCCCAGCCCACTCATAACCAGCCATATACTGCCAGTTATAAGTATACAGAGGGCTGTACAGCTCCCCACTGGTGGCTGACACCTGCCCCTCTCTGCAAGCAGGAGGTTGACGGGCACTTCTAATCTATCCAATGAGTCAGTGGTCAGAAGCCCTGGAAACACAGCTCAGCCTCGAGCCTGTGTCTTAATTCTGAATCCAGCCTCTGGGAATACATCTGTTGCTGTCACTTGGTAATAAATGGCCGTGGGGATATTGTTCTGGAACAACTAGGAATAACTGTGATATAATTACTCCAGCACAGCCACCGGGACAGCAGCATAAACACTTCTGTTTTCATTTGAATACACTTCAGAATAGCAAATCTACTCATGCAGTTCTTTCAAAAGAAGAATCTTTTTTGTCAGCTTCCTCGTGTAGTCAAGCCATGGTCTATTTGATGTCTTCTCTGCAGATTTTTCTGCAGCCACAACTAAGATTCAGAAATCTACATGGATACCCTCCAAGAGCCAGCAGCTTGCTCTACAGTCCTCAGCAGGAGCGATTTGTTCTCTAGCATATTTTATTAACATGCTGATATTTCTGCAAGAGTATGAACGTTCCTGTGGTCACAGCCCATATTTGCTGTCACAGAGACCCTGAAATCACCGTGGGCTGGTGCATGCTCTGAAGTTTGGGATTTTGATTAGGATCAAACAGCAGCAGATACTGTGAAACACCCCCAGGTGGGATGGAGGAAAAATGGAGCCTCAAGTGAGGAGTGTGTGCCAGCCCTCCACCACAACACTACCCCTCAGAGGCAGCAAAGCTCACTACACGGCACTAAAACCAAGTGAGAGAACCTTTATCTTATTTCTCATCCCAAATTGCTATTTCCCACTCAACAGAGGAAAGCTTGCTGCAGCAGCATTCACAGGGAAATACTCTTCCTTTGATTTGACGTTAACTGTGAACCTGCTGTAAAGTTATCAGCACAGACCCAGCCACAGGGTATAGTCTTGTTCTTCGGATGCAGAAGAGCTCCTGATCTGCCCTCCTCCTCACTCTGTACCTGTTCAAGCAGCTTCTCAAGAGAAATAGGGAGAAACTCTGTACAGAGTAACATTATATGATAACGTGTCTCTAATGTCATTCCCTGTAACAAATACAAAGTTCATCTAATAGCTTTGTCTAAAAGCCTTTCCTGAACAAAAAAAAAAGAGTTGTTAGGTAGGGAAGTCAACAAGGGAGTTTCTCAGGCAGCTTTCTAACCACCTTTGCCAAATCAGATGCTGATGCTTCCCATTAGCAGTGTGCTCAGAAACAACGAACAGAAGGGAGGAAGCCAGAAGAAAGCCATTAGTTCAGCTGTCAATGCATATAAGTGTCCTCAGGTGTCATCAAGTGTGAAGAAGCAGTGGCAACCATTTGACATTACTACCTCTGTGGAAGAAATCTTCACAACAGAGGCAGAATTTACAAAATCATGCCATTCTACCAGAATTCATCAGCTCTTGGGATGTGAATCTCTGGCTTAAAGGTCTCCTGGCAGCTGAGTAGACAAGTTGACCAAGGACAACTCTTGGGCAGGGTGAGTGGGCAACACACAGACCTCTATTTCTTCTGAAAATGGCAAGAGACAGAACTCTGCTAAAGCTCTCCCAGCCTCTTGTCACTGCAGCATCTGCGTGTTGGTTGTTAAGCATTGCTGTGGGTGCAGAGAAGGAAAACCATCCTTAAAACCTTCTGTTGAGACAGCACAGTGATTGTAGAAGAAACCCTCCATCTCAGTAATCACTTGCTTGTCGTAGCACCCTCACATTACTCAACCTTTCTAAGGGGACTCTGCACGATAAACCTGGTAGTGGTGGTAACGCACATCACAAAGCTGAGGACAGACAGCAAGCAAGGCTCAGAGGTGACCCATTCTTTGAGAATCAGCAGTTCAGGAAACGGGCTAAACGAAAACATGTGCTCCTGGCTGACCTCAGTTGCTGGAATCACTGTAGTATCACCAGATGAACCTGACAGAAGCAAAACTTTCTGAGACCAGAGAAAGACAAAGTTCATGAGACTCAGCTAAGTCAGCTGAGAACATTTCTGTGTTTCCCTGTATAAACACCTCCCCATCAGATCTCCCACCTGAATAGTAACATTCACTCTTCTCAGTCTGAGCACCTACATCTCTTGTGTTGGCAATACAGGGAAACAGATTTCCTTCCCAGCTGGTATGCTGGTGCCAAATTGGAGGGACTCTGTGACTGCAGTCCATAAACACTTCTCCATAAGGAACTCAGCTTGTTACCTGATCCCAGTAGCACAACAAAATTGATGCTGTAGGAATCTAGTATTATCTAGTACAAAAAAAAAATAGAAAAAAATCATCCTGCTGGAGCAGCAACATGTGGCAAAGTAGTGGGAAGGGGTAAAAATGGGATCTGAGCTCCAAAACTGCTGTGGTGGGATTCCCAGAGGTCTCCCAGAACTCTCCACTCCTTAAAAGAATGAACAAACAAAACAGCATTGTGAAAAACAGCACATAACACGTATTCCATGCATAGGTTTCCAGCAGGCAGCTGATATTTAGAGGTTTTCCTTTGCTGAATAAAATAAAACTACATACACTTCTGTACATCAGCAGAGCTTTTGCATGAAGCAAATACTTCTGCTTTGTGCAGCATTGCTCAGGGGTTCCAACTGGATACGAGGTGGGTAAACAAAATTTACATACACTGTAGGGACTGTGCAGTAATATCTTAACTAGCACATCACTGACAAGGACGTTTTGATACTTCTCACTTCTGCACGTGCATTATGTATTTCCTGTGCAACACAGAACAAAAGAAGTAAGGGGTTCAAGTATGTAGAAATGATACTTGCCCCAGAAATAGATTGTGAGCTGTATCATTTATATGATATCAGTAATACACGATTGTCATTTAAAAAGCAGGTTTTCAAAATGCCTCAGATATGTTTCAGTAAGACTTTTTTTCTCCCCTGTGGAAAAATGCTGTGTGTATTCTAACAATTATTACACCTTTATCCTGTGCATCAACTCTGTTTCTAAATGTCTGAACTGACAGCATGTCTGGTCACATGAGTCCAGTCGACAAATTTGGCTAACGGTAACGCTTTAGGACAAAATTATGAAAAAAATGACAAATTAGCAATGGCACCTAATCAATAAATGACACAATATGGAATCCATGAAGCTGATAATGCAATATCACAATTCTCTTATTTCATAAAATAAATTACTAGAGCTAAGCATGTGCAAGAAGACGTCGCAGTTCCAGTTGGTTTTCCCCCCAACAAATAATACATTTATCCTGAAATATATAGATTAGAGCTCTAAAATGATCAGCAGTGGACTCTTTTTTTTCCTGAATCTCACTACTTTTAACCCTAAAACAACCATTAATAACCAATCTGCGAAGTGCAGCTGCCCCAAGACACCCTTTGATACAATTCATCGTGCTTCAGATGAAGTTCCCATCTGGAATATTATCAGAACACTACGTGACATATCTGTTTGTCTTTTCTAAAGGAACTTCATAACTTCCCTGCTTCATCTTGAAAATACTATCACAGCACTGACATTTTGGAAAGAACTTTTAAAATATTTCAAGATTAAACTGGCTTTCAAATCAATTTTCCTAAAGTGCAGTCAAAAGCTATGTTAAAGTACTGCAGTAATAGTACTGGGAAGTCTGAAATTACTTGCCTTTATTCTTACGACTGGCTTTGAAGACTTATCTAAACTTTGCAGGCTGACATTTCTCATGATGTGGTTTTCAAAAAAAGTTCTGTAAAAAAAAATAGGGAGAAAATTTGTTTTATAATTTTGAAATGATCAGAGGAGAAGCTGAGCTAATCGCAACAGAGAAATTATGGTAAGGTCTCCCCTTTCTGCTGTTTTCTGATCATTCAGAGCAAATCTAGATATAAAGAGCCCAAATCATCCTGGTACATTTTGCATTGAGGGAACTGTGCTTTGCTCACTTGCTCATCTGGAGAGGTACTGAAGGTACCCCTGCTATCAGGAGCTGGCAGCAGCTGAAGAACTCTAAAACAAACTCCTTGAGCTTTCCTTTAAAAAGGAGTTTGCAAAAAATCGAATAGCACAGAGAAAACGTCCAGTTGGTGTTTCCATGTAGGTGCTGACATACTCAGAAGGACAGATGGGACAGACACTTGGAAATGACCAAGTGTATGGTTATGGATTTGTTCAACTGACCACTGTCATTATTTTCAGGAAATACGAAGAAGTTGTTACGCTGAAGCAGCGTGTCCTCAAACATCCACTTGTCACAGGCTGGACAGTAAGACACAAGAATGTTTTTATTAAAAAAAAAAGTACAAAAAGGGAAAGAGCATGGTTCTCCTGCACTATACTAAGTTTTGGACCAGCAAAGCACCTGCCTGAGACCAAGGTACACAATTCCTTTGGATGAAAATACATACAGGTGAATGAAAGCAATGACAGCAGCTGAGCTTCATGTTGCCAGCATGTGTCAATGTCGTGTCTCATGAAGATTTCAAAGCCTGGCTGCTTAGAACAAGGAATACAAGTCTGTACTTTCCAATGTTCTTAAAGGAGGGAGGTGGAAAGTTTCAACTGGAAGAAAAAGAGAACATATTCCATCATGGAAAAAAAAAAATCTTGAAAAATAAATAGAAATTATTTCTTTAGAAGACTTTTTCAAACCTGAAAGATTTTGAGAACAAAGGAGTTTACTAAATTTTCTTTTTTTTTTTTCCTCTTTTCTTCTTTTTTTTTTCCTAAAGAATGCATTAACCTTCTGATAAGGAAAAATGAGGATGTTGACTCACATAGCCAAGACAACCTGCTTACAGCAAGGATTGTACTTAACCCTGCAAAGCCTTATGTGCATGCCTATCTCTGCTGCTAAGAGTACTCATAATCCCGCGCAACAGGAAAGGGCACAGACAATAAGGGTGGGTAAAATATCCTTTTGGCTATCTTGAGAAACTGGCAAAACACGCTGATGTATTTTAACCAAATCCCTCAAATACACAATTCTGACTATCACATGTAACCTTGAGACAGAGCATCACGCCTACAGCCATGATTCCGTTGCTTTAAATCTACCCTCAAACAGCTCATGCCACAATCCATGCTCTCAACCCTTCTCCTCTTGCTCCAGTCTTAGCAAGAGGTCAACCCAGCTGAAAAAAAAAAAAAAAATCCATTCTGGAAGAAAAAGATTAGTTTACAGTGACATCAGCTCCTTGATCCAGGTGCCCACATGAATGTTCACCATGGCACAAGGCAGAGGGCACCTTTGACTGCAGCTCAAAGCATGAAACCAGACCTCACGGCCTCCAAGCACTCTTGCTGGACACTGCCATGGTGTGAACATTAAGTCAACAAAATATCATATATAATTAACAAAATTCCAGCTCAACACTCGAGGGTGTTTGGCAGGAATACATCATTCCTTCATGCTTGGACTCACACCACCCAACTTGCAATGATGATCTTCAAGTTAAGTAATTGTAGAATATTTTGGGTCAATTTACACACACTTCTATGCAAGACTTCAAAAAAAAATAATCAAGCTTCTTCCTGTAGCATTTTACTATCACTTAGGGGAGGAGAAAAGAATAGAAAAGAGGTAAAAGGTGTCCTTCATTTGCAAAAATGCTCGTTTAATATGTGCATCCAAACTTGGAAAATCTTTATCTTTGGCAAAATCAGGTGAAAACAATGAAGTCTTAGTATGAAAAATTAGCTGTAACAAATACTGCAACAACAGCTCTGCCAAATCCTCCACAAAATATTCATATTTTTCCCATATGCCTTTTTTCAAGCAATCCAAACTGTCCAGGAAAAAACCAATAATCTCATTATACTAACGTATATCAGTTTTTTTTTCCAGGTTAAAATTTTCAGTCAATCTTGAAAAGAACCTCTTCTCTAGCCTAATATTGTACACAAGGTGTTGAGCCCTTTGCTCACCTACCTAGCAAACTGCAGCCCTATAGCCAGGGTTTAGAGGATGAGGCTGTGCTTCTAGACCATCCTATAATCTTTCCCGGTATCACTTTTAGAAATATTGCTCCTTAATATTTTTTACTATTTTTATCAATCTCATGCTTTGGCCAGTCTTAGCAATCACATTATTTTAGAGATGTTTGGATTTTTTCTCCTTATGTGTCTATGAAATCCCATTTGTATTTTACAGGCAGCCACAATGTAAGATGCTGTCCCTTCTGCAAGGAAGTGCAGATGGGGCCAATGAGGGGACCTGCTGCTGAAGTCTGGGTTATCATAAGAGGCCTCTTCAGATGCGGCCCAGGGCAAAGTTAATCAGCTATGGCCCAACCCTGAGCATCTCTTTTCTACATCCTCAGTCATATCTTTATTAATCCTGGCTAGAGGAAGAACTGTGGACATCTTTTTCCAGATAAGTGAGGCCAGGGGGAGCATGCTGCAGAGTTACCTGGATATTGTCTGCTTATCCCAGCACAGATGAAAGTAAACATGCTGCTTCTGACTGTGCTCCACCCCTGGGTGGAAGGGAGCCAAGGAATGTAGTCCCCTCCCAGCCTCCAGATTGGGCTGGGCCTTCATCTCCTCCTCCTCCTCCCTCTTCCTGGAGCATTTCACAGGGACTTCACAGATCTGGGTGCCTCTGATCATCTCTGATATCAGCAGCACCGAGTATATAAGAAGCTTGCTTTAGGGCTCAGTAATGAGTTTCTCACATTTTTAACTCGGAGGTCACAGGTTTGACACATGGCCCAGGTTGGCAGCATCCCACATAACCAGTCAGCTGGGGAGATCAGCATGGTCTCCAGCCCACGGACCTGGAGTAGGCCATGACTCCTGCTGCAATTGTTTATAAACATGAAATTAATGTGAAATCATTCTCAATATCCTTTAGTATTCCAAAAGACATTTCTGCACTGTAGCCAGCATTGCTAGAACAGCATTAATTATCTGCTCGCTTGTGAGCAGTTCTTGGGAAAGTCCTGCTTGTTTGTCAGGGCAAAACTTGTCATGTTCAGGGCACTGGCTGGGAAATGGGGATGGCACAGGGTGGGACAGCTGAGGTCACAGAGCCATTCCCTGTGGCACTGTTGAATTCAACTGTCACAAAACCTTTTTAGGCAAGCTGAAATCTGAACATTTCCCTTTGAAATATCTCTCTACAGAGAGTACAGTAACTCAGCAACTGGCTCGTGACAAAAAATATACATATATTCTCAGAAAGAGTGGTCAGGCATTGGAACAGGCTGCCCAGGGAAATGGTGGGGTCACCATCCCTGGAGGTGATAGAGAAACGTGGAGGTGTGGCCCAGAGGGACATGGTTTAGTGGGCATGGTGGGGATGGGTTGATGGTTGGATTTGATGATCTTAGAATCATTAAGGTTGGAAAAGACCTCTACAAATTTGTCATTATGAGCTGCTGAGCTGTCTGGGCAATGTGGGTGGGGTGGACGGCTGGGAGCGGTAAGCAAGTCCATTCCCTGCAGCTGTGGATCCCGTTCACTTAAACAGCCACAACATGTGGCTGGCCTCCCTTCGTTCAGATCCTGCCCGTAATTCCTTCTGAGAGCTGGAACTTCTGTGCCCAGATCATAACTAAGCGTGATTTGCACTTCTAAGGATAAGGATAAAACATTTAACAGCATCTCACAAGTGCACCAAGCATGGAAACCACAAGCCAGAAAATACTTGTCTATGGCTGCCGCAACAGTTACCTGGATAGCAGACAGGGCCTCAAACCTGGTGGTCTGCAGTGCCCAACATAATTTTCAAAAGCACCTAGGACTGCACTGTCCCTTTTAGGGCTCCTCTGGACCAAGTTTCCCAGTCTTAAAAATCAGAATTGCAAAGGTAACTGCCACTGCAGTATTCATTGAAAAACACTGCACAAGACCTCGAACAGGATCAAGGCTGTGTCCAGTGATGCGCCCTATGACCATTTCAAGGTCTTTGAGCGACCAGCTGGCATTGGTTGCACTGCCCTGTGTTTATCACAGTTGGGTATGGAATAAATAGGATCTCCACCCAACTCTTCTCTCCTGAACGATTTCAGAACAACGTGGTAATATCCCCGGGTGTTGCCATAAGCTCTGCAGAGCTACATTTTGCACTGTTTGGCTGGGAATTAGAAAAAGTGCTGTACATCCCTGAGGGCTCTGACGCACAACTCCCATTGGATTTGGTGTGGAAGCAACAGAGATCACTTCCCTCAAACACTATGTAAATATCCTGATCTGTGAACAATAAAGCGGGATAATGGTGGTTTATGTTAATAAACCAAGCTGTGAATTGCAGCAGTTCTGGAGCACATCCCTGCTGTAGTTCAGCTTCAGGCATCTGGTAACCTCAGGCAGAGGAGCAGAAAAGGCAGCTGAATTGTTCAGCATGTCCCCACGTTGTTGAAGATCGTGCTCCCAATGCCTGTATGCATGGGAGTCATTGCACAGGGTCAATATTTGTGAAATTAAATGTAATCGTTAAATCATGCCTTAATATATTTCATCACAATATTTGAAATTCACTTGCCACAGAAGTGTGACTTCTGAGATGAAGGAAATAAACAGAAAATAAAAACTTGACTCTAATGCATTTTGTAAGCTAAATGAGCTTTGTTTATTTCATAGCACCCTTCCTAACATACTTCCTAGTACTTCAGACTATCGTGCGTATCAGTAGTTTTTATCTAATAAGTTAGCCACTGGCTGTGGTCTACATCATAAATGTAGGCAATCTTACAACTGTGTCTTTTCTGCTATGTCAGAAAAACTCACAGTGGTTTAATTTAATTCCTCTTAGACCTGCCATGGTAAGCTCAGAAAGCAAGTCTCCCAAAATGAAGAGGAATGTTTTCTGCAGGTTTGGAGTGAAGGGGACAAGATGGCAGAAGGCTGGTGTAAAGATGTTTGGCATCCAGCAGATACCAGAAATCTAGAGAAAAATAAAATTAATTCAACTTGAAAAGAAAGGGAAAAGGTGATTTAGGTGCTGAGTCTGGAAGCCAATATATAACTGTTCTAATTCCAGTCTGTCACTGTCTATGTAGCTGGTTCAAGGTAAAGATTTTTGAAGATGAACTTTTAAGGTACCTAAATCAGTCCAGGGATGCCTCAATCAATCGACCGACTCTCAAGGGTGAAAAATATACGTAACATCTGTAGAAACAGAAAAAATTGGTGGCTATCTTCAGAGGAGGAAAAAACAGAATGAAACAGGTTGTCTGATCTATTAAAGAAGTTGAATAAAATGCAGTTTCTCAAAAGCTGTCCTACTTCAGCTAAAGGCATGATCTTAAACTGAGCTATCTTCTGTGCACGAGCACACCCTCCCTTTATGCATTCAGGTTCAAACATTTGGGCCTTATCAATTCTGAGCCTACGTGAAAGCTATGTATTTCTAATCTCTCAGGTTCTCTTATCCAGGGATGTTGTAAGACTGCTGGGATTCTGGGTACCAGGGAATACAGGTACTTGTGGCTGAACTCACTGAAGTCTGCGCAATGATTTCAGATCACTCCTGGCTGGAATGTGATGTGGGAAACCAAAACCTGTTAAGATATCAATGCAGATGCAGGATGCCACCTGACAGCTTCCAGGCCCTCAAGGGCTCACGCATTCACTGCCACTCATTGGGCACTCTGGTATCCCTGAGGTCAACCCAGTGATAACACGGGCATTGTGCACTTGCTATCACCATGCAGTGTCTGCCATTTTAACTACGAAATGTTGAAAATTCATTTAAGGGTGAAAATAAACTCATTTGTCCCCTTATGAACCTTTTTCACACTGCAACTATGCTTTTCTATGCTGTGCTGTGAACAAAGCTGACCAGCAACTGAAGTGTTAGGAAAGCAATATGCTCACAGTTCCCATTGTGAAGGCTGAAGGGTTAAAAGTGTGGATCCAAAAATTTTCAGTGAAAAGAACAGCGTCTGCAAATACAACAGATGCAAAGGACTCACAAATGGCAAACTCCATCCTAATACTTTCTGACAGTCCTTCCTGCTTGTTGCCAGAGGAGTTACAATTCTGTTTAACCACATTTTTTAACTATCCTTTCACTAAGGACCCATGCAAAGCTCTTCCTCGCCCCTCCACTCGTGTACCACCCGTGCCCAGGACACCAGCAGTGCTTCTTCAGCTGAGTAACTGGCACAACTCTATTTCACCTCTTCCTAAGTAAGTGAGCAATGACTGTTACAGGATGACTTTTATTGCAGAAAACAAACAATCTGCTTAAGAAAGGAAACCTGACTTCTTTAAGACTTCCTTCTATTTTAATAAAAACCACCAGCATTTAAAGGCACCATTTTTCCTCTTGTTTCCTGAAATAAACTGCAACAGCTTGAATTCTCACATGTCAAAGGCACTGTAGGTGGTTTTGCAGAGTTCTGCTGGATGACATTGCAGCTGTAACCCTGTCTTGCTATAAGCCTTGGAAGAGGTAATGAAACCGACAGTAAATTTTGATTTCAGCCACACCTTTGTAAAACTTGTTCCACACTAACGCGTGTAACAGAGATCAGAATCTTGACCATTAGTGCTAGAAGCAACAGCTCTCACACAGAGTATAACCTCTGGGTAAATTCCCAGCGGGACCCAACACTTCCATAAAGATGTCTTATCGAAACACGAAAATGTGCAATTTCAGTTCTATCACATGAATTTAGGAAAAAGAAGCCAGGCCACGGTATACAAATTGCATCTCCCATATTGATTCCCCCTCCACTCCTGCCAGTGTCTATCAGCACAGCAGCTGACCTCTCCCAGCCAATCTTTTCCAGTCCCATCACCACTCAAGTTAGCAACTCAAAACACAGCAGACGAGATGAAGAGATAAGCACCCAATCCCACATTCCTCCCACACCCAGAGCTCCCAGCCAGAGGGCGGATAAAAAGGAGGGAGCCGGCTCCCAAGAGCTGTTATGTTTGAGATCACCCAGACGATGCTGCTAAATGATACAGTCACGACTTTTGCAGGGGGTCTGAGGATGTGCTTGACCATCCGTATGCACATGCTTGTGTCCATTCTTGATGGTCCACATGGCAACTGGCCTGCAGAAATGTCTGATGGCAGCTGACTCCAGGCACTACCCAAAGCAGACACAGAAAACAAATCCGATGCCTTTCCCCTACAAAGGCCCAGTTCTCCGTGCTTTAAAGCTGTAACGATGCTACCATCCACGCAGCCAATATTAGGATATTTTGTCTGATTGTAAGAAAAGTGGATTCTAAACTGTTAGCTGTTAATTCAGAACACACAGCGTAAAGCCACAGAATGTAACCAGGCCGTTTTGGTGGGATGCAGCACGGACGGGTCACACAGAAAGAAAAGGCTGAATAAATCCCATGGCCAATTACATGGTCACTGACTCATGAAAGGCCAGGCTCCTGGAATTTTGCAGCTGCTAGTAGATTCAACAGATGCATCAAACCAGCAGCAAACTCAGCCACACGTTACCCTGCCATAGAAGTGATGTGAAACAAAAGTTGCATCAAATTCTTGTGATTTAGAAATTTTTAAGGGCATATAAATAGACCTTAATTTCCATTATTTTTCTTTGTCTTTAGGATTCATTTGTATATCTTACTGCAAAACACAGGGAGAGGAAAACGCCTTTTGTGTCAAACCTAAAGCATGATAGACACAGACATTATATTTTTAGTGAAATTAAGCTTAGCATTTAAGTGGTGGCATTCACTGGGAGGAGGAAGGGTGCTTTTAAATTAAAAACACTTGAGTGAATTTGTATCGATTGGTTTATGAAGTTCCAGCCAGCCTGCAGCCTGGACCCTCTGCACCCTACGGAGGGTTACCAGCAGCAGGTAGGGTGTGCAGGTCTTTCAGATCTCTGAAGCCATTGCACAGAGCCTCCAGGGAGGCTTACACAGTGCTCAGTGGCTCAGTCACCCCATACTGCTTTGCCAGTCCATGCTTGGGAAAAATGGGAGAAAAATAGGCATGTTTGCTCTCCCTTGAACAGGGTGACAAACCCCACAGGCCACAATAGGGTTATCATCTCTCCATATACAGCTGGAGAACACAATCAGTTTAAGCTAGTTCATATTGGCTAAAGAGCTGGCACGTTTGTATTTCCCTCTCCAAGGCCAGGAATCATTAGCAGAGATGTAAATATCATATTGGGAGTGATTCATTAGTGCTGCTGGAGCTCTTCTGGAGGCATCAGCAGCAGAAGAAAATGCCGTAGACAGACTTAGGAAAACAATAAGCCCAGGTCCGAATTTTCTCTTTCAAACAGTGGCAGAGCATCAATCTGAGAGAAGAAATTCCTCCTGGCTCTGTTCTTCCTCACCAGGCATCCCTGGGCCATTTTTGTGGATGCAATTGATTTGCACTGATTTCCTTTGTAAAGTGCTCTGAGATCTAACAGAGAAAACAACTAAAAAACAACCAACCAAAAAGTTCTAGGAATTATTACCAAACTGCAAGTTCTGTCCCAGTGTAGGGCTCCATGAGATTGGGGGACACATTTACGTTTCAGTCAGAGCAAATGAATTCTTTCACAAATGACCGAGTGCTCTAATTCAGGCAAAACCCGAGTTCACCAGCGAGAACAATGCAGAGAAACTTCCTGGAAGCACAAGTCACGCTGACCAGCCTGCATTAACTGCCAGCACTGACTCATGCCAATCACATGCAGAGAGCAGCCATGAAACACTGGTCTCCCTTCTTCCAACACAACATTCTTCCATGCAGTTCACAACATTCGATCCAGCCCTGCTTTAACATCTGAAACATTTTCCTGGAGAGAAACTTGTATGTCTGCCTGTTTTTCCTGACATTCCTTTGATAAAATCCTGCTTAAATCCAACCTGGTTGTGTCACAGGGTACCACACAGCAGAAACAGTATTTCCTTTTTACATCCTTCAACTGTTATGCAGACTTCCTACTCCCTTCACCAGGCACCACCTGGTCCACCTCTTCGTATCTCTCCTGAGAAGGTCTTGTAGACCTCTTGTCCCAAAGAGATTTTTTTTAGCTGCATCTCAAACTTCTCCAACTGCTCTAAGTGACAACGTGGGGCAGAGACCCACGTGCTATATTCCAGGTACAGACACACTGGAAGACTCTACTAATATCCTGGCCACCTTCCATTTACCCGATTTAGTTTTCTTTTATTGAAAGCACATATGGTGGATGTCTGCACAGCCATGACATTTGAGAGATTCCTTAGGAGCAAATGATTATTGTGTTGTGAAATTGCCATCTCTACCTGCCAGCAAGACGTACACACAGATCCCAAAGACCTCTGGCACGCAGGGCAATTTCTACATCATCCAAAATTTCGTGATAAAAATGCTTTCCTAGCCTGCTGGCTCTGGAGACACCTCGACAATGCAATCCTAACTCGTTCTTTGGTATTCAGCAATGAGGATCATTAGCACTAGCTAGGTGTTATCTTCCCTTTCCCTCTTAACTCAGGAGCCTGTCAATGTTAAAGGCACTTAAGGCCACTTAAATCGCAACATTGTCAAACATTTAGCAGCTGATCCTACTGGCACATCCCAATCTGAAGGTGATGCACTTTTCTGGACCAAGGGAATGAGCATATGCTCAGACACATTTCACTTGTCTGTTATGATCAGTTAAATTTTGCCAGAGAACTCTCCAATGAGTTCCTATCCCAATCCAATCCCTCCTCACGTTAAGTTTAAAAATGAACGTGAACAATGCCATCAAATAAAACAGAAATATGGCAGCACTATCTATAGGACAACAAGGGGACTGGACAGTATGTATTTGTTTTCTTTATAATTTGATGCAATTCAAGTAACTTTATATCCTGTACTTTAGTGATACTTTTAGTAGGGATGAAAGGGAGCGTACACGGAAACGTGCAATACGTTTATGCATCATCTACTGATGCCTCCTGTGCCAAAGGATATATATATATATATATGTACATATATATATATATATATCTGTACGCCATATGACACCTCCAAGTGAGCATGGCACTTTCTTTTTGTAGTTTGTCTGTTCTCTTCTATCACCTGTTGCAGACTTGCTGCTCCATGCTCCATCCTTCTTAAGCTTTTAGACCACATCTTCCTGTAGGGGGATTCTATTGACTTTACTGAGGCCAAGATATCATCCTTTTTTATTCTCACATACTGCTATATATTTTAAGGTCAGAAGAAACCATTACGATCCTTTACCCAAGCCCCCCATGGCATGGCTGAGACTACTAAATTTTACTCAGCAGATTCTGGAGGGAATTATTCCCTGCTACTGCATAAGTGAACTCTATTGAGCCCAACAGATTGTTATTCATGCTGAAGGCAAGCAGCACCTACCACAATTTGAGTGATGAAATAAATAATAATGCAGCCAACCAGAATGGGAGACAAGCTAGAGAAATGCTCATCAAAATTCAGCAGACCTGAGCTAGCTCCCTCCCAAAGCTCCCCTGTCCTCCTCTTGACACTGAGATTTTGGGGACAAATGCCAGTAGATCTCTATTGTTCCTGTTCATTCATTAACGACAGCCAATCTTTGTGTTGTGTTCTCACTTCAAGGTAAGGATAAGCTAGATTCTAGCCATGTTGTGCATACTGAAAAAGTAACCACCAGACATAAAAAATTCAGATGTATTTTAAATACAAAATAACATTGCATTTTTTTTCACAGTTTTACATAATCCTCAGCAGTGAAACATACATATTTCAAAGTGATAAACTCCTTTCATCCCATTATCTTTGGGCCTTCCTCTTCCATCTCCATTAGTTGTACCATTCGCCTTTTTACACCTAACCTTCCTGCCCAGCCTCCACTAAATGGACTCAGAAAAAAAACAAAAAAAAACTCTTGATACTATTTATCACAGTGCCATTTTCTATATGCATACTTCCCATGTCTGCAGCAAGAGAATGATATTTGTGATTAAATCATAGCAACCTAATTTTAAATTGAGACTCCCCCTTCCACAGGCACTGCTGCAGATCACCAACACAGTAAGGCTTAAAAGAAAGGAAAGAAGCTCAGCGCAGCTGGAACAATGCGTTTCACAGAGCCACTGCTTTCACTTACCTCCCATGCTGTGGGTTACTATTTGCTTTCCCACACTTCCCTTTGGGCTGCCAGTCTTCAGAGCTGGAATTAAGACAGGCACAAATGGTGATTAAACCTGCTCAGATACACTAATGTGACCATCAGAATCACATCCAGCGCTTTAGAAGCTGGGAGAAAACGAGTCCTTTTCCTCTGAAAAGTTTGCAGGCTAAAGCACGTTAAAATAAAAGGGGCTGAAGGGTTACTTTTGCAACGAATTTTGTGGCACAATTTATTCATCACCTGCTTCCCCTCTGGGAGCATTCTTTTTTTACATGGTATGGGCAAGGTAACCCTAAATCCTCTCCCTAACACCTGAGCTGCTCAGCTCTCTAGCTACAACCCTGGCTGCTTTATGACATTTTCCTCTCCTTGCTGAAGAAGATGTGATTCATTTTCTTCTTCTCTCTCCCCACACTCCTATGGATAAGCCAAAGTAGAAATCTTAAAGCCCACAGCTGGCAGTCGTTCTTATCAAGGGACCTCAGAAATTTATCTCAAGGGTTGGTAAGGATCTCAGCTGTCTCAGTGTTGAAAATCACCAAGGAGGACACTCTGCTGACTGCTTCTCGCTCAAGGATCACATTCACCTTCTTTGTCACAAAGCAGAGCAGACACTCTAGTGCTATAACCACAAAGGACTTTTGGAAACAGTTATTGTGCCCTCACTTCAGTATTGAGCTGTTCTCCTTCTTTTGGCTTCTACCCCAGGTAAAGAAAATTCTGGCTGCGTTAGCAGTGCTTTCATCCCAAACTGACTTGCCCATAACTGGCTAAAGACAGCAGGACTTTAGCTACTCATCTACATGCTTTGCACTGAAGATGAAGAAACTCAAGCACCAAATGTCTGGCAGTGCCCTCCCAACACCACTCCTGGGCAGGGTTTTCAGTCAGACCCTCTTTCCCCTCTTGAAGTCCTACACTGAGCCAGGTACACAACCCCTGGCATGTCACGATATCAGCAACGTCTTTACATCTGAATGGGAGACAGCATCTGGGAAATCATTCTGCAGCAATGTCAGTAACTGGCTAGGGGCTACCAGCAAGCTTCTGGTGGGAAGCTCGCTGGAACTGGAATTTGCTGAAAACTGGAGATCAGGAGTTCTGTTAGGAAATAAGGGACTTCCCCATGGTGAAACGAACTTCCTCAAGCCTGTGTGTATCAGAGCATTATCCTGAAGTCAGTGGCGTAAATTCTAGTTGAGTAAACCAAGAGAAAATGATTGTAGGAATTTCTGCACGATTCAAAATCCATATGATCTTCTGAATTTTGGCAGTGCCATTCTCCCCCGTGTAGCTCACCGGTCTCCTCCTGTTGTTGACTGTCTTGTCAGTCATCCAGTGACAGAACAGAACAGCTCTCCAGCACACAGACCGACACTACTCTGCTAGAGGCCAAGACAGGAGTGTTTCCTACTTTGGAATCTCAAGCAGGAAATCTTCCAATGCCAGCACAGCCTAAATTCTTAAATAATCTTTTTGTTATACTGATGTCTAACAAAGAAACAACAGAATAATCCTTATTTCCTTCATTAATTCATCCAAAATGAACAGTAGCTGCTTACCCAAGGCTTCCAAATGAAACAGTTCATTCTTGGCTAGAATTATTCCCACAATGTGCAACCACAGACTGAAATCTATTGCGAGAAAAAGAGCAGAAGAGGTATTGAAAAAGGATGTAAAAGTTAGCATCCTTACCTTGAAAACAGTCTTACAAAACCCTTTTCTTATAACTTCTGCACAAAATAGGCCAAGTCAGGAAAAAAATACTTCAACTGTACTTAAGACATTCCCTGAGGGAGTGCAGACAGGGCTAATCCTCGCTGCAGCATCTCCTGCAGGCCTGCTGGATGCCTGCAACGCTGCACAGAACTACCTTGAGGCCTGTTTGCCACTCTGCACATTCAACTCCTTTATTTCCTTTTACTTTCAGAGCATGACAATTAATTCACCTTACTATCCCACCTCTGGTATGCTCATAAAAAATTCACACCTGTTTCACAAATGTTCACCTGTTTAGGAGTCTAAAGTTTAAAAGAAAGGTACTTTGGGCCCAATAATGAATATATAATTTACTTTTGATAAGGAACTGCTGCTATCACATGTGCTGTTTACAGGCTATAACATGTTAACTGCTCAATGAATCTCAAAGGGGGAAAAAAAAGAATAATTGAGATTAAAATACTTTTTCTTAACTCGATGGAAGAGAAGCTTTTCTGACTAGGCAGCACATCACAGTACAATGAAAATGAAATCAGTGCCAAGTGCCTTATCCTGAGCTCTGAATGGGCAAAGTTCCTATTGACTTTCAAGATTTCTTCCCTTGCAAATGAAATTCAAGAACAGGCGTTACATGCTCCTCAACCACGTCCACCACGACGTTCTGTCTCTCCCCTTTGTGTCAAGTAGATGTATAGAATTTTTGAAATCAGCACAGCAAGCTGTGAATGATGATGCACGAAATGAATAAGCTGAGTCTAGTACAAAGGGGAAATCCTGAAGGCTGGGTGCAATCACTGCGATACTATTTCCTATGGCCTATATAGAAAAGATGCATAATATTCTTCAAGGAGACAAAGAGAAAAGCTCACAAAGGCCAGAAGTCTCAATCAGGAGCCCCAGAAGAGATAAGTGGTAGACAGAAGCTCACAAGTTATTAACTTTGCTTAATTTCCCTCTTACTCCTAGGCCGTTTTGCCCTTACACCTGACGCTTTTCAAGCTCTGGGCTGCTGTGCATGTGGAACATCCACATAACACACACATTTGGGGCTCGGAGAACCTGGTTTGCTTTGCAGTGCTTTGGAAGCAGTACAGCTTAATGCTGTGGTTTATGTTTCATGCCTCTTTTCTCCCCATCAGCCAATCCACCGGCAGGTGAACTGTGATGGCCAAAGCACTGAAAATGCTGCAGTGATTTCCAGGAGAGAAACTGAGCAAACAGCTCTGGGGCAGTAATGTGTCAAAAACCCACAATTGCTTCCTCGTGTGGACATGGATCAGAGAGTTCAGCTGCATTAGCACAAGCATTTTTAAAGCAGGCCAAATCACGGCCAGATTGATTTCGCTTAATCCAATGTACGACCAAAGCAAAGTAACCTGGCACAGACATGGCTTAATTGAACAACAATAATAGAAGATTTCTCATAAAGATGAGCATCCTGCAGATAACACTGATACAAACAACATTTAATTGGCATGCACTTTGCTTATCACAGTGGAGGAACGAATACATCTCGTTATGGACTTGCTGTGACAACCCCCGACACAGCAAGCAGGTACAGATCTCATTTTAGAAACTGGAAGACTGAGGAATAAACTGGATAAAGAGCTTCTGAGGATGCCTTTCGAGGAGGCAGATCTGAAATCCTGTTTACTTGACTAGCAACACAAAGAAGTTGGCTGTGAACAGCATTCACAGCAAAGAATAATTAATTCCCCATCCTGAGGACATTCTGTTGTGAAATAAAAGTCGCTGTGTTGCAATTATCACTGCATCCAGTGGCATCAGTAAAAGTCACAATAGAAAAGCATATGGGAAACTGTTCTGGAAAACTCAATCTGCATTAAGCACTGAATGACCCCACGCAAACAGGCCTGCAGTAACAGCTCCCACTCCTTCCTGAGAAATCTTAAAATACACGAATTCAAATTTCACATCTTCCTCTTTAAGATTTCTGCAATTTGTCACTTGGGGTTTATCACAGAAAGAAACTGAATGCGCTGTGCAGACTGGCTGGGGCTGACTGCAATGAATAGGAAGGAAGCTCTACATAAGGAGAAAAGAAGTCGCATTGAACTTGTCACTTCTGCAGGCATTGGTAGCAGCAGCAGCGTTCCAGCCCTGAGCATCACTGCACCCTTCAGCTGTGTTTGTTCCTGTGAAATAATTCTTTCCATCAGCACTGGGGGAGAGAGATGTTCCTGGCTTTCTAACGTCCCTGAAAAGTGTACTTTCTTCATTTGATAGAGGAAAGCACTGATTTATAAATGCTTTCATAAAGTGTTTGTGCTAATCACATCTTTTCCTGAATTTAATATTCATGTCTTTTAATAGAAAATAAATAAATAATACAGAAACATGGTTTTAAAAATACTCTAAAAACAGCCACAACCAAAGTTCTCTGTTAACTATCAGAATTTACACTCCAACCAGCCAGCCCCCCAGGTTTAATTTAAAATATTTTTACTTACCAATCTGTGTGGAAATAAAGCAACTCCAAAGCTCTTTGGTAAAGGAAGGAACCATCAAAACGTGACCCCAGGCGCTGCTTCCTGGCAGACTAAAGCTGGTGCCAAGTGTGATCTCCCACTCTTCCACTCTAGAAAGTGTTAACACAAGAGCCTAAATATTGTCATTACACTTAAATGCTAACATTATTAACCCCTCCACTGCCAATTCAGTCTTTCTAAGGATAATGCACTTGCTTCTGCTCTGGGTGTTCCAGAGTTCAATCGTGCAAACAGCTGCATCTCATTTTGCACATGGAACACTCTGCTTTCACTTCCAGCCCTGCCCTGCAAAGTGCTGGGGATTTCTGGAGTGCAGGATCCTGTGTAAAAGCGTCTTCCACAGAGCTAACACACAGCACCTGCCTGTTGCAGCTTCACCTGCTCTCCTTGAAAATGTCACAGCTTGGTTCGGGTTCCTTCCACCCAGCAGTAGGAAATCCCTCACAAGCACTACTCAACAGGCTCCTGGCTTTAACAGCTGCAGGATGCATGCCTGCATCCAGAATAAATTGAAAATTTTGAAATGAGCAGTACAAATAAGACATACCGTCATTAATTCTACGGGGAATATAGTTCTGCATTTGCACCCCAGGCAGATTCCTCGAGTCCAAGGAAAGGATGTAGCAGTGATCTTAGGGGGAAGAAAAGTTGTCTTTCAGCTAATATCTCTCTGATGGAAAATACACTCGTGTTTGGAGGACAGGCTGTTCCTGTGCTTATATTTGTGTGCACAGTTGGGTTCATGGCTTTCAGCCTGTGGTGGGTCGCTCCACCACCCGTTGGTGTGTGCCTGTTCCCAACACTTTCCATCAGCCAACAACTGGAGGTTTATGGGCCTCAGGAAGCTGAGAGCTGTGTGGAGGATTTGGCTGCCGTCTCGAAACAGCTCAGGAAAAGCACCCAGGAGCCAAACACTGAGGGAGCTTCCAGAGAGAGCAGTTAAGAGAGGAATCTCGTGTGACGCCGCGGGGACTGGCTCCCAAGCTGCCCTCAGGCCCTGGCTTATAGGGAAAGGAAGATAACTTGAACTCACACACTGCAAACCTGCTGAAGAGCGGTGTTTCTCCCCTTTCGTGGCAGAGAATCCACTTCTAGAACTCAGGTGAAGAGAGCAACTACTTGTAGTGATGCAGATGCAGTTCAGCTCTGAACACAGCGAATTTGATGCCATTGCTGGCAGCAGCCCACCTGCCCAGGAGCCCTCGCTTTTCCCAGATTTGCTTCACCCACGTTTCTGGGAAAGCTGAGGGAGAGCCGTTTGGGGGAACAGGAGCACCTCACTTCCCTGCCAGAGCTGTCCCGGCAGTGCCTGTTGGGAGAGCTGCAGGGAGCGGGGATGGGACGGGACTGCTGCTGCCCTGCGTTCCCCCGTGTGCAGCACCACCGACCCCATCACCTCCCACATCTCCGGGGCACAGGGCTGCTTCTCCTCACGGGGTAGGCATGCTCCTACCCAAAGAGAAACCGAGAGCAAAGCCTCAGGTTTGAAGAGATGTCACCGGGGGTAGCTGAGCTGTGTTGGGCACATTGGGTCCCTCCACGGCCGCTCCCAAGCAGAGGGGAACACGCGTGGTGCCCGTCCCTACGCACAGCCCTGGGCCCACCGCACCCCCAGAGGGCACAGGGCCGGGGCTCATGGTGTGAGGGCACCGTGCGAGGCCACGGGGTCCTTTCTCAGACCGCGGTCCCGCAGCAGCTGCTCCCGCGCTGCCCCTTCTCGGTGCCAGGCACAGCGCCGGGGAAAGGGACCCGCGGTGCGGTTTGAAGAGCACTCGGTTTTCCTCTTGAAGACGGAGGAAGGAGCTGACCGAGCTCGGCCGGAGAACGAGGCCGGTGCTGCCGGCCCGGGGCATCTGCGGGGAGGGTGCGGGAGGCGGCGGAGGGAGCGGAGCAGCTCCCGGTGCGAGCGGGCAGCGGGGATGCACGGGGCCCCGCCGGAGCCGCAGCCCCCTCGGAGCAAAACCAAACAACTAAATCACTCTCCGTAAGGCAATCGGTGAAACCATCGGTCGAAGCAAACGGAAGGCAGACCGGGGGGGCAGCGCTGCGACGTGCCCTGCGCCTCTGCGGGAGCGCTGCGGTGCGGCCCCAAGCCGGGGCCGCGGCCCCGAGCCCCGGAGCTCGGAGCCGGCAGCGGCCGGGGGACGGATGGATGGAGGGATGAAGGGATGGATGGATGCGGCCCGGCGGGGTCCGCAGCGCCCGCAGAAATACACCCGAGAACAACGCAGGCTCCTGGGAAAATAAAGAGAAGTTGTCCGGACTCAAAACACACTCGTCAAACACACCGAAAAGATTGAATTATTTATTTCCTCTGGGGACTCCTGTAACCATTCATTTTTAATAGAGTCTAATTAAGAGTTCCCCAGCGGGTTTTACTTCTGTAAATATTTCAGATGAGCTCAGCTTTCCGGGCAAATCCTTCAGAGCAAAAAATAAAATATTATATATATAAAAGAGACCGGAGGCTCACGCGTTTCAGCCCCTTGCCACCCGCCGGCCGGGGCGGCAACAAGTGGCTGCATCGGGGACCGCTCCGGGACCGGGGGCTCCGGGAGGGACAAAGCGACCCCGCGACGCGACGGCCCCGGGCCGGAGCTGGGCACGGAGAGATCCGCGCTGCCCCGCGCAAAGCCGCGGTGTGGAAGGCACCGAGCTCTCTTCGTGTGAAAGATGGAAGAAAACGAGCGACATGGAAGGAATATTTCGATAACTTTTTTTTTTTTTGGAAGAAATTCGGTAAACAAAATTTAAAACGTTTCTTCATCTGATATGTCAAAACATGGTTCACAGTAAAATTCACAAACCAATGTACATAAGTTTACAGCTTAAGAAAAAACCCAGACACACTACTATAAATAAAAGAAAAGCGTTTGCGGCCCGCACAGCTCTCTCCCACCTCCCCCTTTCTTAAGGAACAAAACCTTACAGTTGAAAAGTCGTGGAAGCTACGAATCGCGGATAGAAACCAAGCAACACTCGGCGGGGTGGGAAGAACAACACTTTTAAGTAACCACAACGAAAATGTAAACAACCGAACAACTGAGTTTAAAAACGAAAGCCCGCCGGGTTGGGTTTTTTTGTTTTCGTTTTGTCATTGGAACGCTAAAACTCAAAGTGGAAGATGCGAGACCTTTTTAAAAACTTTGAAGCAAATAAAACAGTGCCCAACCTAGCAGAAACTAAACCAGGAGAGAAGTTGCCGTGGCTTAAAAACTTCACGGGGGCTTCAAGGAGGGAGTTGTGCTCTATCGAAAGAACAGACCTGCTCAAGTATTTTCTGTACAAAAAAAAAAAAAAAGACAACTAACGGATTTTCTGTTTAAGATTTCTCCCAAGTTAGTACTCAGTCTGCTAAGCCGAGGAACACTGCTGTACGTCCCGGGGGTCGCGGAGCGGTGCTGGGGGTGGGGGGAGCCGTCCGGAGCAGCCCAGTTCGTTTATATGTGAGTTAGTGGTACGGTGCCGTTCACGGCAGTCCCGGCGCTCTGGTAGTGCTGGTGCACACTGTGCAACCTGCTGCCCTGCAGGGCCGAAGGGTCTGTGGCATCCCCCCCCGGGGGCAGGTACATGCTGATCATATCCCGCAGGTCTCCCAGGCAGGCCCTCTGCGAGTGCGAGGTGATGGCCGGGGGCGGCGAGCTGGGCTCGGATTTCACCACGGAGCCCATGGAGCCCAGGCTCATGGCCGTGGAGGGCTGCTGCCCGTAGGCGGCGGGGGACATGCTGTAGGTGGAGGCGGCGTTCATGTAGGTCTGCGCCGTGGACATCATGGGGCTGTACTGCAGCCCCGTCATGTCGTAGCGGTGCATCTGCTGCAGCTGCGGGCTGTTCATGCCCGGGTGCTGGCTGTAGCCCAGCTGGTCTTGCATCAGGGAGTAAGCCCCGTTGGTCCAGCCGTTCATATGGGCGTAAGTGTCAATCCTCTGGCCCACCCCGACGGGGCTGCTCACCGCGTTGCCCCCCCCGGGGGCCAGCAGGTTGCCGGGCAGCGAGTATTTGTCCTTCTTCAGCAAGGTCTTGGTCTTCCTCCGGGGCCGGTATTTGTAATCCGGATACTCCTTCATGTGCACGGCCCGCAGCCGCTTGGCCTCGTCGATGAAGGGTCGCTTCTCGGCGTCGCTCAGCAGCTTCCAGTCGGCCCCGAGGCGTTTACTGATCTCCGAGTTGTGCATCTTGGGGTTCTCCTGGGCCATCTTCCGCCGCTGGCCCCGCGACCACACCATGAAGGCGTTCATGGGCCTCTTCACGCGGTCCTGATCCGAGGCGGCTCCCGCTCCGTTGCCGGCCCCGCCGCCGCCCTTCCCGGTACCGCCCGGAGCCGGGGTGCCCCCGGCGCTGCCCGGCGTGGGCTGCGGGGTCTTGATCTCAGCCTCCAGCATGCTGTACATGGCCGGAGCCGGCAAGAGGTGCGCCAGGGTGGCGGGCGGGCGGGCACCACGTCGGGGAGAGGAAGTTCAAAAGAATAAAATAAGAGAAAGAACCGGTCCGGGCGGCTGCTGCCGTGGGAGGAGGAAGAGGAGGGAGTTTTCTCGCCCGGCGGAGGTGCCGCTCCCCGAGGTGCCGCGGAGCGGTGCGGAGTTCCCGCGGGCAGCGCCGAACGACGCGCACACCTCTCCCGGGGGCATTTGATTGACGGTCTATAAATGAGCGGGCGGCGGCCAATCAGCGAGCGGTTCCCGACAGCCCCAACGCCGGTAATGGAGCGGCTGCGAGCGGGGAGGGGGATGGCAAAAAGTTGATGTTTGGGGCTGCTGGGGCCGACCACCCCCCCTCTCCCCGCCGCGGCCCCCGAGCCGTGCCCCAGGCTCTGGGCTGGCATCGCTGCAGCTCCGGGAGCGGAGGGGGGAGCGGGGGGTGCAGCTGCGGCGGGGCCGGGAGCGGGGCTGCCCCCGGCGGGGCGGAGCGCTGCGAGCAGAGCCATGCGCTCGATGGGCACAAAGAGATTCGGGGCTCCCGGGTGAATCCGCTGCTTGGAGATTGCACGGACAGCTGCACCTCAGCATCCCGTAGAGGGTGAAGAGGACGAGAATTGAACTTTCGCTCTCCTGAGCACTCTCCGGGGGGAAGCCGTCCTGCCCCACCGGTATCGGGGACGCTGCCGGGCTCTTCGTCCCGGGGCCGGGCGGGACCCCGCCGCAGCCCGGCGGTCCCCCCCGATGCGAGCGGGGTTGGTGGGGCGCTCCCGGCCCCCCCGCGCAGCCCTCGGCCACTTGAGTTTTTTCCACTCGGCTGCCCCAGAGGGAGGGGGAAGGGGGATGGTGCTTTGCAAAAAAACCGTTTTCATGGCAACGGCGAAGTTCCCTCCGTGTGAAAGAAAACTTCGGAAGGTTGGGGCGACCGGAGAGGAGCTCCCTGCAGCTGTCAATCACGGGCTTTCCTTTCCGTCCCTTCCCTCCCCTTCCCTTTCCTTCCTTCCTCCCTTCCTTCCTTCCCCGGAGGCACGGACACTCGCACCTGCATGGCCGAGAGCTCGGAAAGGCAGAGCCGCGCTGCTCTGCCTCTTCCCTTCCTCCCTCCTTCCTCTTCCTCGCCCTCTCCCTGTGTTCCGCTCCGGCTCCGCGCGGGGAGAGATGCGGGCGGAGGTGGCATCACCGAGCGAAGTGCCCTCGGGGCGCGGGGCTGGGCAGGGAGCGGGGGGGCCATGCCTGGGCACCGCCGGGTCCCGGGGGGCTGGCGAGGAGGGCAGCTGCCGGCGCAGCTTGGGCAGCGCTCGGTAAGAAGAGATCGTAGGGATAACGGCGCTGATTGCACAGGGAGGGGACCCAGCCCGGGCCGGGGCCGGCAGCCCCGAGCCCCCGTCCCGCGGGGTTGGAGCGAAACGGGGCGGCTTCAAACAAACGGCGGAGCTGGAAGTCGGGAAACAGCTCGGTGCCGCGGGTGGGGGTTTTGATCCGAGTGGGTCTGAGCGCCCGGCAGCTAAAAGTTTTGTACGGATGTCTTTTCTGACAAAATCATCTGTTGAACAAAGTCGAAGGGGAAATAATCCCACTTGGGGCTACGGTGCGGGCAGAGCATTGTATTGTTTTTGTTTGGGCTGTTGCTGGGTTGTTATGGGATGCAGTGAACATGTTGCGGGGTGGCAGCGGGACGTTTTACTTCAGGCACTGTCGCACGGTGCGGGAGGAACTTCTGATCGGAAGAGTTTTACAGAGCCGTGTTTAAGCTCAAACCCCTCCAAATATTTTGACCATCCAGCCGAGGTTTAGGACGTGCCGGATGAGATGGGACACGGAGCGATCCGGGTCCTGACCGTGCTTTTGGGTGACTCGGTGCGAGCGTTTGTTGGAGCCATGGAACACACAGCAACGAGAAAAGCAGCGGTGCAGGGAGCGAGGGCACCTGACAGTCCCGGGAACGGCTCTTCCTTCCATGTTTCAGTGATCTAAATAAATAGTACAAGTTACGTTTCAAACTCTTATTTAGTCTTTCAATTAATCTTTGCGCTGTCTGAGACATCGATGCCACTGTTGCTATGTCTGTTTTCCCAACGAACACACTGTTGAGCATCTCACGGTCCATAGTACTAAAAGCCAGGCGATATTTCTTTTGAAACACCGCTCATCTCCTTATGGATGAACATCAACGTGGCTGAAAAAAACAGGTAACTACAGGCGTGTATTTCCAGACTTTGCACGTGCCCGAGATGCTCTCACTGCGCTGAGGTTTTGATGAGGAATGCTTAAAGATGCGGCTGATGTCTATTTCCAGAAGAAGGGGTGGGTGCTGCTCAGAACCCTCTGCCTCAGTGTACGCACACAAAACTCTCCGGAGGGGTTTCTACAGCGATTTGAGCCCGCTCCCTCCCCAGCTCCGGCAGTCGCGGTGCAGTCCCGCGGATCCTCGTTTCCCCGCCCGCGGGCGCGGAGCTGCCGCCACTCGCAGGACCCCGACAGCAGCCCCGGGGCCGCACCTGCGGCCGGGGAACCCCCGGGGATCGAGGCCGGGGCAGGAGCTAACGCTCCCGGGAGAGTGAAGTGCGGTTCCGAGGTGACTCTGCCGCTGGCATCCCTCTGCTAACGCAAATGGGACCGGAGGGCGAAGTGGCTCTTTCTCCCTCTCCTCGTCTGAAAACTACAAATAGCCGCTGGGGAGAGGAGGAAGGGCGGCCAGCCCCGCTATCCAAGCTGTGATTTCCAAAAATCATCTTGCAGAGCGCGTTGAATGGTCCGATGCCAGCAGCCCTCGGCTCGCAGCCCCACGCCGCTCCAAGCCCCCGCTGCTGCCCGTCCCGTGCCCGGGAGCGGAGCTGCTGCAAAGTTGGGACGGGGCAGGAGCGGAGCGAGGAGCGGGGCCGGGGCAGCCGCCCGCCCGCAGCCATTTTCCTAAATTCGCTGCTCGGCTGCGGCCGGGGCTGGAGAGCGTTCGTGTCTGGTGGGGGTCGGGGGGCACTCGGGGGCGTCTAAGTACAGTTGTCAAAGGCAGAGAAGCTCTCGGTTTTGTTTTGAATATTCTTTTTTTTTT
>WBMW01006452.1:195288-244906 GCA_013396635.1 Penelope pileata | reverse complement strand
TTTTTTTTTTTTTTTTCTTTTGGTGACAAAGGAGCGCGAGGCGAAAGCAGGAATTTACAGCACTCCAAGTTGAACGCGAGAGAATCCCCCCGGCCGAGGCGGAACGCCTGAAAGGACCGTCTGCTCCTGACGCCATCAGCGCTTAATAAGCAATAGCCATTAATATCTGTTAATTGCGGCTCCAGCCGAGTTTGTGGGGGAGATCTTGGAACTGTGTCAGGGAAGATCGCTGGCTTTTTACAGAGTAATGCTATGCACCAAACCAGCCCCGTTTAATCCTATTATTAAAACAGCCCCCCCGACCCCCAGCGTTAGTCCAGACCAAGCTCAGCTTCTCCTCGCCGCTTGCCCAGACACGGAGCTGGATCCGTTCGGATCCTGCTGACCTTCACTAGGATGAGCCCCCGACAATGCCCATGCGATGCTTAAAAATAAAATAAAAGTTCGTGTGTTGTTGTGTTTGGAGCCTGTTTTAGGCCCCCCCTCCAAGTTTGCAGCGTAGCAACGCCGCTGTGAAGCGGCTCATTTCGGGCAGCCCCGGCTCGTTAGGTTTAGGCAGGATGTTTTTTATTCCCCTCCTAACCGTGTCACGTCAAATCAGCAGCTCGAGCTTGCCTCGGACCCTCGGACCGACCTCGCAGCGCAGCCGGGGGCACAGAGCAGAGCCCCGGCCGAGCCCCTTCGCCCTTCGGCGGCTCCACCCGTCCCCACCGCCCGGACAGCGGCACCGGCGGCTGCAGCGTCCCTGCGGCTCCTCTGCACAAAACCGAGGGGTTATCTTTGATGACATCATTAAAAACAGCAACATTTTAAAAAGATTATTATTTTTTTTAATCTTACGAGCGTGGGTAAAACCCGGGCAGTCGTTTGGGTACGGATCGATTCCTTTGAACTGAGCCTCCCAGCTCATTCAGGAGGCAGCAGCGAATGTTGTTTTTAATCACTTTTTCCCCCCAGCTGAACTTTTATTTGGCTTCTGACAACAATAGCGGGCTCCAAACAGACCTCTCGCAGCGCCCGCTGAATAGACCCTTTTCGAGCCCGGATTGTTTCCACTGCCACAAAAACAACCAGTAGCTCCGTTTCTTAATTGGGCTGTTCCTGGCCCTCGTTCATTCAGGTGTTCGCGAGGAATTTGTTTATTAGCCTTTGACAAACAGCTCCTCCTGCTAATCGCCTCATGGGGTTGGCTTCTGCGGGAGGGGAGGGATGCGGCGGGGGGGGATCGCTAATAAGGAGCCCTCATCTCCAAGTTACCAATTAACAGAGTTGCGGAGGGGACCACCAGCACAGGACAGCTCAGCGCGGAGCCCCCAGGAAGCGCTAAGCGTAACTCGCGCGTTTTAACGCGAAAACACCGAGGGAAAAAAAAGAAAAAAAAAAAAAAGTCGAGCACGAACACCGGTGCTAAGGAGACGGCAGGCTGTGCCGAGTCCGGGAGAAATCTCTTTTTAAAGACGGTAACAGGAACTTTTTGCAGCTGTCCCAGCGCGCACATCTCGCCCCCCGCGCAGCGCAGAACGCGGTGGCAGCGCGTTCATCTCCCCCCCCCGCCTCCTCCCCTCGATCCCCGCGGGGCGCAGCCACCCCCGCTCGGTGCCCGGGGACGCAGCGCTGTGCGGGACGGGGGGGGACGAGGCCCCCGGCGCGGGGACACAGCGTGGGGCGGAGCGGTGCCACGGGGGTCCCCAAAAGCCCAAAGGGACAGGGGACCCCCAGGGACGGGAGCTGCCCGGGCGCTCGGTGCGGGGCTGCACCGCCCCTTTCCCTCCCGACGGTGACAGCTGAGCCATCGCCGCACCCATTCTTCGGGAAAATAAACCAAACCCACTCGTCTGTGTTTTATCCATTCAAAATTTCGTGAATCTTTTCCATAATGTTTTCTGTACGGATGCAGTAATGCGCCGTATTTGCCGGTAATGATGGCTCCTTTTTATGAGTCATATTAGAAATGCGACGGGAATTGTAAAACCCTAACTTGCTAATTAGCTGCAAATAAACTATTAATTAGTGGCAAATTAAAATCAAAACACACCTTATTTCTCCTCCCTGACACACAATTTTGAAGGCACGTATTGTTTCAAACTACAGCCCCTATCACTGGCACAGCAAATAGAGATCCTGAAAGGTTTCTCTCCAGGATAAATAATTAAAATATATTCTCCTTTAATTGACATTATAGAGGACACAAATGAGGTTTTCCTTTTAGAAAGAAATAGCAGTTTCTAAATAAAGCTTTGCAGGCTGCAGAATGGAGGTTTCAACCAAATGAATAGTCATTACTACCTTTTCAATGACGGGGGCCTTTTGATCAGAAAAGAAATTAGCTCTAAAGCACAGACAATAGGAAGCCTGCCCTGCAATAGGAAGAAAATTAGATGGCTAAGGCTCTTAACAACACCTATTTCTATAAACCATGGAGCTTCTTGCTTTTCAATTACAGCTGTTCATTTCATATAAGAAAAGTGGAAAAACACAGTGGGAATATAAACTCTGTTGCACCAAAAAGCCTAAGACAGGGCCGGCAGAGAGTCTTCTTATTTCCCTTTGTTTTTAGTAGAATCAGTTAACAAACATTATATACAACCCCAAGCCTACCCAGTATAGTGTTCTCTAGGTCAGTCAAGCAATCGAGATGGACTGCATTCAGTAATGGAACTTTAATTTAGGCAGCTGGATGTTTCTGCTGCACAGCAAATAATGTATTTTGCACACACATCCCACTCTTGTGTGCTTTTCTTGGAGAAAACAAAACAAGAGTGAAGAACTTGAAGAAAATGAACTGCTGAATAACACTGCAGTGTTTTGGTTGTAGTAAAAAATAACTCCAGTTCTCCTGAACTGAAGTGGGTGTTCTTTCATTATACTCAGGACTGAGGGATTATGGTAGACGTGCTCTCCCCGTAACACTTCTAACTCAAACACCTTGGTTGTTTTAGCAATCATACTCCTACTTTAATTTTAAAACTTAAAAATAACTTTAATAACTTTCAAATGTGCTCTCTTTCAAATTGTTTCATTTGGGCATCGTTTTCTGAACATTGTTGTTCTTTTCCTGGATATAAAATGTATGTTTTCCTACGAGTCTTGGAAAAAAACATACAAGCACACCTTTCTTCCTCCAGAATTTCTCTCTTGTGATACCTTCACGATGCAACTAGGTGACAATTTTTCATTAACCATGCAATATACTGTAACTGAAATAATCTTTCAGTGATTATTTGAACATGTAATAGCCACAAAGCTTTATTACAAGCCCTGTTCTCATATACAGACGCGGGGCGCAGCCAGTGTTATATAGTCTATGTGTTATAGACTACAAAGAGCACCTTTAGAGAGAAAACATAAAATCAGAGATTCTACTTTTTTTCCTTTTCCTTTCTCTTCTATCCCTTCCCAATACTATTTGCTTAGAAATAAGGCTACAAGCCTAATTCAGAGACTGAACATACACAAATTGTTTTTGCTGTGATAGCATGTCACCCTCCTCACTCACTAACAAACAAGTTTTCAACTAAAAATCACTTTCTCTGTTCCAAAAAACAAATTATATGAAATATAATATATATTATATGAAATACAAAGACCAGCTTTTCACTCGGTGTCAATATCCCCTTTTAGTTTTGCTTTGGCCCTATGACATATGGGAATATAGATACAATAAGAAATAGTTTAATCTGTTAAGAACGATCTCCTAGCTCGCAGATTGGAGTTGCTAATGATCTGAAGCCATCCCCCATCTTTAGAGTAGTTAGAAAACTGTGATCAATGCAAGTCTCTGCCTTACTTCTTACTGAGGCAAAATTTCCATTTGTTTTGCAAGATGTTTGTTAAAATATCATTTTATTTGAAACAAATTTGTCAGAGAAAAGTTACCCACACTAGCTAGTGGGAAAGACTTCCCTCCATACAGACAGGCAGCTTAGGCATCATTGAGAATTCTGCAGCTCACAACTCAAAACCTGTATCAGTGAGGAGATGAATAACTGTGAAAACCCAGCAGTGGTGCTGGAGTTCTCAGTCCTGACAGGCTGGGCAGAGAGCAGCCCTGAGGAGAAGGATTTGGGGGTTTCTGTTGATGAGAATTTCAACACGAGCTGACAGTGTGCACTTGCAGCCCAGAAGGCCAATGGGATCCTGGGCTGCATCAAGAGAAGCGTGGCCAGCAGGGCGAGGAAGGTGATTCTGCCCCTCTACTCTGCTCTGTGAGACCTCACCTGGAGTATTGTGTCCAGTTGTGGGGCCCCCAACACAAGAAGGATGTGGAGCTGTTGGAGTGGGTCCAGAGGAGGGCCACAAAGATGCTTAGAGGGCTGGAGCACCTCCCCTACGAGGACAGGCTGAGAGAGTTGGGTCTGTTCAGCCTGGAGAAGAGAAGGCTGCGGGGGGACCTGATACCAGCCTTCCAGGACCTGAAGGGGCCTACAGGAAAGCTGGGGAGGGGCTTTTTACAAGGATAGGTAATGACAGGACAAGGGGTAATGGCTATAAACTGAAAGAAGGTAGATTTAGACTAGATACAAGGAAGAAATTCTTCCCTGTGAGGGTGGTGAGACACTGGAACAGGTTGCCCCAAGGAGCTGTGGGTGCCCCCTCCCTGGCAGTGTTCAAGGCCAGGCTGGACGGGGCTTTGGGCAACCTGGTCTGGTGGGAGGTGTCCTTGCCCATGGCAGGGGGGTTGGAACAAGACGATCTCTAAGGTCCCTTCCAACCTGAACCATTCCATGATTCTATGGTTCTATATTCATCATTTAGGTAGAGTGGCATAGAAAATATGCTATTAAAGTAATTATAACAAGCAAAGATGAAATATTTTCTAGAGGGTAAGAGCTGCTCTGCAGAAACATTTTGATTCAAGATAATTCAAGACACATTTAAGACAGATGGTTCTGGCTCACAGCTAGGATGTCTGTGGAAACAGGAAAACCCTACACCTTCATGCACCAGTGTAAGAGGGAACAGCAACCACACATTGCTCTTTAGCAAAGGTCCCATGGCTCCTGCGCATTTTCACTAATGTGGTTATTTCCTAATGCAGGAAATGCAGCATTGAGGTTCTTCTCGAGTTCTGCCACATGATGCACAGCTACCAGGTAGAACACTGTCATGCAAGAGAAAAGTGTTGCTATTTTTCCTATTCAAAATTAACCATGAGCCATAGAACACATTTAAATTTACAGTGTTATTATTGCTTTGGATTTCCCTAATGTTAAGTGTCTGAGGAAATGAGGGCTACAGAGGAAAGATGTCTGCGCTGTTGTATAGCATGAAAATGCACAATCAGAATTGAACAACAATCAAACTTCCCAGAGTAATCATTTTCCATTGACAACTGTTGAAACACGACTGTAGATTAATCAAGCAAAGATGTGATCCTGAAAGAAATACACATTTTCACACTTTACTGACTTGTGCTAGGGAAACCTGCACGCTTCCAGATTTGGAGACTGATGTGAGACCTACCAGATTTACACACCATTGATATTTACACTTTTAAAGCTTATTTAAGAAAACTTTATTTGAAGATTAAGAGCAAAGCTGAATTCCACTGTTTGCTAGTGAACAGATTGTAAATAGCTCTCCTACACACAAAGAGCCCTCCAAGTTAAATTGCCGGGAAAGTGTAGATGACCAGGTCTTGTTTCTGTTCATACCATTACAAAATGCACAAAAATAGAAGCAAAATAGAAGACTTTTCAGTTAAAGTTGCAAGGCAACATTTTCCCTTAGTCCCGAGTCAACATCACACACATAAAAAAAGCAACATTTCCACACTCAGAAATGTATCAGAAAAATGGTTCCTACAATGTAAAATAATTCTGTCCTTGCCATTAATTCTTTCCTTGCCATTGATCAGCTCCTGGCCCTGCTACCACTGCATGTTTTTCCAGTGTTGTACTCCAGCTCTTTGGAAGAACACATTTGATCAATTTTCTATTGAGCTATGTAGACAACTAGCAACGTGAACTATTCATTTAGAAACCTGAAGAAACACCCGACCTTGGGCTTATTGTCTAGGATGGAGCTGAAATGTTTCTACCAGTAACACACCTGCCATTTTTGTCAGCTACATGTTTGCAAACTGAGAAGGATTTTTTAAATTCTGTTTTTCACTTATTATGTGCTTGGCATCAGGCCAGGTCACACATTTTGCTCAATAAGGTGTTTCAGAATCGTGATGATGACAGCTTAAATATTTCAAGGTCATGTAACACCTAAAGGATGCTGGTGACAGACACCGATAACACATTGATCAAATATAGAATCTGAACACACTGATTGTAGTGTGATCGACACTGTTCAGCTGTTCATGTTATGCCCCCCCGAATCCTAGTGTTTCCAGATTGATAACAAAAGTTACAGGGAGCACAAATATATGTGTACACACATGCTGGTAGTCACAATCACTGAGAAAATCAGAGCAAAGGAAAAACAAAACTGAAAAATCTCTATTTTATGCGGTAACTGAGACTGCGTCAGGATTCCCATGGTAATAATAGAGAAGTTGCAGGGTAGCGTAGAGAAAGAAAATTCCACTTTCTTGATATGAATTCTGTGTAACGAGAACGTTTAGTGACGTTACTCTTTACAGTACATCAGTGCAATAGGTGCAATATTACGTGCAACAGCTCCTGTCTAAGAAACTAGACGTGTCCATGTAAGTGGAGACCTGATACATCACTGCTAAAAATGTAAATAGATGAACGAGAAAAATATTACAAGTAATAAGATAAAAACATTTTAGTACAAATACTGAAGTGATATTACCACCACAGAGGATTAATGCATCTTCAAGCCATGGGTGTGTATGCAAAAGTGCCTGGAATCTGCATGTGAAATTACCATGACTGCTTCTGCATACGGACTATCAGCAGGTGTGAAGTGCCAACAAGGTAGCTGCCTATCTGCATGCGTGATCATGGTAATCAGACACACAAATTAAGCTTACATCTGCATGCTCGTTATGCAGCCAGGACAGTTGCAAGTTTTGAATAACATGCCCACAAGGTCCAACTGTAACATGCCTGAAGTCGTATTGCATTCTAAACTGAAAGAGTCAGTGCAAGCACAACTATCACTAGGCTGTCACAATGCATAACAGCATTTTTTTCACTACTGAGTTCAGCCTACACCCTACTGCAACTTTGCACACCATTCACAAGCAAATGGAGTATGATGTATATCTGTAAAGTTTGGTAAAGTATCAAGAAAGTTCAAATACCCAGACTCAGAATTCAATCTTGTGTCTGATAAATCAAGCATCTTTTTTTTTTTTTCTTTCTTTTTTTTTTTTTTTTAAGGACGTTTCTCATGTAGCCAAACAAAACCAATTGCATCAGAACTATGTTTGGAGTAGCATCACAGAGCTTTGCAGAAAAACATGAACTGAACAGGAGCACAGTCTCCTAACAAGCAGATTATTGACTGCTAGATCAAGTAGCAAACAGAAACATCTGAAATATAGTAATGCTTGCATGTGCTACGTAGTTAAGGACTGACAGATAAAGAGTCAGAAGTGTTCTGGGGGAATTTCCTACACAGCTTCCATCAACTTCACTCAGTGTGGGAAGGTGTCTACTAGGCACAGGGTGTTTGTTTTTGCCAGTGGACAGATGAAGGAGCTAGAGATAACTGGAGTCATACTTGTCCAGTTCTGAAAAACTCAATAAAAATGCCATCTTGAATTTTTATTGCCTTTTAATTGCTTACTATTTCCTAATTAATTTCACTCTTGAACTGAACATCTTTTATTGCATTTGCTGTTTGATAGCTATCACAGCTCAGGGTCCTGCTCCACTTTTCTCCTGCAAGTCAAACGTAACGAAGTTACTGGATGACAAACACACGACTGCAGCCTGCTCACATAGCCTGCAGCATATTCCTAATTTTCTGTCACACAGGAATTCAACATTCCTTGTTTTATAACACCTGTTTTCTTAAAAATATTGACTGATCTATAATTCTGATATCAGAATACTGAGTGCCAGGTTGAGAGCATTCTGATGTGAGAGTAAATCCAAAGACACAGCATGGTTTCTGCTGTTATTTTGCCATTTATTTCAGTACCACTGAAGTCCAAACAAAATCATCTATTTCTCTCCAAATAGGATGCAGATTTTCTCTAAGAATATGACTCAAAACTAGAGTAGGATTTAAGTCAGGCTTTTTAGATAGGATCTGAGATTTCCTGAATCAACAGCAAAATTTCATATAGGGAATTTGCAGACTGTTAGGTGAGAAGATCTAGCCCAGGTGACTCACGTCTGTGAGACTCTGACCCACATTAACGCTGTAGGCACACACAGAGCAGCACTTGTCTCCCATCTCCAGTCCTGGCCCTGTCTCAGCACAGAGAGAAGCTCTGCTAGAGTCCAGGATCGGTGACACAAGAGGTGTTACTGAAGGATCACACCCTAATACCCATTAATATGTGTTAATAATAATAAAAATGAATTAATAAATTGCCTTAAGCAAAAAAAATTAATCCCCTTAATAGACCTGGATCTGCAAATGCCACATAACAGTAAAAATTGATTAAAAAAAGGACGTTATCCTTCATTTTCCTCAAGAATTACTTACTGTTATTGTAAAGCCAGTACACATCAGCTACCCAGCTAGAACCACAATCTATATGAAAAGAGTAACTAAATGATAGGCATTTCTTTATTCCACCATAAACTGACATGTTCTGACAAGACAAGTTTGTTTGCTCACATTGTTCAAAAGCCCCAAAGTCTTTACTGTCTGCTTCTCCACTTGTCTTAAATGTTTGATTAAGCACTGTGAGAATTGTCAGTATTGATAAACTTCTTTCCAGTACATTAAGCACTCTAATCCTTTACATTCCTACTCCATCTCCATTGCCAAGTCAGCCAGCTTCCTTAGCACTCGTTTTTGGGCCAGTATTTGCATTAGAAATGGTCTATAAATAAAAATGAATGCAATGGCAGGAAAAATTGTTTTTGTGCATCTGAAGAATTCTGACAGGAGCCATATGCAAAGGGCTCTGCTTGTTCTATAGTCACAGGAACACAATAACTGTCTAATGAGTTAATTAAAAGGGGTACTTAAAGCCAGTACTTTTTTTTCAGTTTTCTAAAAATTTTAATTTTGACAAATGGCAATGCTATTCGTTCTTCCTTTGTGAATGTGAACTAAGCAGGGGTATTTTGGCATCTGTAGTGTATTTTGGATTAGACTGTGTGTTTATTGTGATCATTTAATCGAAGGAGATTATAGTTAGGAAGTTCAGACAAACTCAATTTTTTAAACAGTGCCAGTATTTTGGTGTTATTTTTTATTGCATCCTTTCTCCATACTCTAACACTGAAATATTATCTCTTAAACATAGAATGTGTCAAAATCTATTATCAATAAGATATTTAGTTTAGAATATAGCATTGCAGAATTTGACTACATTTCACTTGAGGTTTTGTCTGTTTAAATGTCTCTTGGTTGAACTCTGGGGATAGAATCACATCTCAGGGCAGCAGCAACTTGCTGTGAATTATATACATTTATTTACCTCAGGATTAGACAAACATAACTAAGTTTGGAATTTGCTTCTATAAAAATAATCAGGACATCAGTGCAAGCTATATAGATGTGTTAGATAACAAAGTTTGTGTAGCTTCTTTGTGAATTTTATCTAAATTTGGACTCACACGATTTCATCAGGGATTCTTATCACCATTCGTCTCTGGCTATATCTAAGATTTATATGAAGTTTTGTTTCTGTTTTCCTTCCTGGTGTTTCACACATCTCCACCAGCCAAGTGTTCGGATGTGTATCTGTAGGACACTAACAGAAAACTTCAGCACTGCCTCTTCTACATTTTGTGAATGTAAAACTCCTGTAAACTTAAACAAGTAATTTGTTTGCAAAATGTGTTTGGTATTTCAACGTTAGCATCACCTTGGAAAATAGTTTGCATTCACATAAGCTTAACATGTCTGTTTATCTCATCACAACTGCTACAGACCTGTGTCGTTTCTAAATGAAATCATGGCATGCCTGTGTTTGTTCTTAGCAAAGGCCAGCCAAGCTCAGTGCATTATCTGTACATTTCCCTCTTTGAGAGATGGTTTGGGAATGCAACATGCAACACAGTGAATAACAGTGGTTAGCCAGGGCAAAAATGTAAACACCAGGTCCCAGCCCTGTAATCTTTACACAGACACTTCCAGGGACTGCAGTAGGTATTTTAACTGAGTAAAGACAGGAAGATCAGGCTCCACAGTGCAATTTTATATGAAAATGAAGTGGATGAGATACCCCTGTCAGGCTCATTTAAAATAAAATAGGATGGCTACCTTTTGTCTGCACTGCTAATAAGAAAAATATGCTAGAATAGAAGGTAATTGTATTAAGGTACGTCCCCATTTTCTCAATTTTGCCCGGTTTTCTTTGATATTATTATGGATTTCATATATAAATGCTATTTCTTTGGGTGGATTTATTAATTTTGGAGATGTACACCCTTCTAGTACATATATAGGAGTTAACCATTCACACATAGGGGAACAGAAAGGGTATAGAGACATACAGAAAACAGACAGTGTAGCAAGGAACATTGTGTCTGCAGCATTCTTCATAAATAACATGAATCACACAGAATTGCCAGAGATTATTTTAATGGCTCAACCCTTATGCTGTTATGGTAATTACAGAAAGAGTTTTAAGCCCCTCCACCAGGGAAATTATGCATTGAAATAGTGAGATTTTGTAATGAATTTCAATTGCTATTCAAAATTCTTTATCAGAACTTCGGGGATTAATAGTTACAGTACTTTTTTCTTCTGAAGAACCACAAACAGTGCTTAAAAAACCAGCAGAAAACATGCAGTACATCTAAAATTGATGCAACTCTATTGATTTCAGTGAAACGGTGCTGATTTACCCCAAATGAGTTCCTGTCTCATCTTTTCTATGTGTGGGAGAAAACTATTTTAACGTAAAAGGTTCCTGGACATGCAGAGAGGTACTTCAAGTTAGGGACATTTAACTCCACTGTTTGTCTGCTGGGTTAGGGAATCGGATAAGGTTGCACATGTCCAAGGATTCTCAGTCTGACCTTGTGGAAATTCTTTCTGGGAAGAATTTCTGAATTCAGTGGCTTTCCCTCTGATTTCTGCACATCTGCAGATACCTGAGCAAGGATGCCTTGTGCACACTGCATTTTGTACCTCTGTGCTGATCTCACTCTGGACAGCAATGGACATATCTTTGGCAGCCCTGGTGATTCACCACGCCATTGGAAATGATCTGATTCAGCATGAGGTACTGAGCAACAGGTTTTCACAGTCATTTTGACCTTATTTTCTGAGGCAGGGCTGAAGCGGTATAAATAGTGACCACGACTGTCTTTGCTATGGAGTAGCTGCTTATCAGAGGGGAGCTTGCCCTCACTACATTCAACTGCAAAGGCTTTAACCCCCTCAGATTTTTTTCATCAGTTAGCACCTAACTCTGCCATGCATCCTGCTCATTTCAACTTAGAAACTCACATTGTGCTGCTTATTGCATGAGGATAAAATCTGGCTCTGTATGGGCTGGACACAAGAAATAAAAGGTATGTTTGCAGAGCAAGGTTATCAGGCAGGGTGCTCCTGTGAATGATCTGCTTGTAGGAGCAGACACTGCACAGCTGAGAGACTGTGAGGGTTTGTCTACATATCAATCTGGCACCTTCTAGCTCTCTGTAAATTCATATGGTAGCTTGAAGCTCACTTACTGCCTCTTGTAGACAAGTCCCGAGGTAATTATTCATATTAAAGAAGCTGTTCTTTCTTTAATAGGAATCTTCTATCTCTCTAAAGCAGTAAATTAAAGCCAGATTAGAGGAAAACCCTCAAAAAGCTGCTAAACAGATGTAAAAATGCTGGGGGATTCTCTACAAACGAAAATAATGATACGAGATTTTTTCCAAGTACGATAACATCACTCCTTGTATCACACTAAATTAATAACATCTCTCAAGCACCTGCCTAAACCAGAAGTCTTTCTGAGAGGCTAAGCATAACCTCTCTCATTAAATCAGCATTCAGAGGGCTAACTAGCAGATGCTGCTGACATGAACCCAAATGTAATCTCTTTAACCTTGTCCTGTGGGGAGCAGACAAGTCATGACCGAGTAATTCCAACTAAATTAGATTTTATGTGAAAGTGTATAATCTAAATTAAATTTGATTAAAATGATTCACTGATTTGTGTTTGCTTTTAAAGTCCCTAATGTAGCCAAGGTGACCAGTTCTCTGTAATCTCTGCAATCAGATCAATTTATTTTTACAAGATTGGATCAAGATTTTTTTATCCAGTAGATTTTTCTATATTAATCGTATTTCTCTTGAATATCTCTGGATAGATTAAGTGTTGTCTATTCAGATAGAGGCTCATTGTAATTCAATTTTCATCTTGTTAATGAAGAGAATGGAGAAATCTAACTGTGTGTTGACTATAAAGATGTGTGATGTAAAATACTAAAGAAGTAATTGCAAGGAGAGAATCATCAGCTCATCAGCTGATCGGGACAACATCAAACGCAAACAGTTCTAAGATGGGTGAAACAGAAAGGGCTAGGGGAGATATTTTTTTCTGCTCTCCTGTCCCTAAGGCAGTGGGAGGCTTTGCTCAGCATAGACTCACTGCAGCAAGGGGAATGGAATTCTGCAGCAGCTTGCTTGTATAGTGATAAATTTTCTGAGCTTAACCCCTTCACATCCTCTTTCCATAGAGGGAACTTATGCAAGGAGGGTGAATCTTAGTCACTGACTTTATTACATTTTAAAATCTTAATTGAATACTGCACGTACTGGTTGGTGGCTTTATTAGCAGGACTCATCACAGCTTGCAATCAGCAAAAACATATAGGTACTGATTGAGACTTATTAAATTAACACGATAATTTTATTTAATATATAAAGTCAGAGGTTACTGTGTGCTGAATGTAATAGTTTTAATTTCAATGTGAAGAATAACATGCTCAATAACCTTCATCTTAAATTCTGGGTTACACACGCATCAGACTGCAAACCACTCCAGGCAGCTATGGCAGAATATTGGAATAAATCAAAGGGATTGAGATACCCAGTGTTAACTTGGAATTTTATTCCTTTAGGCTGCTCAGGCTGTTTTCCCACCCTTAATTACCACCTCTACAGCTCTTTCCTCCTATCTCCTTATCACCTCAACAGACCATGGGTAGACCAGCTAGCCCACTAAGCCTGGTGGTTTCTTGTGCAGCAAAACCTTTCAGCGCATTTTTAATTTTAAGTGTCAGAATATCTTCACAGATTTAGATGGCATTCTTCACAAACTTAAAATTCAGCTTGAGTTTGTGTCTTTTTCTGGGCTGAAACAGAAAAACTCTCCTTTTCCTCAAAGACTGTATCTGAAATCTACTCTGTAGTGCTTGTCTAGTACGTTCTCTCTCTGGACACCATCTCTGGTGTTAAAACTCTTACAGAGAGAATAAAAGCATGACTCAGTAAACTGCTCACTTCTCTGCATTCTCCACTGGAAACAAAGCAAAACAATTCCACCACTGGTTCTGAGCCAAGAGGTTTCTTTGTCCTCCTAGATTTTATTGAGTGGGAGAACAGATAACTAAATAAATTGTTTCAGCTCTCCAGATCACTCCTCAGATTCTTCTTATTGTAATAAAAGAAGTACACGGTACATCATACTTTTAAGCTTTGTATTGTTTTCCTTCTTATAAATTTATTTAAAACTTTTATTGAGCAAATTAAAAAAATCAATTTTATTTTTTTGACTTAAGGCACAGTTTTGTTGAAAGCTATCCATGTTCCATAGATTTAACGTTCAAAATAACCAAAATGTAAATTAAAACCATTTCTTTCATAGACTTCTGTATCTTCTACATCTTTGATGCGCTCAGAACATTTATGTTGTCTGATCAGTTAGCCAAGTTCTACTCTGCATGTCTAATGCATTTTTTTCATAACTTGAGGCATCTATCCTTCTCTTCAGTTGAAGTAACAGCATTATGAATGTCAGCACTATGGTTTAGCAAAACTCTTACTTACACACATTAGTAAGTTTTACACACATTAGTAAGTTCTAATTCAATGCATGGAACTTGATCAAACACGAGTGAGGCCACTGGAGCCACTCTGATTTTAAGGGTGAGATATAAAAGTTATTTGGGGAGTGAGAAAACAAGGTCAGATGAGTGTTGTTCCAAGGAGCCTTATAATGTCCCTTAGTTTTGTGTATGACAAATGCTCCTTCATTGGATCTACACAAAAAGTAACAAAAGTAAAGAAGAGAGAACCTATAGGTTCTAAAAGCAAACACATAATATTTGTACCAGCCAGTAATTTCACTTACGTTCATTCACATTCAGACTACAGGTTTATTTTGGGGAAGTTTGTGACCAGAAAAATTAAGTCTTTTGCAGAATTGTCTTAAACAATTATGAGTCACTGTTACTATAAAGAACAGCTCCTTAGTTTTCGTATCTAAAAGATTGAACCCTTCACCATGATTAATAAAGTCTGGTTGTTATCTAATTTTGTCATAAAAATTGATATACAAAAGAAACAGTCTGAAAAAAACCCACAAAGGTAAAATGCTTGCATGAACATCTGTACCTACACTGCTAATTAGAAGACTTAACTTATTAGTCTTTAAGTAACAAAAAAAGAAACAAACAAGTATAATTTGCTAGATTAATTTTATATTCTGTTCTATTTAATCAAACTATACCTTTTAGTGAAAATGACAAATCTGAGTTGTCAGACTATGGTTGATAAGAAAGATAAAGGTCATATATTTTAATGTCATAGAAGGTCTTATTAAAGGAACCCTAATTACATTAGGTATCCATGAAACATTAATTAAATACTGTCTGAAATAATTAGGTCCAAGTTACTGATGGTTTAATTAAACTCAGTTTTTTATTTTATAAGAAAACTACAGGTCCAGTATCAGTCTGTTGGCAGGATAATTGATAATGTGTCAGAAGAGCAAAATAGTAACCTTGGCCAACCACATCAGAAGGACAATATGGTGGGTAGGTTGTCCTGCCTGCCACACCTTGGGGGAATGAAAATAAACAGTGTGCTGGATTTCTTTCAGAGGGTGCATTCATCAGAAGAAAAAGAAACAGAAAGGGTTTGGTTCAGCTTGTGTAAAATATCGTGGAACAACAGAAGGCAGTTCCTGGCCTCCTGGCACTGCTGAGATTCCTTGCAAATGTTGGTGAAGATCTTTTGTCTTAATAACTAGCAGGACTTTTACAACATACAGAAGATGCACACCTGAAAGCCTGGTTTTACACGTCTAACACATGCCCACCAAAATTGCAAGCTCTTCTATTCCCCTCTACAAGGAAAAAATAATTGTGGAAACGAGCTGATGATTCCATTGCATACAGGAAGCCCTGCCAACAGCGTGGTCACACGTGTGTGTGCATAAAGCATAGTTTAGCACAGATCAGCTGGCAAAGTTCTTTCCTGATCTTTTAGAATGAATTTTGCAAGAGTGAAACATCATCCATTAATTAAACAAAACTCACACAGAAAAAAAAATGAGATTATCTGAAAAACGAGTACCTGAAAGGTAAGAAATATGCATTTGTGCGTAGACTGAGGCAGTGAAGGCATTTTGAGGGCAAAGAGCCTTTTCCTATCTCTGCCATGACTGGGAACGTGGACTATATGGCATTACAGAGATGGACTTGTTTAATATCAGGGCTACATGGACAGTTTAAACAATATCATTTCTAGGTATGGATAATGTCTAAATAAGAACAATGTTCTAGCATATTGCCTGGACAACTAACATTGGTCACTTGTAGGATTCTAGATAAAGAGAATAAGAGAATCACTTTATAATTAAAACTTGCATGCCTCCTAAAATTCATTTTCCACATAAAGCACTTCTATTTTTTCTGAAAGGGAATGACCTTGTGACTGTACCACTAGAAAGATTTAAAAAGGTGAAAAACCAGACTAGAAATCTCTCCCAATTTATATTGCACAGAGTAAGGCCTAACCAACAAAAAACACCTATATTACTCTATTGATAAACTTCTAGCGTCCAGTAAAATCAGAAGATCATTTAAGACACTATTATTTCAACATCAAAAATTACAAATGTTCAAAGAACCAAAATTTCATCCCAAGTATCGTTGGGAAGATGCAGTCTTTTTTCTGACCAGTTGTAATTATGACACCTAATGAATACCCATATTTTACAATAAATACATGTATGATTTCAAAGTGCTAAGGAAATGCTAAGATATTGACTCCATGATTAGTAAATCTCTTAATTAATTAATTCCAGAAAGACAGTTCTACAAATGTGTAGCAATTGGTTTGTCAGTTGGACATCTGTGCAGTGTTTTATGTATTGTGTATGAAAAAACTGACAGTACCTTTTGTTTACTGCTGCTTTCATATCTTCCTCAAGATGTTCATCAAACATTTCTCTTAGACTTTCTCAGTCTTGAATCTCCTTTCATTGAAGACTGAAATAGAAAGTAAGTCAGTTTCTAGATTGAAGTAGAATTGTTTTGTTTATTTTTTTTTCTAAAGAAAGCTTTGTTCAAGTCATTCAAAAGTTAAAGTTTCCTTCTTTTCCTCTACAAATTCTGGAAGACATTGATTCCTAATTTGTTATGTAAAACGTTCTTATATATTACATTGCCTAACTGTTTGTGCCATCTATGTAATGCAGAAATCTGTAACTCCTCCAGGTAGAAGTAATTTTTTATTTTTTATCATTATTTTTTTTTTTTACTATTTTTTCATTAAATCCTCTTTGAGAGGCATTGTTAGAGTAACCAGTATAATAATGGTATGGATTAGCATCTGTATAATGCTTCAAAACTGTTAAAACTATAAACATACTAGGTACCAACGAGCAATGTAGAAAGAAAACTTTTATTAGTAGTACGCTGTTCAAAAAAATTCTGTTGTCACCCCAGTATCAGAGGACAGGTATAAAAATGACAGGTTTTATTTCTGAAGTTTTAATTTCCACTTCAATAAATTGCGTTTTAAGATGTTTTTGAAACACTTTTTGAAACATAGAAATCTTCAGTGTATTTGACAGGAGTACAATTGTGTAACTACCTCTCAACGAGTATTACATTACATGTCTACCAAAGAGGTTGCAATCACATGCACACACACACACATACATTGTAAGGTATTTAATGGTCATTGTTTGTCTGCAGACAGTACCCAGACAAAGCGGACACAGGCATTGAAAAGAGTCCAGGAACTGGGACAAAGAGACAAGCAGACGAATTAATTGGAAACTGATCATCCTGTGTCAAACACAACATTGTTCAATGCCTAAATATTATGTCCAGAAGGATACTCCACATCCAAGTTTTATTTCTTTTGTGTATGACGCCAGGGTTACTACAGTGCCCATTTTGGCATGTAAGATCTTTCCTCATACTCAGTAGTACCAATTTGCTCCATGAACACTGCTTCCCAGATCACTTTTTCTTTTACTGTTAAAAAAGCCCTAAATATTTTAAGTAAAGAATATTAAATTAATATATATTAAATACATGGAAAATACATTGATTGATTTGTTATATGAGATGATGGGCCAGATCCTGCTATCCTAATGAAGGCAAAATACTGTCTGCAATGGAAATTTTGCTTCAGTTACTCCAACATATAGCACTATCTCTTTGCATCACTGTAGTAATCCAACCTCTTAGAGAAGTGGTCTCTTGTAATTCTGTTCAAAGTGACATTAACTGTGAACAAATGGGATGGAGAATGAAAGGAAAATGGTGACTTATGTTTTACCTGTTTTACCACCTGTTAACTGAAATGCATGAATAAATTGAGTATTGTTGAGGAGTCATTAGATTTCCTGAAAACAGCATCTAGAAAATTACTTTCCATTCAAAGATACATTGGTGACCGAGTTTATATAACCTAAATTACAATTACCGCATATACAAAATAAAATCATAATAGACTGTGAAAACTAACAAGGAGTTAGAAAGAAAGATGTTTTAAAAGCTTTTAGTACTATAATTCTACAACACAAACTTGTATATTTGACACAAACAAACTTGTATATTAACAATAACATTGACAACATCTGTTACTTGAAAATTCATAAGCTGTGCACATATTTGCAACATTTTCCCCAGATATTTCTGAATATTGCTTTTGGACTTTAAAAGCAATGAAGATCCAGCCTGAATTTCTTTATGTGAGCAAAGTTGCTCTGCTAGAGATGTCTCAGGGCACACAGCTATCCACAAAACTCTAAAAGTCTGCAAAACAACCTACCAGAAGCAGATCTACAATTAACAAACAAATTTGACAAGGCATTTGCTGGATCTTTACTTATTTTTACATTGCAAGCACTTACCTGATGTCTCGTGCCATATGTTATAAAGATATTTCCTAAAAGATTTTGGCAAATGAATTATGTAGCTGAAATGTAATAACGAGGGTAGAAATTTGTCCTGTTATCAGTCACACACATTCAAGCAGAAACCCAGTGCAGCACAGTAGATAGAACTATAAGCTCTGGGATCTTCTCATTCAACCAAGATTGCTTCATACAAAAGTTGACAATACACTACTGAAAGCCATTGTTGATATTCAACATTTTTTAAATAGCTGAACAGAATAGACAATAAGGCATGAAGGAAAACTTGGATAGGAGGCTGGCCTGGAGTCTGGGTTCAGAAAGGAAAAAACATAAAAATGGACAATAAATATATGACTCTCATTTTTAATTGCCCTGTATGTAGCAATTAACTAATCTTTACCATGCTGAAATTCCACACCTTTTAAAGGAAGAATAAAATCCCAACCATTTTTTTTTCATCGATTAAAGCCTAGGTGCAGTTTTAAACATTGGCACTGAAACGTGCACTTCCATGGTTCACATACACCATTTGCTAATGTAAATTAAGGAATCTGCAAAACCACTGAAAGATCCTCCCATTAATTGTCAGAGACCTGCCTGCCTGGGCTGAGGAGATCACGTGTTTCTGCCATTATATCAGAAAAAGCATTATTGTGAAATACTTTTTATAATTATGAAAAAAGTATTCATAGTTTTTGTTATTGTCTCCTACCCCTCTGTTTGCTCCATTAAAAGAGCAAATAGAGCACAGCACTATGTCTATGATGATGATGAGTAATTTAGTGGCAATTTTTGTTAACCCTCCTATGCTATCCTTTAATTATGATCTTAAATTTAGACTGTGAGAGGCAACTACATTTTACAGTGCATCCTTCCCTCTTGTTTTTAGCTAGTCCTATTGGGTGTACTACTACAATTTAGACAGCATTACTTAGACTTCCTTGAAGAAAGGATATTTCTTGGTTTGTCTACACGATAGCTGAGCTGCTTGTTCCAGGAAGAGCCTAAAAGCCCCGGTGTGTCCAAGACTGGACACCAAGCACACATACTGTCAGCCTGAATTCAGCTTGAAATCAGGCTGCCTACAAACACTGTCTGTCCCTGCAGCAAAAGCCTTCCAGAGCCAAATTATTTGCCAGTGAGGGTGGTTAAGCACTGATCAACAGATGACTCTGAGCAGACTGCCAGGAAGCGGGGAAGAGTAGGCTTGAGCACACATTTCTAAAGGACGGGTAGCTGGGTTCCTCTTAAAATGCTTCCCCTAAAGGCAAGGACTGAAACCAGCTGATGAATACTTTGCACTCTTGCAAAACTCAATTGGAACAACCCTTCAATTTATGAGTCACATTCACAGCTACAAGTAGAAGATGTTCCCCATTTTAGCTGTATTTGACAACCTGTCCATCCTGAATTTCTCTAGAAGTACAGAAGATAGGGCAGCAGAAGGACATATGTTGAATTTAAGCTACTTTGGTTCAAAGTCCATTATATAGACTTCTTATAATCCAGAAAGTTTGCTCTAGAAGGTCTAGAAGATGTGAATACAAGTATTCACGTCACTTTCTCAACCACAAAAAGCCAAGAGAAGCACAGAGTGAAACCTATAGGGCTTTACATCTTTGCAGCTAGAAGTGTCTCAGAAGCTCATCTACTAAATCTTCGGATGTTAGAATGTAAAAACTAAGAACGTAGAACAGACACAATTACACCATCCTGGTAAAGATATCACATTGCAGACAATCAAATTCTGCAAGATGTCCAGCCCGCTATGAGAAATATTTTCTAAGTTAAAAAGAAAAAAAAAAGAAGGATGTCATTTTTATCAGAAAGAAATCAAGCACAAGATCAGAGCATTTTGTTTGTAACTGGCTTTCAAGTCTAAGTCACAAAAAGATATTTACATCTACTTCATTTAAATTGCTTCCGTTGATTCCAATTAACTTAGCCCACTGATGTCAGTGGAGGTGTTCTTGTGCTTGCTACATGTCTACAGGACTGTCACTAGGAATATGACATCTGTATTGAACACTATTGCCTTTTCGGGGTTGGACTCGATGATCTCTTGAGGTCCCTTCCAGCCCCTACAATTCTTTGTGATTCTGTGTGATTCCCTCATTCCCATGGGATTACTAAAACAAATTTCAGCAAGAAAGTAGTATCTCATTATGTGCCTTTCTTCCCTCTTGTCATTTAAAATGATTCCTTTTCAAAGGGATTTGCAATCTAAACAATTTCACAAACTTCTGAATTTCTCCAGGACAGGAATCCTGCTAACTGGCTGTGGCGAGCACTTTTTTTTGAAGCAGTGCTCATACAAAAACTTAGTTTTAAATGCAGTATATGTTGTACTCCAGGGGTACGCAAGAGGAAATCAGAACACGAACTTGGGCTCTTTCATATCTTACCGAAAGCTACGAATCACAGCACCCCTCAGCTTTTGCAACAGGCAGAGTGTTTGAATAAGGAAAAGAATCCATCACTAGTTTTCCATGTCAGATTCCTTCTGTGTTATTAGAAAGATGTTCTAGATACAGTCTATTTAAAATTTGTCTGTTCTTAAAAGGATAAGAAATTCTGTTCTCCAACCCCCAGTGTTTCACCCAGTGGAATTCTAAAATTGCCAGTGATAATTCTGTAAATTATGTCTACGAGAAAATTGCAGCTTTATCCTTCTGAAGGAAAGGATTATTTTACTTCATAGTTCAGTGTTCATCTCTGAAAATCACTTACTAGGTTGCTCTTGGCAAATTCACAAGCTGCAGTTGTCAGGATTATCATAAAGTTGTATGCAACATCAATTTAACGATAACATTACACTGTTTTTCTCTCTAGTCCTTCATGGAGCCTGTGAATTTGTGGGAACGAGATATTCAATACCAATGTATTCATGAACAATGAAGAAAATGACAGATCTGTGTTCTGAGGACATAACATACACCTTGTCCACATTTCATTTGGATCCTTTCAAACAATTGCCAGTTCTGCTTCCAGATAAGTACAGAACATTACACGTATTCAGTAAATGTTTAGATTATTTTAAAGTTTTAGGTTACTACTTTAATTGCAAAGTCTTAATTTTCCTCTCTTACTAAAGCCATGATATGAATTCTTCTCTCATTGTTACAATTTTCTGTGATATAAGCCTGCTATAATTTACCACTCAATTGCATAGAATCCCATTATGAAGTCACATCTTATATCACACAGAGTATATCTAAGTATAGCACACAAAATGCTTAGTTTGTAAGGACAAGGAGCTTGTCATTTCTTTAATACGATTGCCAAAGTGAAACTTTGGATAAAAAAAGTTGGACCGTAACGGCAAGATAATGCAAAATATCCAGATTTTTTAAATGAGTGACACACTATGCCTTTTAGAGATAGAGATATGTGTGACCTTCACATAAGTTAATTAAATGTGGAGAAAAGCCATCTGAATTTTTTTTTTCTCTGAGAAGCTTGTATTTCAAATGTCCCTGACCCTAACTAATAGATGGGACAGTCCAATGTATCTGCTATTTGCTATACAAGGTCCCCTTGAATAATTTCCCTATAGAGACGGTCAGAGTGAGGATGCCCTCTGTTGCTCAGATTTTTACATGTTTAAAGGAAATTATCTCTTGCTAGCCCACACATGACATTACATATTGTCTGTTTTCAAGACATCCTGGATAGGCCTTAAGTGGGATGTTTGTGTTGGCCTTGAAATACGATCAATTGATTTATTTTCCTAATGCCACTATCTTAAATTAGCAGTCATCAGTTTACAGACTCCTTGGTATACTGAAATCTTTTACAGAAGTAAGAACAACTGTTAGAAATAACATAAAACAGACATGGAGAAGGCTGAGATACTCAACGAGTTCTTTGCCTGTCTTCACTGGCAACCAGACTGCTTCTGTCTATCACATTCCTGAACCTACAGGTGGGGGTTGGGAGAGCAAAATCCCTCCCACCATAAGAGAAGAGCAGGTCTGAGATTGCCTCATGAGACTGAACACACACAAGTCTACTGAGCACACCCTCAGCAAGTTTGCAGGCTACATGAAGCTGAGTGATGCAGTTGATACGACAGAAGGAAGAGATGTTATCCAAAGGGACCTGGACAATCTCAAAAGGTGGGCCCATGTGAACACAATGAGGTTTAACACGGTCAAGTGCAAGGTGTTGCACTTGGGTCAGAGAAATCCCAGACATGAGAAGAGACTGGGGGAAGAAGAACTTGAGAGCAGCTCTGCCCAGAAAGACTTGGAAGTCCTGTAGGACGAAAAGGTGGGCATGAGCCAGCAGCGTGCACTTGGAGCCTGGAAGGCCAACAGTAACCTGGGTGGCAGCAGGGAGAGGGAGGTGATTGTCTCCCTCCACTCTGATCTTGTGAGGCCCCATCTTGAGTGCTGTGTCCAGGCCAGGGGCCCCCAACACAAGAAAAGTGTGGAACCAGTAGAGCTGGTCCAGAGAAGGGCCAGGAAGATGCTCAGAGGGCTGGAGCACATCCCCTGTGAGGAAAGGTTGAGGGAGCCTGGGGGTGATCAGCCTGGAGTGGTTTTAAACTAAAACAGGGGAGATTTGGATTCGATGTTAAGGGGAAAATTTTCACTCAGAGGGTTGTGCAGCACTGGCACAGGCTGCCCAGAGAGGTGGTGGATGCCCCATCCTTGGAGGCATTCAAAGCCAGGTTAGATGGGGCCCTGGGCAACTTGAGCTGGTGCCTGATTTGGTGGCTGGCAAACCTGCCCATGGCAGGGGGGTTGGAATTAGCTGATCTTTAAGGTCCCTTCCAACTCAAAAATAAAACAAACAAATAAAAAAACCATACTCCAGAACTTTGAAGCAACACTGGTATTAGGATGCTTACTTATGCTATGAGAGACCAAGTTCACATCTTTGTTTTCCTAGCTCATTATAACACAGTGGAGTACCATAAGTACCGTGCTACTAAGCAGCCTAAGAAACAGCATCCTTTCATCTATCTTACTGAAACTCTGCAAACAAATTAAATATTCTTTCCACATGAACTAGAGAATAAAACCACTACAACTCAAGAGAATGACCTAAGCACAGCATGAATGATTCTTCACCAAAAAACTATGTAATTATTTACACCCTCACAAATACAGTCCTCAGCTTGTTGCTTTCCATGCTGTCCATCCACAGCTGGCTGTTTTGTGTGGGTTATAAAGTGTGCAGTACTTTCAACACGATAGAGTAGAAAATCTATGGTACAACAAGCAAGAGCCTCATGGTCAGGCTGTAATTGTCCAGAGGGAGTAAGGTTGGCCGTAAAAATGGTTCAGATCCTAATTCAGAACTGTCCAACAACGTAGGGACTATCTGTTGTTCCATGGTATGCCATCTTAAACTTGAGCAGCCTTTTCCAGTGGAAGGCTCACAAAAGTGTTATGATCCTGCACAAAGTTTTAGTTTCAATGAACTGGCATTTTCTAATGAAAAAGCATTTTGTCTAAACATTCCTTGCAGGTGCTAATGGTATATATCTAGGTTAAAGAAAAAAAAATCTGTTTTTAGAAATTATATTTATAAAAACCATTACAAATATTGTTCAATTGAGAAAAGGTAGAAAATGCTAACAATGAGTGGCTAAATACTGCTACTCACGTAGAGACACAGGTATTTTTTTCTAGCACAATTATGGAGCATAAGACATGAAGGTGGGCTTTGGGGAAAAGATGCAATAAACATTGGAGTCTTTTTTTCGCAATACATTTTCATAAAAATATCTACAGAAAGGCCAAGTTACCAGTGTTGGTTGTTACAATGTATTCGATTAATTTTTTCTTTTTTTAATATAAATTTGTCAGATAATCTTGTCCTGCAAAAATACTACATTTTAAAATTCACCAGGGAGCTGTCAGGCACCCACAGTCTCTCAGAGCTGGAGCTGGTACTGAGCTTGTGCTCCTTGTCAAAATTTAATGAGACGACCCGTTCTAAAATAATTGAATTTTCATATCAGAGCGAGCCAGGATTACTCAGACAATAAAAATGCTGAGTCCTGTACTGTTACTGGCAAATACCTTTTGCTTTGCTCATGAAATCAGTATGTAAATGTTCAGGGTTTGTATTTAAGGCATCTTATGCATTTAGAGTTGTAGTACTAGCAATAATTTCAAATGGTGCCGTTGATAAGTAGCTGGGTATATTTTTTTATAATGTTCAAACTGTAATTTGTTTGGCGAATCAGGATAAGCACTTGGTTTATATTTTATATAAATGTTAATGCAGTTGCAGTTTAATTATGTTTCTTAACTTTTAACATTTCAAAGTAGAATTTGAAGAAGACCACTCCATCAGATTGTCTTGCTTTCATGGAATACTTACATGAGTGCAGCCCCATGGACTTACAACATTAAAAAGTAAAGCTGTCCAAAAAGTTAGTGCTTGCTGCAGGCGAGGAATCCATACAGCACTGTACATATTCCTCAGCTTGCAGACTGAAACGTCAGAGACAAAAGGTCCCCTACCAGAATTACAACAGGATTAAAACAAACAAACAATGACAAAACAGGGACAGAATAGATTATTTAAATTAAAGTTTCAAGCAAAAATAAAATGTACCTCAACAATACAGCCATTGATACCACAGAAATGGCTAATGGAAATGATTAAATGGATTCCCAATAAATTGTAAAGCTGTTACTGACAAATATTTATTTTATTTTATCGTTTTCCAGAGGTTACTATGTAACGTGAGGTATAAAGCTGTAGGAATAAGGACATCCTTCACACAGGCCAGATGTCTTTGACTATTTTAGCAACAGGAGTTCTGCATGATGGTGCAATTTTACTGAATTTTAAATGTGACAAACACATATTTGGCCAAATATAATTCACATGGAAGGTCTACTGAAGAATTCATCGCATGTATTAGCACATAAAGCTTTCTAGCACTTATCTTCCAATGAAACACACCAACCTGTCATCATTAACAGTTAAGGCAGAATTAAGAAGCTGCACACATTGTTTTGTTTCCCTGACCAGCTCACCTAGTTTCATAGATGTTTGTGTGTAACTTCCCAGATATGCTGGAAAAAAATCTATAAAAGAGAGAGGAATGCAGAAAATAAATTGCCAAGCTCAAAAGAGTTTATGAGGTGAATTCCAATCTCTAATAAAAGAAGAACTGAAAAAGTCTTCTCAGTGTCTGTTGTCCTGCACCCTTACCTTAGCCAGGGAGGAGACTGCATTGCTTGATGGGAGATGTAGTGCAATCCTGAGTGCAGACCTCAAACAATGAAGAAACTCAGGAAAGATTCAGTGGGAATGGAAAGTAATCTAGCTCCTACCTTTCGTGTATATGATGGTGGAGTGCTGTGATAAAGATTTTATAAGACCTACAGGGCTAGTTATAGATCTGATATTATTATTAATAATTATGGGAAAGTCATAATCCATAATTACACTAAAACCTGGAATTGTGTGTTCAAGTGTATTTGTTTCCTAGTCAGAAATCTTAACCAGTTCACAGACACATAGTACGTATTTTCCCTTTTTTAAAAAGGACATCTTTACTAATACTTCTGCAGATGACAATTAAATGTGGAGGTTACTTACTAACATGGTTAGAGAGTCTTCTTTTCTATTAGCTGTGCAGGGAGCCTCAAAGTTGCAGGCAGTTCTAAAAACTGATTGGGGTATATTTTGGTATCAGAAATTATTTGCATAGCAGTGCTCAATCTGCTGTAAAATTTTGCCTTTTGCAAGATGTGCTTGGATATTTAATCAGAGAGGTGACTGAACAGATTCATGGGCAGTACAGGTCTACCAAAATCATAGCACACAGAAAATAATAACTTCATTAGTACAGAAAATTTCACCTTCGATCAGGCAATGTCCAACACAATGTACTTGATGAAGTCATCGTTCACTTGGTTTAAGCAAGCAGCAATGCCCTTGAAAACATTCCCATATCTGTATCTTTTTTGTCTTAGTAGCTCTTGGAAGAGGGCTACCGAGAGATGACATAGCTGAGACCTTTTACCCATTTAGTTTCAACACTCTTATGCTTTTTCTTTCTTTATTTACTGAATGTTACCTCACCGAACTACGGTCTTGCTACCTCAGTGAAGAGTTTTTCATTGTTGTTGCTGTGTCTTTTTTAAAAATTATTTTGATGTGCATAAAAATGAACAGCGACCTTTGTTTCGTTTGCTGAGTTATTTCATATTGGAAATGGCAGACTAGAAACCAGAAAAGAAAATTAAGAATCAGAAGAAAAATTTCAGTTAGAAATTAGAAAAACTGAGGAATCGAATGAAGCATTTTGGGAACACTGAAACAAAATGAAAAACTAAAATCCACTTCCCCTGCATAGAGACTATCCTCACAGTGTGGAGACTATGAGCAGTTAGAGGTTACTGAAGTTCCAACTCCATAACTTGCTCCCATAAGGTAAAGCACTCCCAGGTCCTACTGAGTGCCTTCCTGCAGGTTACATAAGCCAGGGAAAGGAGACAACACACAACTAACGAACCGCTCTCAGATGAGGCCTCTCAACATCTAGAAGTTGAGTGAAATAGTATGTACATTGCTCTAAGATGTTACAAGTACTCAACACTGGCAAATTGAGGCTGTTTCTTGCCTTTTCTTCATTGCCTCCTGCCAGGACCCATGTGTCATGTAATCAGGCAGAGCCTGTGTGCCCTAGAGAATGCTCTTAAAGACAGCAACACTGGGCAGTGGGCAACTGCACCAGGAGACTCATGAAATCAGCAGTCTGTCGTCTTCTGAAGTAAACTGAAAAATTGTGTTAAATGTAAGAGACTGAATTAAAATCCTGTGACGGTTTAAGGACTGTGAAATAGGGTCATCCTGCAAAGTGAGCTCAAACCTCATACTTCGACATCTGGATTGCTACTCAGACAGTCATTCACAAGTAAAAAAAGAAATCAAAAATAAGCACAAGATTGAAATATTTTCTGCAGATAAATGAAGGATAACTGCAGGTTAATGAGGTAGGAGATATTATTGCTCTTTTGAGAGGATAGGCAAAAGAATTTAAAGAAAATTTGATTTTGTGTAAAAATCCTCAGTGGGTTGGGTCAGGCAGCTTTACTGGCTCTGCTGCAGTGATGGTAACCTCCAAAACAACAGAAGAGTAAAGGAGCCAGCTCATAGGCTGCATTTATACCATTTGTACAGGGCAAGATGCTTTCATAAATATAGTTTTGCAGATTTATATGAATTCATCTTTCACTGGCTTTTGAAAGTATGACTAAATTGTGATGAGGCAGACAGGAAAATGTACAAAAAACCCATTAATTTATTATCAAAAGGTTCAGATTTTCTAGATTGAGAAAGCCACTTTTCAGCTTGAACCTAAAGTTCAGTGTTGCTGTTTTTACTGATGTTGCATCATCACACCTTCCATTTCCCTTTTGCATTAATTTCCCTTAAAATCAATTCTGTAATCATGTATCATTTATATGTACACTTATGACCTTACTGTACTTTCCGTGAAAGAATACTCATTTATTTGTACCAGCTGAAATACACATTTTGTCCTATGACAAATAAAGAGTCACTAATACGGTCTTTTACCTCTAAAGACTTCAATATGCCTTTTCCTTATCTTAAGCCATCTTTATTATAATACAATAATTACACAGAAAAAAGTAATGATCCTAATGTCAGCCACATTTAACCTCCTTTGATCTCCCATGATTCTTTGCACTGAGGGCTCAAGGAAAGGCCTTCTCTGACTTCCTGATAACTGAATGAGTGATTATCCTCCTTGTTAATGGGCAATGATATAGAAAACTCTTCCATATGTACAGAATATTCATGAGGGGCTGCACAAGCTGAGATAAGACTATAAGATGCCACAAGCAATCACTTATAAGAGTACTACGAAAAGATATTCATACTCTGGGACACTGCTAGATTTGGGGCTTCTGTGTTGAGAGTGAGGGATGGAGGAGGGCAGTTCCACTGCCATCTACCTGACAGTGTAATTTGGAGAGGGAACCCGTTTCCATCACCATTTCCAAGACTGGCTTTTACCAGTCAAATGCATTTGGTAACATAATCACTTCAGCTACCAGGTGTCAGAATGAGATTTACCTGGTATCTCAGCTCCAAATGTGTACAACCAAGACAGCGCAGTCAAAAACAAAGTTTAGTTTCTCACAATCTCCTATTGCACTAAAATTAGGCACCAAAGCGGAGGGTTCCACGGTAGCTTTTCCCACCATGATGATTCTGCTGGCTTCCTGAAAATCAGTGCAAACATGAACCAATTAAACCAAACAAAACTCTATTTGAATCCTTCAATCTTTGGTTTTTTTCCAACCTAAAGCTAAATCTGGAGTGATGACCTCATCAGCTCTGAACCAAAACAACTTCAGTCACAGTCAAATCTGAAATAAACTGAAAAATGTACCATTTTGAGTTTTCAACAATTACAGATTGGTGACAATTAATGAGCAAATTCAAGTGGACAAGCAAAGCAAATTATTTGCCCTGCGTAAACTTGAAGCCCAGGTTAAAAAATGCATAGCCATCAAACTGAGAGGCTTCCACTTTTGCATCTGAAAGTCTCTGGGAGAGTGTTTGCCTGTTGCAGGAAACTGAATGGGGCAGGGTTGCTCCATCTGCATACTCTGTATTTTGTACACATCTTTCTTCTAGCACTGCCATCCGGAGCAGACCACAAGCACAGAAATGCTACACACAGTTTTGTGCATGGTACAGATATTTTGAAGGGCATGATGCTATAGTTCAGAGATACACATAGAGGATGGAGTAAGGAAGAGACTGGGGCTTTCTCACTTTACCAACTACTGTACAGTGCACAGCCTGAGCTGAGCGTGCATATTGCATCTGTTAAAACATTTTTGCAGAGTTTTCAACTACCCAGTTCAAGTGGAGCTGTGTTGAGGGGCTGCACACCACTATGCAGCAGCTGTATGCATGTAAATCTCAGGACCTGCTGGCTTTTACTGCAGCGCCAAACAACATTTAGCTTTCTTTGCACATATGAAACACATTTTATTCTTTCTTCCTGTATTAATAAAAACACAATTTTTGTAATTTCTAAAAAATTTACTAGATTTGAAAACTATTTTTGCAAAAATCCTTTATCTGCCTCCCTTCAGAAGTGCAGCAAATCCTAACATGATTTATCAAATGCCCTTACTTCCGAAAGGCATTGTGGCAACTGAAATAATGAACTACTTGAAAGTCACATTTAATTTACTTCCAAAGAAACAAGCTAGCATTGCTTAAGGTTGCTGGGGAAACAGGAAAGCTGCTTTAGATCAGTTTGCAGCAGAGAAGACTTGCTGATATTTTGCAATTTGAACATGTTCATCATAACTTTTACAATCTCTTATTTTCAGGAACCTATTTTTGACTTTGTGTTAAATATTCATCTTCAGACCCACAGCACTGCCTTGTTTTCAGCTATGAATTCAGATTCATAAATCTGACTTAAGAATAAGCTGTTTATCAAAATTGTGCACATATTTTCTTCTTTTTGGGCCCATTTAATCAAAGAATGCATCCAATTTCAGCCCTAGAGAAGCCCACAGCCAGCATCAAATCTCGTTTCTTCGGTCTCTACAGTACGAAAGTTGTGTGTAATTTCAGCTGACCAGACACTTTCCAAAATCTTTTATTGGTCACTTTTAGACTTTCCTGCTTAAAGAAAAGTTCTAATAATTTCCAGAGTTGTAAAATTCAGTTACTGCATTCACTTACTGCTCTGCTACAAAGAAAAGGAGAACTGCACTAGAAAGCAACATGCAAGTCTGTTGAATTCTGCTAATCCTTCTACTAGAGATAAATCAGAACCCCTTTTTCTGTAAGTTGCAGTTCACAGATATGATTAAACACGCACATATCCCGTGCTATCAACTGCATTCCCAATTTACTGAAAGTTGCAGTACTGAAATGAATGAAGCAACAGACTTATAAGGTAACCCATCTTTGACAGTAAGGGAAGCTAATACACAGAGGAATCGGTCAGGTTTTGATACAGATAACCAGCCACAGTTCATTTCAGCATAAAACTGCCCTGCCTTGTACAGCTGGGTTTATATATACCCTTACATTTATATGTACCCTTTATATATCCCCTTTTAACCATTTGTGAGCTTAGACTTCATCAAGCAAATGGTGTAGCTAAGATTGACTCTCAAGATCTGCAGTTATCTATGCATTATTGTTTAATTATTACATTACGTACCACTTAGAATCTTCTAATCAAGCAGAAATTATGTTAGAAATGAGCAGAAAAAACTATTAACCAAAATTAAAGAGCTTAAAATGATTGATACTGTTGATATCAATGATTGATATGGTATCGAGTCCAGATTGCTTTCAATTAGTCTCATGGGAGCACAATTTAGAAAACAGACTAAAACGAAAGATACACAATCTCTCTAATGTAGTTGCTGTACATATACGACTTTCTTTTTTACACATACTTAGATAATAGGTGATATATTCAAAAATATCCATTACTTAATTCTCCAGTTTTCCTATCAATGCACTTTTGGTTCAGATATTGGTAAAGAACACTACATTTTATCACCACTGCATTTACTTTGTATCTTCCCTCCATATATCTCATGAAAATGTTTTTCACACTCTTTGCCTAATTACTCATTTTGAGACTTTCAGTGATATTACATCAAGTCTTCAGCAAATGTTGTTCTATTTTGGAGTCATTGCATTACATTACATTAAAGTAATGGTAGTAATGTTTTCAGCTGAAAGCCTTACTTAATTTCCTTAAGTCCAAGAACTATCATTCACTAAGATGAAGAGAGAAGAAAGCAGGAAGTTATGAAGGGTAAGTAAACAGGACGAAGACTGGAAGCAAGGAAATAGTACAGCAGAGATTTGGAGCGTGCCCCATTTGAACACAACATAGATAATAAATAATAGGAACAATGAGGGATGAGAGGAAAGGTCTCTGAGCACCTGAAGATAAGGTAAATGGCTTGTTGCAAAAAGACCTGTCTTAGAAGAGAGAGCTATATTTTCCATCCAAGTCCTGCCTGTGACCTTAACAGAGGAATCTGGCTGTGCCTGGAGGGAACAAGGCCTGAAACTCAGCAGGAAATCTCTTCTTGCTGTGGGGCATGCATACTTCTTGCTGCTGCTGGGGAAGACAGGTAGACTGGCTGCCTCCCCTGAAGATGTGCCAGTGATGGGGAGTTCTGGAAAACCTGTGGCATGCTACTCAGAGTTCATTGATCATTCTCTTGCAAATGTAAATGTTGCTGTCACCCAGTCTGGTGACAAAAGACATATTGCTGACATAATCAGCTACAAAATGGGAACATAAAGGAGTAGCCAGGTCAAATTTTGGAAGGAACTTGTGACAGTCATTTACTGAAACACCAGCTAAAATTGAGAGGTGTTGGAATCAGCTCAGGAATGATTCACCAGAATTCACTAACTGGTATTTTGCAACATAATCCAAACAGTCCCTTTCTTAGTATCGTAGCTTTTCCAGAGTTAAAATCCCAGAGAAGGAAATTGGTAGTAACAGCAGCAGTATAGTCCTATAATGTGATGCCATTCTTCATTGCTTAAAAATAAACAAACTTTTACACCAAATTAATTAATACATCAATTAATACAAGATTTTCTGTGAGGAAAAGAGATGAAAATATTTCATTAAGGAGAATAAGGTGAGGAGCTAATTAAGTCAGGTAAATCGCATGGTTGACTCACTGATGGTCAATGCTGACAAATCAAGGTTTACTTCATGGTAAAATGAGTGTAACTTATTTTGTTTTCTACCACAAAATATCTGGTGTGTGTTAGGTACTATCGAGTGAAAACAATGAGTCTTGGGAACAAGGCCCTGGGGAACATCAACATCCAGCCTCTGGCACAGCCATTTTTCATTCATTTATCACCAAGCTCCTCAGCCCGAGCAGAGTTTGGTCAGAAATACACGTTGGAATTCTAGCTGCAGTGCAGGCAACTACAGTGAACATGAAAGACTACTGTCACTTGACAACAGAGACTGCTGCCTCTGAACAGCAGCTATAGCCTCATTAATGTAGACCATTGGCACATTTGTTTACAGTGACATATGAAAAATTCTGTACTAAGAATTCAGACGAATGTAGGGTATTAGTGCTAATCCATTGATTCTAGACATCAGGTGCCAGTTGCTTTATTTGTGATGGATTAGAACATGATGCATCATATGATTAACAGAAAATACAGGAAATATTAGCTGAAAACCAATCATAAGGATAGAAAACTTTCATGCAGTTCTGTGAGCCGTGCTTCGTCTTCTCCTTCCCTCTTCCTTATTTCTCTATTGTTTCTGATTGAAGACAACGCTCTAATTTGAATTCAAATACAGCTCACGTGTGTTGACAATATCTGGTTACGTGTCCCAAGTGTATACATGTAATTTTTGAAAGATCAAAGCTGTAGTGCAAAAACTAGATTTCTTTTTGGCCATAACAATAAGCAGTTTCACTGGCAAAATATTACTCTGTTATCTTTAAGACAAACTATCACAAATATCTGGGAGATAACTTAGCTTTCTTGGAGGAAAACCTCCTTCAGCTGCCATAGCTCAGAAGAGCAGCTCTGAGTTGTTGGTACAACAAGCTTGAGAACTGCCAGTTTGGATTCCTTACACAAAGAAAGATGGGTAGCTAATCTTTTGCATCTTATCTGGAATACTATGTTGTTCTACTAGATAAATTTGGGTTATATAACACTGAGGTCCCACTGACCCCAGGCTCTGTTATGGCTGCCTGAACAAACAGATAGTAAGAGAGTTTCTGCTCCACAGAGTTTCCATTAGAAAATAACGTACAAAAAGAGACACTGGAGAAGGAAAAACCAAAGATACATAGATACACGGTAAATCTTACCTCACAGAACACCTACTGTCTGGACCACAGCCTCACAAAACAACTTGGTATACTCAAAATAGTTTTCACTTAAAACTTTCAGAGCTGAGCAAGTCTGGTCCCAATTTTCATATAGAGAAAGAGACACAGAGTAAAGAAGTGACAAAACAAAGGTCACTGACAGCTGAGAAAAACCTCATGAGTTGTTTCTGGGGTCTCTTTGCTAGAATGGTCTTGATCATCCAGAGTGAGCTTTAAGAAATGAAACAAAAATGGAGATGTGATAGGATATTCTAAGATGAAAAAGCAAAAATGCTAAGTATGGCTTGGTTAGCTGACAGCTAGTTTAGAGCAAAATCATCTATCCTACTCCAGAGAGTAAACTATCATTTGGCAACCATTTTCTTTATCTACCTGAGTAAATACAGGAACTTAAAACTGTATCAAGAAGGAAAAAACAGAGTTTTGTACCAGAAAAACTCCATTTACCTACAGAATGCTAGTAACATATTTGTGAAGTGCAGAATCTCTTGTTCCACAAAGCTAACCCTGTAATATCCCTAAGAATGACACAACTACGAACAGTTACGCAGAGGATATGGTTAAAAATAGTTAATTTCTATCCCTATATTATGTTATTGTACAAATCAGCATATCCCATATCTCTTGAGAACAAGGTGGGCATAGGCTTTTTGTGCTGCGTTGTAGAGTGAATGTACAATAGACTGACAAATCACGAGAACACAGCAGTGTAAAAACACTGCCTTCGGCCAAGAAAAGAAAAAAATAGGAAAAAATAATCATGGAAAGCATAAAATGCAAAAGGGGAAGTATTTTAATCACATGTAAAAATAATATTAATATAGGAAAAATTATCCCCTGTGGAATTTATATGGTATTTTAGAGTGGAACAGATGATGGAAAACAACAACAAAAAAAGCCATAAATTGTGTTTGATTATGTCGGTTTAATTTAAAATGCTGCTAAATCTCCCAGTATACATTAGTGTGTATGTTAAGATTGGAGTGTACATAAAGGCACTCCAACAGAAACACACAATGCAATGCTAATAGGGTTAGGTGCTCAGAATATAAGGTAACATAAGTGCCATTTGATGCAAGAGTTGCTAGGGAAGGCTATTTTTTCCTGTCTGTTAATTAAGTGAATTTAGTGCTTTTGAAAGGTGCCAGATTGACAGTCCTGAGACTGAAGTCCTCTATTCACGGAGCAGCTAGACCCAGGCAGTAGCAGCAAATCTTCCTCACACTGCCCCTCAACCTTGACCTGGAGGGCTCACCTCTAGCGATGAGCCGGGCTGGCGGCTCGGTTTCCGAGCCTGTTCATTCTCTGGCCTCTTTGGGGAGGCTGCTGATAAAGGTGCTAATTAGGGCCAATTGTTATGGAGGGTTTTGTGCTGCGAACACCTGTCCATTAAGGACTGAACTGGGAACACCAGCTTTTCTCGTACGGGGCACAGCACAGACTCTAACAAGTGAGGATTTTTCAAGCACTACTGACCCAGGGCCAGAGCTGAGGTAATATGCTCAGGAAAGGCAGCTTAAAGATTGCAAAAAATTTTTTTCGACTTTTTTTTTTTTTAATGGAGTAATAGGAAAAATACTTTTTCAAAGATGATGTCCATCCAAACGTTTGCATGATTTCTTTCTAGGCAGTTGACTCTCTTCTTGACTTCTGCCTTTGAGATGGGCCTTCCTTCACATCTATCAAACTATTTTAAGAAAATATGAATGACTCGGGGCAAAACCTAAAAAGCTGATAACCAATTCAGAAAAGCAATTGATGCTAATTCTTCTGTAAATCTGGAGTGTGAGAGTGCCTGCATATCCTCCCCTTCTCTCTGCCATGAGACTGTTGGGAAGGGGTACCAGCCTCCATTTGAGAAATGGAGCAAAGGGATGGGGCTGCTGCTGACCAGAACACTCCAAATGACCGCTGTGTCTATGGGATGGTTTGTTTGCAGGCAAAGGCTAGAATACAGCTTAGCTTCTATGTAGGAATACTGGGCTTCCCAGAGCCATACATGTTCTGAGAACCTAAGGTATTAGATTCACAATGGCATTTCAGATAATTGCTTTTCATTCTACTTCTACTTGGGTTTTCTTTCCTACTGTTGATAACTGCTACCAATCTAGAAACTAAAACTCCCTGAAGCCTTGAGTCACTTAGCTCGTTAATATGTTCTTCCCTTTACTTGATTTAGTACAGGAAAGTCAAATAAAAATCCTATAAATAAATGGAAAGTTAAGTTGAAGCATCTACAGTGACTAATACAGTACAGTCCATTTTAAAATAAAAGATTCTTTAAATGTGTATGTTTGAGGTTTGGTTTTTTTTTTTCCCTTTTTCTCTAGAAGAGGCTGACTCCATGCCTTTATTGTCTTTCACCTCCTTCAAGGTGCAGTAGAGAGATACAGCAGCTTAGTGTTCTTGACATCAGCGAAGAGGCTGAAAAAACATTATCAGGAAAGAGCCAATCTCCTATGACAGTTAAATAGTACACTGATGATAAAGGTTTGGGTGAAAGATGAAAAACGTGGCTATAGCTGCTTGTAGCAAAACATGCTTTTCTGTAACACTTTTGCCCCCTGTCTTAAGTGTTTATATTGAATGAATAGTTGGTGCTTTATGTGACTTTGTTGTTGAATGGAGCAGTCTACTTAGCATGAACTTTTTGATGGCCTCACTTTTTGAAACGATGTACAAAGGTTTCAGGGATTACGCATTAGTTCCATTAACTTTCCACTTGGAGATAGCATGGGCAGTGGCAGGGCTGATAAGGACTCAACAGCATCAACCTCCCTAGATTTTTGCCTGCAAATAAGTAATTTTAAGTGTCACCTGCAGTAATGTGCCTCACCTAAGTGTAATACATGGCATCACATCTGATGAGGCAGCTATTAAATCACTTTGGTGACATTTCTTCAACTTTCCTTTACTCTCCTGTGATAACTAGGAAATCTCCTCTTAATTGCTCTCTAGTGCTTTTAATCGGCAACAAGTAACACCACACACAAATTCCTGATCTCTTAGTTGATACAGCTCAAGTCAGGCTAGCACATGCATGTAGCATGGGATACAGGACATGGGCCAATGCACGTAAACTTCTGGTTTGAAAGATGTTTGCACTCCACCCGTTTGGGGGTAACATTCACATTTTTACACCTGATCAGAGATTAGCTCATACATGCTTTCTGAAGGAGTAAGATCATGATTTCAAAAGATGATTGGCAACTGAAAATACCTTGAAAACAGTGGCATCCATGTTCAAATGGCTTTAAAATATTTCCCCTGAAGCTCTGATTGGCACAAAGATAAGTACTGGCTAACATCAGTTCCCTTCTATCTTTTGCACTGATGTCATGCTGGGGCAACACTTCCAGCTTTTTGCTTATTTTCACTAAACAGCCCCATGGGAAGTGATCATCAGCCAGCACGTTAGGAGTGCTTTGGGATCCAAATTTCATAATAAAACTCAAGCTAGGATCTTTTCTGGCTGGCTCATACCCTGTTGTTCCGGCTCCCAAACAAGGAATCAATTGCTATATCCTCAATATCTTTATAGAATTAAATAATAATCATTATAATAGAAATGAAGAAAAACTGTGGAACAGAAAGCTGGGAAAAATTCAGTCTTGGTCCAGAAGTTATAACTCAGATAGGAATACTGGAACATAAAGGTGCCTCATCCCTTTGCACAAAGGCAGTCCAGCTCATACCACTGATGTTCATCTCAGGAATCATCTCAGGGCATTTTCACCCACTAATGTTCTAGGTACTTTATTGGCATTCTTGGATCATGAGTTAAATTTTAGAGGAAACTGACATACAATGCTTAGGACAGTGCCAGCAGATGACGACATTTTCATCACAGTAAATGCTCTTTCTTCAAAAAGCTGAGTAGTCTGGTGACAATTAAGAGCTATAGTGAAAATTAAGGGAAACATTAACTTATATAAATCCTATAAATACCAACACTGATATTTCTTATGTCAGCTGACAAAAAAATTTAATTATTGCAATAGACAAGGTGATGAAGACATACACACATGCACAGACTAACCCAGAGAATAGACAGCCTGGAATGAAAAAGCAACACATACAGGACACGTCCTCTCTTTAAGGACTCAGTCTCAATACGAAAGCTGATTGTTGAGGACAAAAGAAAAAGCACAGATGAAGCAAGGTCAGAAAGGTGAGTAAAAATAAGACAGTTATTATGTGTTTTCTGAAAGCAGAAGCAGATTAGAAAATAGGTCAGAGAGCGCAGGAAAAATGTTATTTGTATTCTGTCAATTTGCAAAGGACATGCATATCTGAATGCGGTGAATTTGTAGCAACCTCTTCTTTTAGTCCCAGGGAGAGATGTATTCCATATTATTTCTTCTTCTTAGCAGTATTACAATAGATTGTTTTGTTGTTGTTTGTTTTTCTAAAGATCTTTCTACCAAAATCCAAACCCTAGAGTGAATGATGCTGCACAATCGGACAATAGGGGAAAGGCTGTCATGGAAGAGCCTGTGGGCTGTGCAGGGCAGGCAAAGGAGGGCACTGGCATGGGGAGGGGATGTGGTTTGTTGGCAGTCATGTAGAAAAACAGGAAACAAAATCCATCTGCATGTCCCAAACCAGTGCCGTATCCACATACCTTGTGTGGGTTTAACATCCACAGCATTTTGAATTTTTCCCTAACATCTCAGAACGACTGCCTGATTACTGAAGTGTCTTCAGTTGTTTGGAAAATGGAAAATCCTTATCTAGTCCACCTCCTGCTACCTTGTTTATAACCTACTTTCCTCAAGCAATAAATATTAAGGTCAGGTGTGTTGTCTATTGAGGTTCAAGTGAAAGGGAGAAAGCTAGAGAAAAAGGGAAAAAGCTAGCAAAAGCCCCCTTCCTACTCCTGAAATTCAGACAAATCTGACACCAGCAAAATTCTCAGATGTTCTACATTTCTAAACTTTTACTGACAAAAGCACAGTGAAAAGAGATGATGTCCTCTTTCCCATTAAGAAATCAATCATTATTACAGTCTTTTTGATACATCGAAGATATCCCACACCATTCCACTCTGGAAATGTACATAGACTGCTACTGTAACTACTTTTTCTTGTTTAGAATAATTATTACAACATGGGCACAGACACAGTTGATCTACAGCTACTGGTAAGGAGCAACTACTTACAGATAAGACTTAAACCAATGTCTTCATTTAACTTTACAAGGACAGCATGCAACAGAGAAACAGCTTCAGCTACTAACATCACCTCACCTTCCAGCCAGATGCAGAGGGCTGAGCCTGTCCAAAGCTCACACAGACCCTTCACTCAATTCAATGTGGTGCGTTCAGGTAAAGCACCACTGACTCAACTCTGCTTCTGAATGCAAACTGGTGCAACGCTGGAACCCTCACAAGAGTCTCCAAAGCTTAGAGTCACACAATTTCCTTTCTACCCATTTAAAAGTGTTTTGATTTACTTTTTTTAAAACTCTAGTGTTAATACAGAAACTGGACAGACAACCAAAACCAACAACCACTTGTAGCGGAGAGATGAAAACTGAGTAGTGAAGAAAAGCTCTCAGAACCGTGCCTACAGATGTTTTTAGTGCAAGATGACCTCTCACATCCAAAGACATGATTTAAAAAGGCTGAGCTCATTCCACTGTTTTAAAAATTCAGTGCTGTTTTTTCTCTCCACGACATACTTTTCCTTAAAATGAAGAAAAATATTTTAGGTGTAAGAAAGGAATACAAACGAATGAATTTCCTTTTTTCCCCAAAAAATAATCACAAAGTATAATTTAACTTCCATATTTGTGTTGAAACTAGAAAAGCAGATTGCATTTTCAATTATTTCATAAGGGAAAGATGCATGCAATTAATATATATATTTACACACAATAATGTATTAAAACCTTATTATTGTTTAACTCTCAAGAAAATTCAAAATAATTATTGCTTTTAAGAGCCTATTTCGTTTCCTACATATTCCTTCTAAACTTCTGCATCATGTTGGGGAAATGCTCTCTGGAATGCAGATTTTCTTGTGGATGTGCAGATTATTCTTCCTTAGTTTCAAGTATCAACCACTGAAATCTTATCCTAAATAAGTAAGTGACATGCAACTAATTTTCAAAAGAACTTTAAGCTTATTACCAAAGCAATTGCTTTCATTCTTCAGATATGAGTAATATAAGTAAAGCAATTCTATTACTGTCCTGTACACAAGCCAAAAACGTAAGGAACTTCTTAAGGAACTTCTAATACGCTCACAAAAAATGCATTAGCATTTTAGCACTGCGTTTCTAATGGGTATTTACAGTAGAATAATATAAGGAAGAGTTTGCAGTGTGATGTATCTACCACTAGACACGTTCAAGTTAATCATTTCTATTCTCAGCAAAATAATTCATATTCTGTCTAGTCTGTAATAAAATATTTATTGTAGTTACAAACCTAAATTCTTGAGCTTCAGCTGTGTAGATTTTGTTTTTAATTTGTAGTGCTATCCTTGGCTTCTAACCTCTTCATGCAAGCTTTCAAAGGAGATAATCAAAGCGGCAGAAAACTAATCAAGATTGCAGCAGAACAAGTGCATAGGCACAGCATTTAGAATTTAACAAGCGTAGTGATTAAAAAGTTGTGATCGTACAATGATTCGTTTCCATTGGAGATACAGCCCCCAGGATCACTTTTGAACACAATTATTTATAAGCTTAGCATTTAACATAGTTTTGAAATTAATTTTGTTCCCCTCAATTCTTGCTGGTGTTTAATTTTCCTGTGACTGTTTTATTGAACTGAGATATAACAATGACACTTTAGAAACTTTACGGTGGCTGTCTTTCTCTGCGCTGGTTTACCCACAAATACTGCCGAAAAATGGGAATAGAAAGTCCTCTAAAATATAAACCGCTCCTGTACAATGAAGTTATTAAAATTGTAGATACACAGCCCTCAGGTTAAGCTGCTCTATAATAACTGTAGCTGTATTCAGCAGCTACAAAGGGACAGCATAATTTCTCTTGGAGGCAAAGACATTCCTGGGTGGAAATGAACGCAGAAAAATTCTCCGGCGTAACACAGGGCAGCATATGAAGAGAATCCTAGCAGAACATTAATCTGAGTAGGAAAATTAGTTTCAATACTTGAGGATATTTACCATTATTCTCTGCTCCCCTATTTTGGTTGGGAATAGCATTTTACGAAGGACAATGCAGACTGAATAGTTTTCTAGCAACCAGGCAATTCTAGCCATTGAAAGGACTATAATAGGTTGTCAGGACAGAGCAAACAAAACTGTGGTCTGACTGAAAAAATACTTTTCCTCAAAATTTTAACACCTTTCTTGAGGTGTCATCTATAACACCGTGTTTGAGTTCAACATGTTGCTGACATACCTCATACCAAATATTTAGTCTGAGGACCTTTGCCTTTCCTGAGGAGGAAAAAAGCACAAGCGAGAAAAGCAGATGATGTTGTGACTACCTATATTCTAACATCAGAAACAAGTTACAGATACCAGAGAAATATACAAACATGTATCCATATGTATCAGAAATATCTAAATTTGAGTAGGGGAAATGCACCCCTTGAACCCTTCTGTTACACCTCGTGGCACACCTCAACAGAAGGGCTTTATTTCTTAATGGGAACATCGGTGAGAAGAGGTTTTCTATGAAAAACAACAAAAGAAAAAAAGTAAAAAATGAGCAACCAGAACAAGATTTGGACAGAAGATGTAGACTAGAATAAAGATGGATGTTAGGTTTTAGGAGAAAAGGGCAGAGGAGTTAAATACTGCTGTTAAATATTTTATTATTCATGCCTTGAGCCAAAACATGTGGAATTATGTACAAATGTTCTTCACTTGGCTTAACTGCTCAGCCATTTGACGGGAGTAGCTCTGTTTGCTTAGGAGGAGGCAAGGTAAATGTTGACAATTAGGTATGACTGTGAAAAAATGTAGATGACAGCTTCTGCTCTCCCTTCTTTCCTCCCCCCCTCCCTGGAACAGTCACATTAGGGCTGTTTACAGTCTTGGCTATGAGAATATAGCCAGGGCCAGGCTATGAAAAGACACATAGTGAATGCAATTTCTGGAAACCTGGTTGGTTAGTATGTGCAAAGTCCATTGCCCATGGAAGCCCCGTACAACGTTTCTTGCTGTCAAACAGGCAGGGTCAGTCAAATTAGCACCTGAATTTATAAAGTTTGGACAATCTTTTCTTTTAATCTGGGGTTTACTAAAATCAGTGTCTGAGACATCTGGATGGCAAGAATCTCCATAACTGAAAATAACCTCAGAACATTCCCTACTTCTCACATTCAAGGCTGTGGGATGGTATAAAGGATTATGCATGAAAGCCTCATTCCATTGACATTGGCAGCCAAGGAACCTTCCTTCCTCTTTGCTTACCTGAGGCTTTTTGACAGCACTCAAACACGGAATGATTGAAAAGTCATAAAATGATGTGAGACCCGCTGGCAAACAGTTTGCCAGTAACAAGAAGAACAACGCATCAGTGGTTGTGTTGCCTGAAGTAGGCTGTTTTCTCAGTCTCAACATTTATCCAAACAGTGCTCAAACCTCAGCATCATCTTTTGCTGCTGGACCAGAGATCAGTCTGCTCCGGCTTTAAAATGCATGGCTAAATTTAAAACTTTGGCAAGGGCCAATCTCTGAATAATTCTTTAGGGATTATTGTAATTAAGGGAGTAATCCTAAAATGCTTCTTAATTTGTGTCCATTTTAAGATCGAGTGCCACTTCTTGCATTACAAAAGGAAGAAGGAGCTGAAAATGGCAAAGGTTTAAACATTAACATCTCTTCCTGTCACCTCATGCATCAGAGCAATACAAACAGGTGGAATATTTAAAACCAGAAAGCCATTAAAACAAAACACAGAAACCCTACCCTCACCACTAAATAAACCAATGGAAAACAAGCGAGATTTTAAACATGGAGAAAACACTTGATTGTAAGAAACATTTGATGTATGGATAAGACAAATACAACTTAAGGACATACATTTCAAGTCGCAAATTTGGTTTGCTGTCTTTGCATGGATCCTCCTATACCTGTCTGCATAAACCCTCCCTGACAAGAAAGTGTCATTTTCCCCTTTAGAAATCCTTCTTAAGAAACAACTGAAGTAGTGGTGCACATGAATGAAGCTTCAAAATCTATTTTAAAAATGCTGAGATTCAAGGCAGATGCTGTAGCCATGCTGCACAAACAGTAAAATGAAGCAACAAGAAAGCAATGCTGGGCTACAACACCCTTCAGCAGTATACAGTTTATATCCCTTCATCAATGATCATTATTTAAAAATAGCAATCTTTCTCTCTGTTCTCAGAAGTTTAAGTGAGGTAAAGAATAAGGCTAGAAAACTGAAACAGAGCTTACTAGGCTCAGACAGCCTCTGCCCATTTTTGCTACTGCCAATCAAGATGTTGGGCAAGACACAGACCTGTATGCCTCTGTTTCTGCATCTGTAAAACAAGGATATTTACAAACGTTTGCAAAGTAGTTCAATGACACTTAAGGGATTATTATTACATGCTAAGCAATAGGGATTATTGTTATAGGTAGAAAAAGAAAGGGAATCAAACAAGCCATGCAGCTGGTGCTGCGTTACGCTTCCATGAGTGCAGAACTCTTATGATTCTGTATGAATTGGAGGAATTGGAGCAGAGGCACAGCCAGCCTTCAAACTGGTGAGAAATCATCAGAAAAGCATGTGAAAAAAGGCTTTTGGTGAATGATCCACTACTTTATGGGAGGATACTGTTTGTGGCCATTTAGGTGACCTCCATGCTGGTGCAGGTGCCACATGGGCACTTCAAGGCTGCAGGATACAGAGGTTGCACCACGTAGCAACATGGTGGGTTTTGTGGAGACTCTACAGACAGTAAGAAAGAAGATGAAAATCCTTATAATCTCTTCAGAGAAATTCCTATGAAGAACAAGTTGGGAAATAAAAGTGCGTACTGATGTTTTATGTAAATACTCTTTAAATCAAAACAGAATGAGACTAAGATTGTGATTCTGCATTCTTGTTTATACCCTTTGAAAATATGTTTTTTTTTTTCTCACAAGTATTTTCTCACAAGTACTGCAAAGATGCCTTGCTGGATCACTTGGCAAGCCTTCAGAGGCAGGTGTTCAACATGTAATTATCTTACAGACTCCATAAGAATGATTGCTCCATGATACACATTTATCTTTAATCTAATATAGTTTACAGAGTTGGTTTTTTTTTTTTTTTCTTTTTTCCCCCCCTGTGACAAATTACACTGTGCTTTATGGAAATGTAACATTTTGTATGAATGGCTGGGAGCAGCCATGTTGCATACTAATGAACAAGACAAAGTAGCTCCACTCTTATTTGCAACTGGCTCAGACCTTTCCATTAGCAAATTAAAATCTGTTCAAATTTATTTACTAATATATTAGGAGAAGCTTCAGGCTAACCCCCGTTGACCTGTATTATATAGCAAACAACTGTAGCAGTGAAAATAATTAATAGAATGTATTGCACCTCCTGTTTGTTTCTCGATCACACCCTGGGGTCAGCTGGATAGTGGGTTTGCCATCTGCATTCTGTTACAAGGCCACATTTACTTAAAAATTATCAATTATATTTTGAAATGACTTCCTTCAATTGAACTCTCTTTATTCAAAGTATCCTCTGTTTTTTAAGCTTCTGAAAGCATGTACATGAAAACCCCTTCCATATGAAAACCAAAAAGTAACTTTGTATTACCTGTGCATCCAAGCAGAGCAAATACAACAGCAGCTACTAGTTACAGTAGTAAACATCACGTTAGTTCTATTCTGGTCCAAACTATTGCAACAAACTTTCCATAGCTTTATGCTGGGTTTATCAATATGTAAATCAAATTAAGGAGGAGTTTCCATAAATATCCTTTCTCCTCACTTGTTTTGATTGATTATTTTTTGAGCACTTGTCAAAGATGGTTGCTGCACCAAGACCTGCACTTTACTGACTTCTGCTTCCCTTCTTCACAAATGACCATGGTGAACCTTTTCTTTCTTCTTTTAAAAGTTAATCCTGAGGTCTCAACCTAACTTGTAAAGGAGAAGCTGATTTTGATACATACGATAACAAAAAAAAGTTGTGAGGAAAATGTAGTCTTCAGTTGCATGGATAGTGATTGACTTAGCAGATAGTGGATTCTGTCACCACTAAAGCGAACAACAGACACCTGCTTATGTCTCCTTTACATTGATACAAACAACTACAGTAAGAGCTGTCATGTGGTGATCAGTTGGCAAGTCCCAGCCCTATCTGACAGATACAATTTTTAAGAAGTCAATATGCCACTTCAACATGCCAATGAAATATTTGCACATATCCACCAGGAGTTCCAGGGCCAAATGGTACTGAAGGTGTTAAAAAAAAAAAAGTGGCAAAAAATAGGCCCTCCACACATGCAGTTTTGGTGGTTTAAGTCATCAGCAGGGACCGAGATATCTACAGCCTGAACCATGAGAGGATATGTTGAGGATCTGCAGATCAGCACTCAGGGAAAACACAAGGTCAGTGCAGCATCTGGATATACAAATGAATTTTATATGTCATTATTTATCAAACTCCTTGATATATCAAGTATTTCACACAATGAATGCAAACCTACTTTGTTATATAAAAAAAGCCAATCGTCATTTGGGAAAACATACATTTCTAGACAATTTACTTAAATAGTTTGAGAAGTTTTTTGTTTTGTTTGAAAGGAAACAGCAAGTAAGTGTTCTAGAATGCCAGATAAAGATCATTCAGACATACAGAAGAGAAAGATTATCACCATAATTGCTATGAAATGTAAAAAAGTCTTCTCTAAAATAACCAGAGAACAGTGAGATGATGCATTTCTGTTTCAATCTATTTCAGCCGAACACACAAATGAGGCGATATCACCCTGCTGCGTTTCACTGTTGACCTCTCGTGGTCACACTGCATGATTGCAAAAGCATCAGATGGGGAAACTGCAGAAATGCTCTTCCTACTTTGAAAGAAAGAAAATCAACATTACTTCTGCTGCATAACACTGGAATATAAATTATAGATAACTGACAAGTATAATTAATATAGTTTAAGCAGATTGATATTAAAAGCAAATCAACTGTTCAAAGTAAAATTGTTGGTTGAGGAGAAATTTGGAACACTGTATCTAGCTTAGCGGTTCCCAGACTTTTTGGACCCATTTGTCAGTCTTTGACATTTACTTAAAATAACAGATGGACTGTAATAAGCTCAATTTGATTGAAAATAAGGAAGAAAAAAAGAAGAAAACCCTCTTCCACAACCAAGAGCATCTCTTTATGAGAAGGACAAAGGTGGGAAGGGTGAAGAAGGCAGGCGACAGGGAACAGATGCACACATAGGCAAGGCACATCCTGTCTGGCACTGCTGGTAGATGGTCCCTTACATATATTGATAAGACTTCATGAATAAAGATACTGTAGTGATAAAAATGAATTCCTGCTTCTGCATCCAGGCAGTCTAACCCAGTGCACGGCTTTAGATGTGAACTCAGTTAACTAAGTGCTCTCGTGCCACAGAGCACAGCTTTGCTGCCGATGCAGTTTCACTGACAGAGCCCTCTCGTGGAAACACAGCACATAGCAGCAGAAAAACATCCTGTTGATGTATATGCGCTCCTTTCCTGAATTGTATCCGTAAAGCTACATAAACCATAATTTGTCAACATATAGTCACAGTGTATGCATTTTCATGTTTTCTGAGATTGTTACTTGCGCACATGGTTTCTTATACCATGCAACAGCACAGCTGTGCTAGCAGACTCACTAAGTTAGATTTGATGTTAAAAATTTCACTGCTGCCAGCCAGGTCTTTCCTTTTCCCCCTTCCAAAAAAAAAAAAAAAGGAAATGAAAAACAAAATTAAAAAGGGTCAAATACAATAGGATGCTCTACTTCCCTATTATTCAGCTAACGAGGAAGTAACAATTAGGAGAACAGACAGTTGGTGATGTGGTGTGTAATTACTTGGCCCAAGGTCTCATTTGGAAAGCAGAGAAACCAATAGTGATCTGACCACTGATTTCAGCAGTCTGAGTCGAGTTCTATTGTGTTACCTTATTTACATGGCAGTCTTCACCCTTCCAGAATGGCAAACACAATTATTTACTTATCATTAGCTATCGTTATTGTGTTTGAACTTGTTCATTACTTGAAACAAAGCTTGTGAGGCTCAGTTTTTTTGCTTTGAAGGGGAAAGGGGAAGAGAAGGAAGATGAGAAAAAGAGAAAGAAGTTGATTACTTTCAGCACTGATGAATTCAGCATTTAGGCTTCTCCACAGAGAAGATAACCACAGGGAGCTGTTAACAAGAAATCATTGGCTCTGGAAGCTCTACAAACTCTAACCTCTTGTGCTAATGATCACTCAGAACACTACTAGCAAGAACATTTCCATACCTGAAGATTTGATCAAAGTGTCGATGAAGAGGAATGCATGTTGGTTCTTTATAGTTGACACAACAAAGCTCATCTTTCCGTCAATTCAGATTAGGGTGCTCTAAGTTTCTGCTAGAGTTGTGCCACAAATGAGAGCATTCCGTCAGTCCCTTCATATCCTAATGACCAGATATCTAATATCAATCTTTAAGGCTACTTATACTCCCCCCTCCTTTTATAACCACTTCCTGTGCCACTCCGTTCACCTTCCAGTCTTGAAGAACATCCTTATATTCGCAACACCAAGGTCTCCAACTGTGATGCATCATTCATAATGACAAGTTCACTGAAGAAATGAAACACTGAGCAGTTGCATCACATCTTCACTACAGATTAAGATTTGACAGATGCCTCTCTTACTTGACATTTGGCCAGTTACTAGTCCAGTTATACCCCCTTGTTTGGTACAGACAGTTCCAAATTCTTTTACTTTTTTTTGGTCAAATCTTTCTTCCTCTTGGTCTTCAGAAATAAAATCTACCATGAAGCATGATAGAGAAAACAGAAAGAACCAGCTGTGTCTAACTGTCCTCAAAAGTGAGAGTCCTGACTGAGCTCTTGGGCTACCTCATGAACTGATGCTCACTCAGTCATTTACTTCGATAAGGTTCAGGAAATTATTGTAACAATCTTGCAATACCCAATTTAGCTTTTGCAGCATGATCCAAATGACACAAAAAGAAAATTGCCCCTCTTGGAATTTATGGACTGCTTAGATACAGAGAGTGCGTGACTGTACAATGCCAGTTAGAGTGATGCAAGTCCTCCAGTTCTTATATATGATCCAATGAGCACTTAACTGCTACCATTTCTTACACCAACACGCTGGTACATTGATGAAGGCATTATAGAGGCACCAAGAAGCAAAGATGTGCCTGTCTCTGATCACACAGATCATTCCATTTTGAAAAACACATGGACATGAGCCTGTTCAAGGGAAAGTTTATGCATTTTTAGCAGTTTAGATATCACCCTATACCAACCCATCTATAAAAAGCAAAGACTGATGGAAAAAGTGAACGTACTGATCAATCAGGCATAAAATACCTGAAAGAATAAATTGTTTGAGCTTTCCAAGGGTCTGTCAATAAGCTTTTTGTTTCTCATTATCACACCAGCTCTTTCCCTTACTATCACACTCCAGCTTCCAAACCTTAGACTTATTTTAAAAACTTAATCTTCTTAGAAGAGATTCTTATGTGAAATACTAAATGTCTGACTTCATTCATGAGTGTGATAGCAAGGAAAAGAACTGAAATTCATTCTGTGTAAATCAACTGCTAACATTTGATTTATTGTTAGGGCTAGGGTTCCTAGGAGGCTTTTTTTTTTTTTTGAAAGACTTCTCAAATCATTTCAATTTGAAATAAAAATTGTAGCGTTATTAAATGAAGTATTATTCTGTGAACACGACGGAACAGATTGATAGAACAGAACACTGCATTCAGGCATCAAAATCAGTCAGATTTTCAAAAAAGCTTAAAATACTGGCTGCCCTTTGAGTGAGTCCTGTTGAAAATTGACCATAAAAGTCACAATGGGATGAAGAAAGTCAATGGCCAAACATAAAAAAAAAAACTCACTTTGTTACAAAATTAATAGGTGATTCTGGACTTAATAGAATTTGTTTAATATCCCTGTGTTCAAATGTTCATAAAGTTCTTAGACATACAGTAGAGGAGTGCGTACTTTAAACATATGTAACATGACAGTAGTGTAAGTATCTTAATTCAAACATTTTTCTTTAAAAAGACAGCTGATCTTGCATCTATTCGGATCTCTTACCTCCAAATATTTTTACTCTACCTTAAAACTTGCAGACATCTAGTGGTTTTGATACACAGGTGTCCTAAGATTTGTTTTTGTACCTTTCCCCCTCCCACCTCTTGGTTGGGAGAATATTTCTAATTCTTTCCAAGAAACATTGTTTTCTTTTCTTTAAGAAGCAAGTTTATCAGGGATACCAAGAAGTGTTACAGCTATAAGATACCTTTTAAATTAAGGAAAAATAAATGTGGAAAAGCTTCACTAAGTACTTCAAAATTTTATTGTGAAATGAAGGCTGGGTAGATTTGTCGTATTCCATCATCTAAAGACTTAATCATTTTGACTGACAAGTTTTAAAATATATTTTGTTTCCAGTATCACCATGCATGTCTCAATTCTGTTCTCAGGTATTTCCATACTTATTAGGAGCAAGTGAAATGTTGCAGGTTTAAAATCAAGTTGAGCTGATGTGTCATCACACTCAGTACATCACCTGAATATTGTTCAAAAGTGTTTCAAGCTGTATATTCTAGTGAAAGCTATTTGTAAGTTCTAAATTGCAGTTTAAATAAGAGTCCAGCAGAGGCCAGTGCTGAGCAGATGCTTAGAAACCCAGAATACCATCTACTGCCTTACTAACGCAGTCAAGAACTGTTTGTGAACAGAAGGAAAGCAGCAGTATTTTAATTGCTATGAGAACAATAAAGCAGAAGCCTCCATCTCAAAAATGGAAACTGGAATGTAATTGAGAAAGTAAAATTTGAGCTACACAGCTTGGCTAAAAAACTTTTACTTTGCACTTCTGTGCCGAGAAGGAAGGAAGAGAACCTGTACATAGTATCCCAGTGTTATTCTCCCCAGTATCCTTAGTAACTTCATGTTCCTGCTTCCCTGTCCATTGTAAAGGAAGTACTTCACTGGAACCCTTGTTTCCATTAGGGAAGTTGCTGTATCAGGTTATACGAGGAAGCAAGTCATTCCAACCTTTCCTAACATTACCTTTAAATTAGGCTCTCCAGGATTTCTCTCTACAGGCTACCCTACCCAACATCTTTCTTTGCCTAGAAAAATTTTGTTTGACATGTATTTATATGG
>WBMW01006452.1:140665-195252 GCA_013396635.1 Penelope pileata | reverse complement strand
TTTTTTTTTTTTTAAAGTATTGGCTAATCACGTTTAGAATGACTTTGGACTCAGTGTTGATGCTGAATTTGCTTAACTAGGCTCTTACACCTATGGAGAACCTAAAAGGAGAGCAACGGCAGCATTTGTGCTTAGGTTCATCTGTTCAGATCTGATTGGAAATAGTCCCACTAATATTCTGACAAGACTGCAGGACCATTACGTTCTAGAAGAAATAACATAAACCAGCTCCACACAGCAGCACAAAGCCGACACTGAACATCTCTGCTAAGACGGGTTGGGTTTGGATCACTGTGCATGAGGAAAATGATTCTTACTGACCAAGTGAGTAAAACAGGAGCTTTCAGGAACAGAGATACTTAAGTAGCCAATATCACTGAAAATAAATGAAAAATCCCAACACAGGAGAATGTGGCATTATTTGGACAACCCTACACAGATGAGAGTAAGCATGCTCTGTGTTAACACAGAACATACCACAGTGAACCAGAAATTGAACTACATCTGTCAAAAGATAAGTATATTGCTTTTGCTGTTTTTTAAGCCTGGTGTTTTACTAAACAAAGTTTCTACACCTATGTGACAAGCTTGTCTTACCATTATCAGAATTGGAACAGCCTTACTGTTGGTAACTTTGGATGAAGACCAATATCAATTAATGCTACAGAGAATCTTGAAAACTTGATCAATTGGCAAATGGAGTAGCATGTTTCATGCTTAAAATATTCAAGATCATCTAAATACTCTTTTTCCACTTCCATTTCCCTCAGAAGAAGTGGCTGCTAAGTTCAACATGACCTGTAATTGCTTTTTACCCTTCTTCTCCAACAAATGACAGGTGCCTTAAAGACAATTTAACTGGGATTGATTATACGTCACCTTTGCTGAAAGCTTATTTGGAGGATATGACTTCATTTCATGACAGGTAACATAAAAAACTGTGAACCTTTGCTCCAGTGGACTGATCTCCTGAACAAGGGATGAGGCTCTAAATTCTAAAAGAGGTTTCTGTCAGCCTGGGAGCTGTCACTGCCTGCAAATTCTACAGTAAAAGCCCATTAGAAAGAGACATAATGACAATCAGGATTATCCACTCATGACCTATGGGACATCTATCACTCTTGAAATTCTAAGAAGATCAGAACATGCCTGTGATTTTCAATTGCTCAAGCATTCCCTGCAATCTTTCAGTGAAACATTTTCATTACAGGAATGCTTAGGACACTTAAATCCACTTCCCATTGCTTCCTGGAGACCTTGGACTATCTCCTGTGTGTGCTAGAAACACCATTAACAGTTGCTGTCTCTTCTCTATGATCTTTTCCAAACCAAATGATTCTATATTAGATGTCATGAAGAATTCCTTCACGAAAAGGGTGGTTACACATTGCAACAGGCTGTCCAGGGAAGTGGTAGAGCTGTCATCCCTGGAGGTATTTAACACGTGTGAGTGCAGTGCTTAGGGAGAGGGTTTAGTGGTGGGCTTGGTAGGCTTAGGTGATGGTTGAACTTCATGATCATGAGTGTTTCCAACCTCAGTGATTCTATGTAATACAGAGAATCATAGAGCATAAATATAGGGAAAACACTAATTGTTTTAAATGGATTCCATTATAAAATTTTGAATTCTTGAAAGGCAAAACATGACAAATGATTCCTCCTCTAGTTTTTAACAAGGGAACTTATCCTTGAGATGACTGCTTTGGCCAGCAAAGATGGCTGTGATCAGTCATCAGTTGTATTCCTTTCCCATCTATTTTCCTCCATTTAAAATAATCCTTATTATATCCAGTGCAGGATTAAATTCACAACATATCATACAAGAAATCCAGTAGACCTAAAGGATGAAACAAGAAGCTAAATCCATACCGTATTGAAGTTTGATTTGAAATTATCTCACTTTTTCCACAGACTCCAGTTGAAAAGTAAAAATTAAATAGGAATTAGAAACAAACACTTGCTTAACAATGGCTCAGCTGGGTGCCTGTAAACTGTCAGTGGAGAACTTCTTGTACAAGAACAGTACTAATCTAAGACCTCTCTAGACTGTCAGAAATACATTGTACATAATGACAATTTTCATCCCTCTTCTTTCTTACTAACCAGTTTTACTTTCTTTTCAATTTTACTTTCTTTGAAATTGAGATGAAAGAAAAGAATGAACACCTCCTATAGTCTTTTTTTCCCCCCTAGAGTCTAACTCGGTGGTTTACTTGAACGGGAGCCTATTCAGGGTAATTTTGATTTCAAGTCACGCAGCGACAGATATCCAAGATTTATTCTTTGATTCAGTTCTTTGGTTGCTGCTGGATTTAGGCCCATTACATAGTTGTCCATTATCCTAGCCTTTGTAGCTGAGGATCCAAAATGTACTCAAGCACTAGATCTGGTTAATAAATTCCCTGAATCTCACAATACAGTGAAGCTAGGCACATGAAAGTTATTTTATGATCAGAAATGAAATTTCCATACTAAAATAGAAATGGGAGAAAAAATGAAAAGCGCCCTATATAGAGATCAAACATACTTTGGCCCTTTTCTAACACCCCTTATTTGATTGTTTAGTCTCATTTTTCAAGGTGCATTTTCTTGGTTAGATATGTTTTTTTCTGACAGTGGGAAGCAGGTTCCAATTAGAAATTTAGGAAGCTCCAGCTCAACAGAATTGATTTTCCAACCCCTCTCTTCTTATGAAGCCATGCTTGCACCCTGTTAAGCTACCACACACTTGATCACCACAGGTCAGAAAATTTTGTTGTAGTACAGACCTTAGGCCAAAGGCACTTTATGGAGACAGTGTTTAAAAGTATGCAGAACTTAGATCTACTTCTACAACATGGATTTGAAACCAGGCAGAATAGGTAGCAGTTTATGGCAAATATAGATTATCACCTGAGGCAAAGCTACAGGCAAACCTTCCATCCATCTCCTCTCTTGAATAGTAAACAACAATCATGCTGATACAGTTTTTCTTAATATGAAGTTGCAATTAGGACTCCATAAATCACGTGACTCCAAGCAAGCACCACTAGACATTATCTTTCAGTAACACATCATGCCCTTAAACAACTGAATATACATCTGCATTACTAAGCACCTAAAGGTACCAACACTTAAAAAGCTAGATGCTTTCAACCTTACAAAAGTGCCCAATTATAATTTAAGGGCTTACTGTACATATCAGATTCAACTGATTGTATCTCAGGTCTGCAAGTTAAAATTTATTTTCTTTCTACAAAACTGCAACACAGTATAGCCACATGCACTTTAACAGTACTGTCTTTTGGACCTTATTAGAAATGCTGGCTTTGTATTCTTGGGAGAGTGCATAATGCTCCCTTGTAATTTCACATTGAGTATTTTTGGTGCTCCAGAAACCAGTTATTTTCCACTTTCTGTAGTGAGGACAGCAAGATGCTATGGAGTGAGCTAAATTCATATCATAAGGAGATCACTGCTGATTAACAGCAGTGATTGAAGTTGCTTTTTTTTTAAAAAAAAAAAAAAAATTAGCACAGGAATTCACCTTATATTCCTTGACATGGCATAATAATTTTTCTAGAGGTTACTACTTTATTTGTACTACCTTTTTTCTATTTGATCAGAACCAATGCCTAGTATATTGTTTCTGCATCACATAGTTCAGCTAAATGTCTCAAATCATGGGAACATATTATTATAGGACAAATGAGGATGGGGAGAAGTGAGTGCATATTTCAATTTGAAAATATCATACATTCCCCGCTGTAGAAATATTTTGCTGCTTCTTGGAATTACTTTGTCCAGGATCATCTTACATTCAAAGATTTTGCTTAAGATTTGCACCAGACGGTAAGCTGTTTCAGAACAATTCTCCTGCATACCCTTTCTCTTTCTGTTTGAAAGCTGCCTTATTTGAATGTTGTCACATGAATGAAAAACAAAGGAGTGACACAGGAACTGGCAGTGTAACCAATGTTGTTGCAAGTGCATGAGAAGAGAGACATTACTCTAAAGACAAAGGAATATTCTATACACAATGGCAAAATATTTTACTAAACAAAAAATTTTTATTTAAAACTGATTGTAATATATGATGCTGTGTCAGGTATTCCTGCCTTACCTATTGTCAGATCTCGCATTTTCTCTGGTCTGGTCTGATTCAGTAGCAGTATCTCACCCATTTCAACCACAAATGACCTCTGTACTGCATGCTATAGAAACAGCACCCAGCCACTGCCTTAGGAGCTGGGTTCCTGTGTGGGATGGTGAGCAGGCAAATAGGAGACTTCTAAAGCCAACACAGCTCAACTATTTCAAGAAAAATTCACAGATATGCCACTAGATGGCAAGTTATGATTACACTAGGCATCTTGTATGCGCAACTGTAGCAAGGCAGTGGATAGGAATAACCAAATTACAATCACTGGTCTGGGGAAGGTGCATTTTTGAGAATCATCTACGAAATTCACTGTTCCTTTCTCAATACTGAAAATAGTTTTAAAACTATTTTCTTTCTCTGTCTTCAATCTAGGTAGCACTCCTGACACAGTCTATCTTCCTGAGTGGATTGTTTTAAGGAGCAAAAATAAAATTGAGAGCTTTCCCCCCATTTCTTATATTCTAAATAGGTTGGAAATTAATTAGAAGGTAATTAACAAATATTTCTTTCTGTGGAAAGACACAAGTCTAGTCTAGAGACTAACAACTGCACTCAAGTGTAGGAACACAAGAATCATCCCACCTCTCTATTGCTAATGCTGTCTGGCATGAAACCATCACTACTGCCAGTGGAGGAAACCTGTTCAGTTTTGGCCAGTGCTGACACGATGACCCACCAGCTGAAGTGCTTGAGACTTAAAGAGAAATACACTATAAAATTATGAAGTAATAATTACTGATTTTTTTTTTTTTAAAGTTCTATCGGACTAATATTTCAACAGGATCTGGGCTAGATTTGAAACTGTATTAAAGATTGACAGTCAGTTTAACAAGCAACGTATACTTTAAGTCAAAGTTGCCTTGTATGTACAAAATACATAGAAAACGAAAGAAAATGAAAGGTGAATTTTAGGAATTTCTACAGAAAGATTCTCCTCCAAATGGAATTTGGGGCAGAATTATCAAAAGTTCTTAGTTTGCATTCAACCAGCAAACGTAGTCCCGGTTTTCTGAAATTCTATGTCTCGGCCCACAAGTGATACATGAGGAATGCCAAATGTCATACATATATTACTATTTTTATGTATATATTTAAAATCTATGTTAGATGAGTATAGCGTTTCAAAACGCTGGCCCCGAGTTCTTTTGCTTTTAAAAAAAAAAAAAAAAAAAGAGTAAGGAATCCTTTTAACAGACATCCTGAGAAACAAACAGTGTTTTCAGTGTCTAAAAACTTTTAGATGTATAAATTATGAGGAAAACAAAATCCTTCTTGGCAGATGGAGACTTTCTGCCATTCTGTCTGCCAGACAAAAGACAAGATAATGATTTTCATTTCTTCTAAAACTTCACTTGCCTCTTTGAGAATGGTAAAAAGGAAAGTATTGAAGTAGGAACCAGGAGGACGGATACAGAGAGGTGGCAATAAGTCAACCATTAGGTTTCTCTGCATGAACTAAATCTAAATTAAATGCTTATTTACTATTTGTATGTTAAAATCAGTACTAAACAAATGTCTGCTTTACCAAACTACATATAGCCAACCTTATCTATTAAAGTGACTAGCAATGCTACCAAATCATAATTATCTAATCATACAATATCTAAATCTGACCATTGCCTCACTGTAGAATATATGACTTTTACATGCAGCTCTCATTTTTTTCACATTACAAAAATTCTACCTATAAGATGACGATGTTTTCTGCCTCTGCTGGTGGCATGTGAGAAAAGTTGATCCATTTTCCAATAAGAGCACAAGGCAGAAGTCACCTCCATACTTGTCCCACCTATTATGTTTGTGGGCATTGAGGTTTCTGTTGTATTGACATGAGGGCTAGAAGAGCCCTTTTTCCCAAATTCAGAACAGTTCAGGTACAATCTGGCTTCCTCATTAATCCCAGACGTCGGAGTGTTACCATTCGTGTTGTTGATCGCTTTCAGAGGTCCCAAACTTCTCTACTGTGATGTTTCTGAAAACTTCAGTAAGACAATCTTATTGGCCCCTTTACACAGCAACATTTGCAGTTTAACTATTTGTCACCAGGATTAGGTCTGGCCAAACTGAGTAAACAAAACCACATTTCTGCCTATTTTTAGGCATCACAAATTCTCCAAAAAGTTCACTGAGTTTTATGGAACAAAGTAACATATGTAGAAACCATTTAATGCATAGGGATTTTCTGCTTAACGTCAGGGGCCACTCTGCTTTGCAGAAAATTGTTTGCTTGAGAATCATCCCTGAAAGCTACAGGCCATGGAACATAGACCACATTCCTCTATAACAACATATGAAAAAAAGCTGTGTATGTTAAAAAGGCATGCATGTATATGAGAGGTAAATAAATAATATTCAACAATGAAGCCAGTCCACAAAGATCAAAATTAGAACAGAACAAATTCTCAGTCAATAAGAACATAACAGTAAAGTCAAAGTTAGACAAGATGTCTGCAAAAGAATTTATGATGAAGTCAAGAAAACTTTATAATTAAGAGCGCTTGAGAAGGTGAAGGCTGTGAAGGAGAGGAGTTTCACGTTCAAGCACAGTCCTTATAGATAAATAGAGCAGAAATGAAACATGCATACATGCATCATTTCCCAAGTCCAGAAGGCAATAATAGGCAACATTATTTATTTTCTTCGATGGCTGTTAATGACACCTGAGTGAAATACAAAGCTCTATTAAAAAAATTCTAAGATACTGTAGATAATTGATTGAATGTTTTTTTTAAACATTTTTTGAATGTTTGACTTTTTTTCCTGTGAATTTTGGTTTCTACCTAGAGCAAAGTGCTGCATTTTTGTGGGTATGAATTTATAACAACATACACAGAAATTGCCACTGGCAAGCCTTTCTTTCTTCACAGAGATCTGAATAAGATGCAGTTAGTTTAAGTCCTTCTCTATGCTCAAACACTACATTCAACTCTGACTTTAAGAACTGCCAGGACAGCAGGACAAACCTCATCCAAAGGGGGATAAAACTTCCTGTGGTGTGTTCTTCCAATGCTAGATCTTATCAAGGACATTCTTCTCTCAAATAAATTGCGTATATCTGAAAACTTGACAGTGGCTGCACTGCTGTCAAACGTGACAAGTTCTAACCTGTTATGACAGTCTTGACTCAGCCTTTGCTGCTTTCACTGTTGTCAACACCAAGGATAAACCCCATCCAAGTAAGCTGGTACATAATACACTAGAATTCATGTAGGACTTGAGTTGACTGGGAAGATTTATGTTTTATGGATGCATCTATTGCAGTTCTGATTTAAGATGTGCCATTCAGTAACTGCTATACTGAAAACTTGATAATTTTCAGCACTGATTTATTTTGTATATACGTGTACTTAAATTTAACACTTTCGCAATCAAAGACTCTTGATCCCAAGATTAATTCCCTCAAGACCATTAACTTGAAAACTTCCTTACAACTGTTGAATCGACTTTGAAGGCACTAAACTTTCAACTCTGGAAAAACACCTCACTTGTTATTTAAATTAAACCTTCATGGATTTAAAATCCAATTTAAATATTCATGACAAATACACTCCTTATTTAGGGAGAAATGCATGCATTAGAGAGCATACTGATTAAATTAAATGTAGTTCTAGTGGAAACAGGTAAACGCTTAATTAGTGGGCAGCAAGAACCTGGTTTAATTTACATTGAAACCACCTCTTCTCTCTGAACTCAAGGTCTAGCTCACTTAATTCTGTGTTGCTTCACATAAATAATTTTTTAGTATTGTTATGCTATTACTAATGACATTCAGCAGAATCTTATCACGTATTTCCACACAGGGTTTATAACTTGAATATGAAAAAAGTTAATGCAAAACAGAAGAAAAGAGTTATTTTTTGCTACATAATTCATTTCTAAATCATTCATCTTAAACTATCAGTGACTGTTTACTTGGAGTTCTTGGATCAGAAATCTCTTGGTTTTGCAGAAAGCCTGGCTGAACACGTGAAATTTTGCAGATAACAGACATTTAATAACAATGAATTTATGAACGTGTTGCTTTTCAGTCCCAAACATGTGGACCATGTCAACTGGTCAGCAATCCACCTGAGGTTCTTAGAAGTAAAAATGAGGAAGATGCCAAGTTTGAGAGTGGACTTTTACGGATTCCCTAGCATTTTGAAGATACAGATTACTGCTAACAGAAATCCTCAAAACAGACAAAACCAGCCAGTGTTGTTATCACGCCTGTTATTAGTTTTTATTAGCTTACTGCATATATCAGAAAACCTGACACCCCAAGAAAATGGTTTGGCAAAAAGGAAACTCAAGACATGAAACAGTTTGGAGGCCTCACTCAGAAGATGAAGTAGCTTCATCATGTAGCTAAGTGCTGATTTCTGTGAGAATTTGTCTTTGCATACGTGTTACTCAGATCTGTTTTTTCCTAAGGGAAGGGAACATGACTAGTCAATCATTAAAGCTAATCAAACCTTAGCATTTCAGGCTTTGAGATGATTGGTTTACGCATTTTCTTTCTAGAACTTCTTTATAGAAGTTGAGAAAGATTCCATTAAAAATAGCTCTACTTAGAAACAGGGCTTGTCCTATCCATCTATAACAGCTCTGATCTTTCTGTGATGATATAATAAATGCAATTAACAGTCATCTAATGATAATTTCTAAGTTGTGTCAGTCAAGTACTAAAGGATATCTAGCTGGCTATCCCTTTTAGGAACATATAATGTAACCATCACCATCACGTCCACCTGCATAATTTACATGTCATTTCACAGAAGACTCAAACTGCAGGAGGAGAATTATCGTGTTCAGAGAGTTTGGCAGTTGTTACAGTGCACTCCCCCAGCTCAATGATGCAGGTGCTTGGGAGATCACTTCAGAGTCAGAAGTGAGAACATATTCATGCATAGGCATACTGAGCTTCCAGGAGAAGATGGAATCAAGACTCTGTAATATCCAACTGATGCTTTATTAATGCTTGACAACACATTTTCATGAGTTTAAATTGAACTTTTATCGTCTTTCCTAGCTCTTGGGAGTTACTTCATTTAAAAATACTTGCACCACACTGTAAAAGCAAATCATCCAGTAGCGCACAGAAGACTAGAAAGCCCTTCAGGCACCTAGATAATGTGATTGCTACTATAGCTGTTAAGGGGTGGAGTTAAAATAGAGAATTGAGAGGTTAAAGTTGTTGCGTGATCCTTGAAGAAAGCCTTTTTTAATGCAAGCCTTTTATGATTTTCATACCTACATTGTTCAGTCCTGAAATGTACTTTTGTTTCTATCTAGAAATTTATCATGCAATAAAAAAAAAAAAAAGGCTCCTTTGCCTGCCTTTTCTCATTTTGGGAATTATGGTCTTTTCCAGAAGTATACTGAAGAATAACAGGCCAAGGCCCCAAGTTCAAGACATAAGGTATGCCAAAAACTCTAATATTATCCATTAATACTTTTCATGGATTAAAACAAAGAATGTCTATGAGCAGATCTTGGGGTAAAGAAAAGAAAAAACACATCACAAAATATTACTGTCCCAAAGGGACAGATATGGAGGCTTTCTATACGATTTGAGGCTAAGAAATTGTATCATAAATGACAACTCAGATTTGTGTTTTTAAAGTCTTAAGCTTATCTTAAATAAAACAGGGAGACTACTCATTTTTAATGGCCACAGCCTCCGTGCAGATCACGTCCCTGAGCAATGTGCTAATTGCATGCTTTGCCATTCACATCAAGCGATTTCAAAGGCCTAGTGGAAGATTTCTTAGGACTGGCTTCCATTAGACTGACACACACTCAGGCAGTATATGATGAATGTTCTACATATTTTCTTGTCTAGTTTTACATATTTTTTAAGCACGTGAAAGTTCTATTTACAAACCAGTTCTTGGTCCCATTCAGATATGAGAATTACTTCTGAAGTCAACAAGTCCTGTTTTGTTTTACACAATATGTTAAGAAAGCAAAGAAATTGCTATCTGTTAGGACCAAAATGAACCATCAGTTTTTAAACAGCGTATTGACACCAAATGATAACAGGGCATTCAGAGTGAAGCGGTGGGCTGGATTTCATCTCTATATTAGGTCTTATTTTCGAGGGTGCAATGCCAAGTAAAACTCAACAAGGCAGAACTGGACTTGATGGCAGAGCTATCCAGTCAAACTCATGATGGATTATGATACAAGCAGAGGCAGTACTGGACACCTGCATAGTGCAAGGACAATAAAATGAAAGATATTTGCATCCAGCTGGGACTGCTGGAGAGAAGCAGACAAACCCACATAAAATGTGTCAAGCTTTAACTCATAGTTTTGATGGAACTTTAATGAAATAATTTCACAGATGAATTGAGTTCCCTGGTAGACTTGCTACTGCAGGTCAAGCACACAGTTCTCCCTCATTGTGTATGCAGAAAAATACAAATAGCTGTTATTGTCAGGCACTCGTGTCACATCTTCATGCTCCCTGAGAAGGTGAATGAACATACGTACATACCTGTACTTCAGATTGTGCTCCATACTTTGACGGATGATCATCCTCATTCTCTGCAGAGAGACAGTGATAAAATAAATTAGACATTCAATATCTATTGATGCTTCATGCTATCATTTAACTGGTAACTCTCAAAGTAGACTTGGTTCTGTTTTGCAGCAAATTAACAGTCCTGTAAAACCCACAGCAACTGCTGACACTGACGAGCAGTGCTAAGAAAAGTGTCTAATATATTTCTAATTTATCTGAAAGCTGAAAGAATTAAGAACTGATGTCCTAGAATGAATGAGTTCTCCGTGGTCAGTAGTAAGACTTATTTGGTACTACTGCTAACTACAAGTTATTGCTTAAACCATAGAATTATTCAGTGGTACTGAAACATTTTTGCCATAAAAGTACTAAGAAGGTTAATTAGCTCTATTGCAACAAATTTCTGAACCAAGACTTGCACCAGAGTTGAACACAAGGAATATTTACAATGAGCTAAACTCAAGCTCCTTTACCTAAGCTTAATACAAGAACAATCATGTCATATTGGAATTCTTTCAAGATTTCGTCAAATTCCTTAAGGAATTTAGCACATGTAAAATTGCATTAAAGCCTGTCTCCAGCAAACTAGGCTGCCATTTGAGCAGCAGGCCATGAATTTTTACCCACAAGATATCAATGTTTCTGTGGTCTAAGGTATAAATACTGCTGTAAGCATTATATTATAAACTTAAACACAGACTGGAATTAAGATAGATACACAACTGAATTTTCAGAACAGAAGGAATTGTAGCCCATGTGCATTTCTCATTGACTTCACTGAGCACCAGATCAGACCTGACATCTGATTGCATTTGTAACATAGAGCTCAAAATCTTAACAATCCACAAAAACACAAGTGATACTCAGGGATAGTAGGGAAAACAGCTCCAAAAGCCAGAAAGCTGCATATAGTCAAGCATAAAGACAGACAAGCAGATGAAGCTTGTGTACAGTACGTGGGACTTGTAAATTAATACTAGGTGCAGCATATTAATAAAACATTCTCCAGGCGAGCAACAAACATGATAATTTAGTAATATAAGAGTGAGATATTCTAGGAGCCATATTCTGCATTGTTTGTGGAAACAAAAGAGTATCAGGGTTATGGAAGACAATGATAATACTGTTGCAGTAATTAATCCTAGAAAGTAACTGTTCCTGAAGGATTTGCAAATTCCTGGTCTTGTGATGAGATCAGATCTTGTCCCTGGGTCAGACTTGATTGAAAACCAAAAAACCTTAATAAGAGTGACATGTTTTTAGGATGTTTTGACTTCAAAATGTCTCAATAGCCAGACCATGAAAGATGGTACAAATATACATTTTTATATTGTCCACACTTAGAGAAGCCAGAGCATCTTGGGCAAAGTCACAAAGGAATATTGAAGTAGGCAAGATCTGGCTAAATATTTGAATGACTATCTGCAGGGAAACCCGAGGTCATCTTTTTATTTGCTCCTGTGTGATCAGGCGTAGATTTGACTCAGGAAGTTCCAGCCTTTGGAGACAAAGACCCAGATGTTCTCACAACTGAAAGGATAAGATTAATTCATGAAATGGGTACTGTTATATTTCACCCCATTCTCTCTTTCTACTGGTAATTGTTTTTATGTTTTTACTGTGTATTTGTACAGTGGAACCTTTCAGTTTGGGACTCTGGATACTTCTGCAGTACAAACAATAGGTTTTAGCATCACCCATCAAAGTCTTCTTATTTAAAGCGTAAGGTTCAAAATTCAGCAATGAGACAAGTCTTCCATTTTGTCAGAAATCAATATCTCCAATCAATAGCTATTTACCTTTGTAGTACTTCAGAAGCAGAATTCATTGGAAGTTATCACTATAGCAGATGTTTGTGCTTGCAAATTCATGACTTGCAGCTCTGAAATCTACTTTGGAGATTTTCAGCAGTACAAAACATTACACACAAATGAGCTTGTTAAGAATACCCAACATTTTCCTTAAAGCAGGAATATTTGTTTTCTTTAGCAACTGTCATCTCAGGAAAAACATCTTATCTATGCGTTAGTTACACTGTCTATTGTGAAACTGAATCTAGATTTCAGGTTCTCTAGGACAGAAAAACTCATGTTTTTCACTGGAAATAATTTAGTAACAGCAGTGTCTTGCTGTAACAAATAAGTGAGGGACAGCATTTTTATTAAAGAAACGGGAACATGCATTAGTTTTCAAACACTCCTTGGTGCTAGTAACAGCACAGAATCTTTATGCTTGACATTCTCTACCTCTTAAAAGATACACTAAGTTTAAAACAAAAGAACAGCGACACAGAAAAGCTTCATGTTTCCATGTAGCATACACCAAACAGGCTCAGTAGCTGCTTTAATTTCAACAGGGGGTTGGACTCGATGATCTCTCGAGGTCCCTTCCAACCCCTACAGTTCTGTGACTCTGTGACTGTGTGACTCTGTAACTTCTTTTGAATACACTGTGCATTACTATGAACTTTTCCACTTCCTGAAGGCACATTGCTAACACTGACACAAGCCTTTGTTCCGTTTCAGGAATGAGATTATGATCTATATTGACAACACAAGCCATTGCAGACAGGCTGTTCTATGCCAGCCTCTTGAAGCAGTTGTGCCATCTGAGATATCCCCAAAGAGATTGTACAATGCTGTGTAACCATGGACTGGGTGAACACTGGGCATCAGAACAGACTTTGGTAAGAAATGCATGCATTATGCAGTTCAGCTGAACTGGGGTCTCACAGAGGACTGTTCCAGCCATCAGGACACATGCTGTATCATCCCATGTTTTGTGAGCACTTCAGGCAGTCTTCAAGATCATGCTGAAGTGATAGGGAAAGGTTCTATGTCCTAATATTTGGGTCAGTTACACAGGAGGTGGGAAACAGATCTGGCACCTGTTACTGTGACCAGAGTGAGAGCCACTCTACCAACAGGAGAGAGCAAGCACAAAGCAACCATAATTCCCAGAGTCCGAAACACTGACAACCTGAGAACTACCTGGAGGAAGAGAGGAAAGTTATTCAAATCCTTGAGGAAGAAAAATTGAACTTGGATTGCTCTCATTTGGTGCAGTACTGTAAGGGTAGAATTGCTGTATAAGTTGTATTCCAGTGAATAAATTGTTTCTTTGGCTTTAAAAATAAGTGAACACCAAGAACAAGACCAAAACAAGAAGTATCTGAAAATAAAACGGTACATTTGAGGTCAAATGGACTGTCACACATTTGAACGAAATTTCATCTTGCTTGTTTGAAAATTGTGTTGGATCCTGTACAGCTTTGCAGCAAGAAAAGAATATTTTTGCCAAGAAGAATTTCAAAAATACAGAAAACTCTCACAGTCTAGGTAATATAATATCAGCAAGTGATTTATATGCAAGTGTAGAGAACAGATGGTCACTATCTAAAGGATTTCAAATAGCAAATTCCAGAGTTTGGCAAAGACCTGAATTGGGATTATGACAAAACTTGAGATTTCCTAGGGAAAAAAATTAAAAACAGTTTAATGCTAAAAATGTTTCTATTTCTAGTAAACATTTATATCAAAACAAAATAAAATAGCAACAGAAACTGAATTTGAAAAAAATATTAAAACAAGAATATTTTGCTCTATCACATCTTTCAAAGCTCTCAGAGGAAATCCCTCTAGAAGACTTGGATCCCTTTGCTTGATGCAAGATGCTGTAAGGCCATTCAGTCTCAAAATACTCGGGCTGAATTTTTACTGCCCTCAGAAGGAACATCAGATTGATTGCGTAGCTGAGCAAGCTGACATGCTCTGTGCTAATTTAAGAGAGTTTATATTTGAGCTCTGTTACCCTGGGATCAGTGTGATAGTTTAATTATTTCAGTTCTGATGATATTTCAATACTGCTTGTTTCATTAAAGTTTGAAAATCAGATGTATTATATAGCAATCTGATGAGCATTTCCAAGATCTAATAATTCATTATGACTTCTTTTCATGCATCCTTACACCGTATGAAGACATTTAGCCACAGGAAGTCTATCAGCAGCTTCCAAATGGATTATGATCTGCCTAGTAAATTTTGGCTGTTACCTATCAGTTATTTCTGAAGTAAACTCCAATGATTCAATCTCCAAAATAATCTTGACTCTCCAAATTAATCTTATTAATATCCAGAGAAGAACTTGCAGGTGTTATGTATTTTATGCCAAGGCATGTTTTCTCCTGATCATGTAAAATCATAACCAGTACTAACCACAAGATGACACTTGAGGACTACTAGAAAAAGATTATAATCTCAGCAAAATAAAACCATTTTGACAACGGAATAAATTGGGGCAATTATTAAGTATATAGCAAGTTGGAAATTGGTTTCAGTCTTTTCTGAAGGGAATTGATTGCTTGGCTGCTGAGAGGCAGGCAGCCAAGTGGCATATTGACCCATAGAGGAAGGGAACTCAGCAAGTTTTTATTGAGGCATCTAGCCTTCTGTTATCAAAGCCATAAAGCAAATTTATGGAGATGAAAAACAAAAGCAGTGTACATAACCAGGAAGGCTTGCGTTTAAGCAGAACGCTCCCAAACCAGACACTTAGGAATGGCAACACAAAACAAATGTGCGTGGAGGTGGAAATAAACCATACATCCAACAAGACAATAGAACACTGACACTTGTTTTGGTAGGTGTTCTCTAATATGGTGCTTCAAGTGAAGATGCTTCAAGTGAAGAAAAAACTAGGAGAAAGGACATTTTTACAATGTGCTCACTGGACAGCTCTACAATCAATAATGATGGGTTCTAACAGCAGAGTTAGAGACTAGAAAATTCTTATTTGATATTCAGACTTTCTAGAAAGCTACGAAGTCTTAACTCTTTGATATCATAATTTCATTAAAAACCCAACCTGTTTACAACAGAAATATTGCAATAAATATTGAGCACAAAAATCCACTTTAAAACAAACCTCTGAGAATACTCTTATAATTTCATTTCCTCTTTCAGGCTTTTGAATCCTTTCCCAAAATTATCTTACCCAAGGATGCCAACAATAGGCAGCAATTTAGACCTCCAAAATTGGAAGATGTTATGTTCATTATAATTGAAATCAGTGCATTAGTCTTCCCAGGATGGGATAAGTGAGCCATGCAAATTGAACTAGCGCTCTCCTGGCTCTGCCATTGGTCTGAGAAGCGATCTGGGAGCACAATATTTGCTCGCCTTAGTTGAAAAAGCCAACTTATCAACAAGTGACCTCATGTAGCTCCTTGAAAAAAAGATAATGATTTCCTGTTGTTTCTCTCTTACTTTTGAGAGTTGATTGCCCTGCTGAGATAGGTGAAGATATGGGAGGGCTTAGGACTTTCTTGGATATTATTGTGCTGCATTGGAAAGCTCAAACATTGAGTATTTTCCCTAAGAGCCCAGCTCCTGCAAGTCAGTGGCACACACACACACAGAGAAGTCAATCTTAATTTTTTAAAAATCTGAACAGTATTGAAAAAAAACCAAACAAATACAGTGTTTCTTGGGTATGGAGAAAAGCTTAAAAACATTTTCCCCTCAACAAATCTGGTAGACTCCTAGATTTTAAAGATCCTAATTTTTTTGCTGTTAATTTTAGTGCACTCATCTACTAGAAGAAAAAATTCCTTTCCCTACCAATTTCATCCTTTTCCATTCAACAGCTACTGATTTTTTTCCTCCACTGTTTCCTATAGGGAATAGGCTATCATGGCAGAGCTGTGTTTATTTGTTTATGTACCTTTGTATTATTAATAAGCTCTGGGAAGAGGGTTTGCTACTTAAGCTCCCTCTACTGGCTTTCCAGCAGTAGAGAATAAAAGGTTTTCTCTTGCATTCCCTTTGTATTAGTCTTGGAGCTAGAGAACTGCTGTTGCCAAAGCTAGAAAGCACTTCCTCCACAAAGAAAGTGAAGAGGACTCAGAATACTAACAGAGTAAAAATGATACTGCAACTGCAGACAATAGTATTATGTATAAAATATTACTGAAGTAAGTCTGTACTTACTCTTCTCAGCTTTCAGCTCCAGGCAGTGTACCACAAGCTGAGAAATAAGCTCCTTTTCATCCCCCTTCTCACCAGCTAAGGGTTTAATGATGTTTGTGTTATTTGTCAGTCAGTATCTGTCCTGCACACCTCAATTTCAAATATTTCACCCTTACCTTTGAGCAACGTTGACAGAGGCACAATACAGGCTTTGGGTAGTTAGGTCTTCACTAAGAAGTTACACAGACGTAGTTTCTGAGATTTAACTGCTGTTAAAAATGGAGTATATCTTTACAGAAAGCTACATTTTCAATTTCTTATCTGTAATGCCTCTACTCTGTGGCAAAAATCTAGCCAACAGCCCCTTTTGAACTAACTGCTCTATCAGAGCTAAGTTTCCGAGTGTTTTAATTATTCACAGTTCCAATAACGCACAGGCACTGTCCTGCCTGGAGTCTCCAAGTACATTCTTCATCTATGAACTGAGTCAGATTCCCTTTAATTCAGGCACATCACTTAAACAGGGCCCAGTTGGGCATGCAGTCACATCAGGCTCAGTGACAGATGAGCTCCTCCAAAAGACAGACTTTTTTCTCCCCAGTAAATTCAAAGGAAGCCTGGCATGTTAAGTATTTCATCAAGCTAGTCCAATTTCATTCACTGTTCAGTATGCAAGACTATAGTAAAATCCAAGACTATGGTAAAATCTAAAGTCTCTGCTTTGGTAAAATTCCATATTCAAAGCTGGACCCAACAGATTACTGCAAAAGCTCTAGAAGGCTTCCAGAACCTATGTACTTGCAGAAAGGTTGATTCATGTCCTCCTCCATTCAGGTCCTTAGTTGAATGCTTGTGTGATTTCAAAAAGATCAGAATTTTATTTTAAATATGCACATTGAAAAATCTGGATTTCTTTTTGATATGCTTTATTTTTCTTGGAAAGATAAAAATGGCTCCTCATTCTCACCTCAAGAAGTGTAGCATTTATTGTCTATATCCCTGTAAAACCGATGTATGAAACTCTTTGGTTTCAAAATAGATACTAACAAAAAAATAACCCTCACTTCACCAAAAAAGCCAAACATTCTCATCACACTTGTGTTATTTAATTGTTAGTATGGCATATCAACATCTGTAAAACAAGCTCACTTTTTTTCACTGATTAAGCTTCTTAAGCATTAGCCAAAGATTTTGCCACTAATTATAATCATAATTATTCTTATNTTTTTTTTTTTTTTTGTAGAAAGGTCAGCTATTACAGCTTGTCCTTTACCAGTTGCCACTGAAACAGGTACAAGAAAACAAGGAAATCAGATTTTCAAGTTTCAAGGAAGAGTAGGACTGAGAAGAATTAATAGCTGTCCGGAATCTCTTTTAGGCCAAATCTCTATGAATTTTATAATTTGTAATGAATGGAGTTAATAATTAAAACACTAATCTCATGATTCATAATTTGTTTTAGCTTGATTCATTTAGCTTTTATGAGAACCTCATTCAAGAGCAACAACAATAACAATTTAAGTAAAAATCCTTGCCCCCAAAATAAGAGTGCTCTATTAATGGAGGAATTCCTGCACCCATTAAGTCTAACGTCTCAGGATTCTAGCATGCTAATTGTGCTAAGCTCCTCTATACGGATAAATGCTTCAGAATAGGAAGTGAGGAACATACAGCATCTGGATAAGGAGGATGAAGAAATTCTAGGTAATCTAGAAGTTAACCAAAATCTTGAGGTTGAAATGACCTGTCTATAAAGAGGTGTGAGAACATCTTCTCACAGATCAAGTGACAAGTGGCCAAGACTTCAGCTAGAAAGCAGCACACTTATACCACACTACCTCCTCTGTCACATCGGGGCACTAATTCAACCCCACCCACACCACCACTTTCTTTCACAGTGCCTTTAGAGATCACATTTTCAGTTAGGACAAGATGTGGTTCCATTAAGCTTAGTAGAAATGACATATGCTGGTCTTAGTAACATTGACAAGCTGTACTTAGATCAATACAGCATCTAGGATTCTTCTACTGAGAAAAGAGGTGGCCCAAGAAATCTATAAATGCTATAAATAGTGGGAATAAGTGTGAGCACAGAGCTGCTAAGTTAACCAGCAGAACTGACTGGCAGTAGATTCTAAAACAATCACAGCTTCTAATTAAAAGAGTTTTTCATACTTAGCCCAAATTGTGGATGTTATGGAAGATAAAGGGCATTAATGTGTTAAAAGAGAACAACTTCATGAAATAACGTCCTTCAATTGCTATTAAACATTAAACTCCACCAACAGTTTCTAGATATCAAAGTCTCTCTAATTCCCACTGATGAAGGCAAGGAAGACTTATCCAAGAAACGGTTTGATTTGCTCTGTTTGCTGTAGATCTTGCAACATCATACTTTACTGGCTATTGGCAGAGAAAAGTGTGGGATGAGAAAACTGCAGTTTAACCTAGTATATTTTATAAGCCATTTATTGGTTCGTCTAGAAACAAACCTATGTTCTGCATGCTATTGAATAGAAACATCTCCAACAACCTTCACGATCTGTAAAGAGTGGGTGGTATTTTGGGTCATTGCTTAGGTCGCTTTGATGGCTCAGTTTCTCATTAGATAATTATGTATTCAAAATAAGGGACCTCTTCTATACCCACAAACAACTACCAGTGCAAGTACATGCCTACAGTCAATTCTGTCATAATTTAGAGGACAGAATGCAGAGGAGGGACAAAAAACACTTCTTTGTCTAAGCATACAATATACTTGAGGCAGCCAGTCAGAAGGAACACTATGTATCACATACACTGTGTAAAAGTATGGGTCTTATCCATAAAGCAAATTATTTCAGAGAGTCAGTGGGAGAAAATAATTACACAGTATTGCATGAAATAGTTGTGTGAATTGTTTCCCTCAGGGAAAGCAAACAAGCCTGCAAATTATCCAGTGAAACTACTGGATAAAAAGACAGCAAGCCAAGAGATATGCATGTTCTCATTTTACCACAGATTCTGGGAAAAGTCTCCAAGACTTCTAAAATATCCTAGGAGAATCTGAAGAAGTGCTATTAAAACCTGTCTGCTTTAGATAGGAGAAAAAAATGAAAGAAAATAATGGGAGGCAAGGAAGGGAGTAAGGAGGGAGAAAAGATTATGTACTTTCATAACTTACATTTGTGTCAAGAAACTGCAAGCTTGCATTAAAAGTGTAAAAATAAGTAAAACTGAATTGCGAATGATGGTAATCCAATCCAGAACCATTTTCATTGGTTATAGCCCCTTTCATGCAGCCCATGGTAATTATTTAGTGTTTTTGAAAAGCCAGGAGAACGTACAGGTCCTCTTTCTCCTGCATAGACACCCTGCAAAATTACATGCAATAAGCTCTATGTGAAGCCATAACTTCTAGTTGGCCAAAAGTTCTTCAAAACCAGCTGTAATAGTAATGGATTAAAGCAACCCTCACTAGATATTTGCTAAAATCCTGACTTCATTTTCCTGCAAGCTTGTGAATTTTGATCCAAGTGTTCTGCCAGGATTTGAAGGAAATTACTTTTACAACCTCACATCCCAGAAACTGTAACATTCAATTCCATTTTTTTGGTTTATTCTAAGATCTGCGAACAAACAAGAATATCACCTAATGTTCGTTATGACCCACAATTTTATCACTTGATTTAACTATACAGTTGTACTGAGGAGATCTGGAATAACTCAGAGCATATTGCAGAAGCTTGACTATTAAGGGCATGACACAAAAGCACCCTGAAGAATCCTAGAAAAGTCAACATGGGTTGAACACACAGCCTGATGAAAAATAAGAGATTAAAACACAGAGGAAGTGTGATTGTTTTGCTGTTTTCATTTCATTTAAATTCATCACAAACGCTGAATATTTATTCTCCTGAGGAAGACAGAAATATACCCAGTTCATTCCTGTCATCAGAAAGTAATACTTAAAGTCTTTGATATCTTCGCTCTCTCCAGGAATTTAAAGAAATGACAGCGCAATTCCCAGTTGCTTTGTTGAAAGGACAGGCAGCGCTCACAGTGCACTTTCTGCAGCCTGTCTTCCTTTGTCTCTTGACTCTCTTTCCTCCTTCTCTTAGAGAATTACTTATATATTACAAGCTATCTAGGACTAACCTCATCACCCTACAAAAATCAATGCAAGTTTTCCCCTTTATCTCAAACAGTGCCTAAAGGTTTAATTTGGATAATGAACTGGTTCCTTCAAGTATGATGACCAGGCCTGAGCACACAATAAAGAAGTGGACTAATATCAGTTCCAATTAGCTTCAGACAATGATCTTTCGTTGTATGCAACACTTGCATATAAAATAGTCATACTAATATACCTGGATTTTGACAATCACAATATAAATGTATTTCAAAAAGAGCATGAGAAGTATTATACTGATCATCACAGACGGCAGGGATGCACTGGGACAAGGGAGAAGGCCTTGGCTTCAGGGCTTTCCGACTTCAAGAACACAGATCTTACTGTATTGCTTCTCAGAATTCCCACAGCCCTGTCTTTTAACCGCAGTAAACAGTTGCTGAAGCCTTAATGAACCATATGTTCAGGATGGCAAGTGTTCCACTAAGAAAGTGGCAAGTTCATTTACATTTTTCAAAAAGTCGACAATTTGCAATGAAGCATGAACTGACTGTAAGATGTAAACATCTCTTTCCAAGAATATAAATTAAGTTTGTGACTTACTGAACATTTCACACTGAAGCAGAGCCTCAGACTGGTGTCACTTCAAACATTGAAGGTAAGAGCATTTTAAGATCCTCTGGGCTGGAATCATGAATGGGCGTCTCACGGCATTTCCAGATCAATGCCTTACTTCTTGGTAACTCCAAGGAAGTCCCCTTCTGCCATGCACTTGTGACTGTCATTATTTCCAACAGGAATTCAATACTGAATCCCTTCTTGAGCAGATATTTCCTCCCCTTTCATTTTTTCCATTATTTAGAAACAACGATACAGAATCTTTAGCAATATTTTTTCAAACTATGACTCTAGAGTACTTGTCTTATCATATGGATAGCCACCTGCATAAGCACAATGATTATTCGTAAGTAGCTCATACTACTTCAGAGATGACACAAGCAACTAAGGCAGACAGACTCTGTCTTGTCCTGCTGCTGATGCCCTCTCTGGTTTCACTTATATTTTCAATTTATGCTGTATTTACTCGTAAATTCCTCAGAGTAGGGGCAAACTCTTAATTCTTAATTTGTACAGTGTCTAGCACGTGCAGATTAGTGCCTAAAGTAGCAATAATGTACATTTCCCATGATTGCAACCTACTGGAATCAATTCTAATGCTTCCAGCAGAGGTCACAATTGCTCAGCGCTCCCCCAGATTACTTTTCTTATAAAAACTATTTTTGAAATAAAAGCTAGAAGCTAGCATAACTAATACTTTACTGCAACAAAAAAGAGATTTAGCAGTGAGGAAAAAAAAGATGTATCTAATTAATAATTGCCTTATTTTGGGAAGTTAATGAAATAGCTTTGGTCTCACAAAGATAATTTGTCATAAAAGATAAAGTCTCTGAACTAAAGCCAACTGTTTAATTAGTAGATTAACTGCATATCAGAAGTAATTTGTTTATGAAAAAGATACTTGTATTTATTTGTTAGAGGGGATGGCTTCTGATTTTTAAACTTAAAGCTTGCCAACAAAAACTTAAACACTCTGGATTTTTCGTATTTACTAACAGCAGCTTCTGTATCCCTCCACTGTATTTATAACTACTTTGATTTATACAAAGTTAAGGGTTTCACTATTACTGGGTGTGGAGAGGGAGTAATTCTTTCTGCAGTAGAAAGAAAAATAATCACAAGATGAAATCACAAAAATGGCATAAGGCTTTGTTGAAGATGCAAGAAAAGCACATTGCAGGCAAAGGGATCCTGGCTGATCCAGTGAGAAGCGTTGAGAAGCGTTGGGCTCAAGCAAAGTGAGAAAGTAACTGCATTCTGTTCTTCAAATAGATAAGAACTGTAGAATTAAAAACGAAGGACAAAATAACATGAAACAAGCTATTGGATCTCATGTTCTACATATAGTCAGATGGAGCACAAAATATCTGCCCCAACAGCCGCTTCCAGTTGTCTCTGCTCAACCTGAGCCACACTGCTTCCTTTTGCCTTGGAATCCCCAGAGTCACTGTGACCCAAGACTGTTTGCATTTCCTTCTCTGTAGAGAAGTTTACATCCTTCTCATCTGATACTTCTTTTGTTGCTTGATTCTTATGACCTTTTCCTCAGCTTCTTTTAACTCTTGTACTAACTTATAAGGGATTTGACTCTTCTCCCAAGTTAACAAGCTTTCCTGCCAATCTGTTCACTGCCCATTTAGTTTCCTCTGCTTTAGTCTTTTTTCACCCATTCATATTTGCCATAATTCTTTTACTTTGGGATGTAAGTGGTCAAACTCAGTCTCCCTCTCCTGACATATTATACTCTTTGTATTTAGATATCCTCAACCCTGAATCAAGGCTTTTGCTCACCACAGATTTTCCTGTTCACACAGTTATTGCTTCAGACAATGCTTGGCTCCAGTTTTCCCCCATATTGTTGCTGACCACCATTTCAACTATGTCCTCCATCTGCCCTCCTTGTTAACTTCCTAGCACATCAGTATCTTCCATTCCAACATACTTAACAGCTTTGCAAATCTCATCTCTCCAACCTTTTAGGGACATGCTATGTCCTTACAATACTGTCTTATACTATATTTATGCATCAAGAAAACAGATATGTAGATGTTTTGGTTCTTGTTGTGACAGCTTTCACAAAATAGTATTGCAGAAGGACAGAGAGGGATGCAATTCCTGCATTCATCAGTGAAAGGTCAGTAAAAGGTAATGACAGCTGTGGAGGCTTAAGAAAAATACAAAACCTCTTTTCCCTGCATTTTATTATCAAAACAGTTGAAAAGTGTGGAATAGCTAGGTGATGAAATTCATACAACCAAAATTAATTCCTGTCCTCATGTTGCACCACAAGGCACTTTCAATCCTGGCCAGAAAACTTTTGTTTGTTGTTTTACATTTGCAAGGATGAGGAATAATTATGTGTATACCTGCCACAGCAAAGCTACAGTACCTGCCAGACTCTTTTTGATATTACAATACATGGGGGAAAAATAAAGTCTAACCACATTTTATTATGCATTTGTTTATCAAAAATCTGTCATGCACATCTATCCTGCCAGACTGCAGACTTGAAAGGTAAGAACAAAGATTGTTTTGGGTGAAGCAGTCTGCAGACTAACCGTATTGCTGTACTTAACAAATGACTTACATCCTCTGCAAGGGCAAGAGGAAAAAAGAACATCAACTGTGAGAGAATGAGATTTATTTTATCATTTTAAAGTTTCTTGAACCAAGTTTACAAAGTGATTTAGTCTACTATTATTTATTCAGTCCTCTCTCAAGGACTATCAGTTATAGCTTGCTGCATAAAACTGTTCCGATTTCTTTCTCCATGTCCTTTATGGATTTCTATTTGAAGTGCGTTAAGAAACTTCACTTTTCTAGGTACTAGTTCAATGAAAACAGAGATAAGCCCAAATCAAACTAGCTTCTAGCAGGTTCATGAGTCTAAAATACCATTAAAAAGTTAGTTAAGAGAAAACTCTGGAAAACTGAAGATTTAGGTCAGCCCCAGAATTAACTGTTATTTATCAAGTATGTTATAGTAGTACTTTATCTACTAATTTGCCTATGTATTTGGATAATTTGAATTTTACATCCAAGCACCTTTAAAAGGAATAATAAAACCCCTATTTCTCTACTGTCACTCGTTGAAATAGAAATGTTGAAATTTGTGGTCTACATAAGAGAGTGAACTTGTTTGCCTTAGGTCTTGGCATTCTGTTCCTCAGCATTTGCATCTGTGGGCAACAATATGGAGAATTGTGCAACACCATTGAGATGCATTTTCAAGCTCTTTAGATCCAGATTAAAACATTTCTCTCTGTTTCTATGAAGTAGATGTAAATCTCTACCACATTAAAACTGCTAAAGTTTTTACTTGGGGCTTTTAGAGGGATATTAGTAGTGGAAAAACTAAGTTAGTTCCCTGATTTACTACTGGAAATGCACAATAGAATCTATGGATCTTAGTATATTGTATTAATTATGGCTCACGATGAGATTCAAGACCAATGAGAAGTTTATGCTCATATGCTATCTCAGAATGTAGGCATGAGGACCAAAGGGAAAAAGAAACACTGAACTCCCAGTTCTAGTTTAGACAAAACAGTTTGAGTTCCACGGCCATTTTCTGCCTAACTGCTCTAGTTACCCTTTGACTTCTATTAATTATACCATTAACTAAATTATTTGGGCCACGCTAATATTGAGGTTTGATGGAAAATAAGACTTTATGGCATCTCATTAAGGGGAGCAAAGTGTCAACAACTCCATTAACCATTTCAGAAGTTTTCTGGAGAGAACAGAATGCTGTATTTAAAGTTTGAACACAGCAATGCAGAATCTGTATTAGAAATCTGACAGTGCTGGGTTGTGGTCAGCTCAACAGCCAGTTCAGTTACCTGGCATTTGACTGACAGCAAGCCAGCAATGGTCCTAATCTCATCAGTGTCACCATGGTTATGACCATAACATTTTTTCAGTGTCAAAGCCACAGCCACAAGTATCACGCTGTCAGCACTGCCCTTCTGCTTATTGCAGCTGGCAGAGCCTATGGCAAGCAACTCTCACTGGCTCATCTGTATACTTTGGGATGCTAACTGGAGTAATTTATAGTTTCCCATTATGAGAGTGCCCACTAAGTCTTGATATATCCAAAGATACTGATATATAGTAAGATATTCTAAATCAATTCTAGAAAACATCAAGACAAATATTTTAAATGTAGATGAAGACAAAGCCCACAGGCACATTTAAAGTTTAGAGTTTGCTCTACAAGCTAATCAGTCCTAATATGCTGAAAAATATCCTGGGATTAATAGCTCCCTGACCACTGCCTAACAGCAATTTTCAAAAAAGTTGTGCTAGAGTTGGATACTGAAGGTAACAGGACTGGTAGGATTCCCCAATTTTTGATTACATTTATTCACTTGTGCTTAAGCTTTTATTTTCTAGAGAGCCCATCTTGTCTTATTTCATTATCTTGGAAAACTTCAGCTATATTAATCCCACAGACACACCAGCCTAATCTTGATAGATGAGCCAGAAAACCAGCCAGAACCCAATTGAAGCTAATGATAAATGTTAGACTGTGAATGGCAGTGTCACACAGGTCTGAAGAGCAACACAGAACTTGGAGAGTGACTTTCACCCACAGGATCTATTCCGACTGAAGGATTACATTTAAAAATAGATTTCTGAGAAGATCTTGCGTCTCCTCCCTTGGAGGCCTCCATCTCCTTGTTGCCTCCCCCAGTAGTGCAGCTTAAAAGCACTAAGTAGCCTTAAGCACTAAACGTCTAAGAATGAAGTTCTTAGACTTTAGTACAAAAAAGTTTCTTTGAGGTGTTGGCCTGTACATCAGTTACACTAGAAAGTAATAAAGTTTGTTTCATGCAAAAGTAAGGATGTGCGTTGCAAGATCTGGGGAGACAGGTAATAACAATAGCAGAGGTAGGCACGTGTTTTCCATGGACAGAATCTATCCAAGTCTGGTGTGTCAGAGGGATGATTCCAGCCCAGTACCTAAGTTGCAAACTGCGGTAATACAGGTTCTCACATTTAAGCAAGGAAAGTTTTTTTTAAAGTGTGAGCGGTGAATGGAAGTCACTGCAGATTCATGTATCAAGGAATTCTATGACCTTCAGACGCACAGATTTTCATCTGGAAAACAATAAAAGAAAACAAATGGATAGAATATAGATGCTGCTTATCTCCAAAACTTAGGAGAAAGAAACCTTGCTCTCAGGTGACTCCAGGCACTGCTGTCCCCACTGTCTTTTGAGCTACTAAATAAAACCTATAAAACGCAACTGAATGAGAGAATACCAGACCTTGGTAGAAAAAACTCCTAAATAAAAATCAGAGTAGAAGAAAGAATAAACAAACACTTGCAGCAGCCTTTGCACAGCCTAGACAATGAGATACCAACATGATAGATGGTTCTGCAGAGAACATTCTTACCAGCAGACTTGCTACTATATGATTCACAGTCATATGGGAAAGACTGTCTCTGGTGGAAAACATAAATCACATGTAACAAGGAGGAGGCAAGATGACAGAAGGACTCTCAAAACTCACAGTGGATTCTTTGTATGGACAGAAATGCATATTCTCTACAGAGCATGGTAGTATGATAAGATATGTGGAATCACAGACCTTTTTACATCCTGAATGCAATTCAGTCTCAAATGCTGAAATGCTTTAACCATAGGGAGAACTTAACCATCAAAATAGAGAATCTGATGCAACTCCAAAGTCAGGTTGTGCTCTCGCCCAAAGACAGGAGTCATCACATCAGGCATCATTGCCAGTAGTCAGTATCTACCTCAACTAGAAAGAGACAAAAAACAAAACCAAAAAACCCTGCATCTCTTCACTTTTGTTCTTCTGGCTCGAGAAAAAGTTCTGACCATTCATATGTAAGACAAAGAGTTCCTGGTTATTCTGATAGACAGCCTAGCTAGCCAAATGAATGACCTAAGCCTGTTTGAATCTCTCTCATCAGAGCTTAGTTTACATGGAAACAGAGCTTATTTCTTATACAAGATTAGAACTGCAAATACATTGTTCAGTGTGTTTGCAAGACAAGCTAAAAGAAGCCCTGTTAACTCATTACAGACGCAACAGATTGGAGGAAAAATAACCACGTCATCCCAGTTATAAAAAAAACATTCCTATTGATTTTTTCAAATGGTGAAACCTACTTTGACTTCTTAATTAAAATAGGAAATAAATTTGAAATAGGAAATAAATCACAGTAATTTAAGGTCAAATGTTGAAAAATAGCTTCTAATTTTCACCTGCAGTTTAAAATTCATTCTCAATTACAGTAAAAATGATTGAGTGATTATACCTGGAAGCAGCTAAATTCCACCCTTTGTTGGGCGAGAGCTAGACAGATGATGAGCTGGAACACCAAGCCCTGAATGTTAACAGTGCTTGAATACAGACACTGTTACACAAGGATGTATGTGTCAATACACATTGTGATCAATTTTGCACACAACAGTTGTTTGTGGATGCGTGTGCACGTTTGCCTACATATATCTTTATCTCCATGAAAGTATACACACATCCATAAAACCGTGTCACTCAGAGCCATTATGTGGTACACTAAAGCTCTGTGCTAAGCTGTCAGTCCAACACCTCCACTGAAAACAGATTAGAGCATCAGCTTCCCTTCATTCAATCACAATATGCTTAAGCAGTGACTGGAAGCGATAAGGGTAATTCTCACTCTCCAATCACTTTCAGTTATATGCCTCGTGTACCAAGGGTGCCTTTGTGAGGTGCATTTCTTCTATTTAAGCTTTTCTGATAAGGTTCCAACTGAGATCACCATCCAGCTCACAACTATATAATTATAAATGGATAGTTATCTATAAGCATTAGATGAAAAATAATATTTTTTCAATATGAACAAGTGAAAAAACTAATTCTGTTAGTTGTCTGATTAACAAATACAATTTTAAGTTCATAGGGACATTCTGAAACAGCTTTTGTTTTAGTATTATCAAAACAACGAGAAGCAAGTTCTAGACAGAAAGCACTCTTCACAGGAAGTCTGTGATGGAGTGGTACTGTGATGCTGCAGAATCTAGCAAAATAGAATGGTCTGCTCAGAAAAGCCCTTTATAAGAACTGATCCTACACCACAATATTATTTCAATTTTAAACATGGAAAAGACGAGAGATGTAGATGGACAGTTTTGCATTATTTCCAGCTCCCATGCCATGCCAAGATTTTCTCTTTTGAAGAAAATATCTACTCTGGAGTAAACCTGATGCCTTTAAAAGCTAAGCTGGGGATTGTCTATGTAGCAAGGCATACATGGTCTAAATAAGACCATGGGTCTTGTAGGGTATAAAAGTAGTTTGGTCTGGCTGGAATGAGAGACGGAACTAATGAGAATATTGCTGTGCAAAATGTCTCCACTAGTTAAGAACGCTTAAGCAACACAAGTGTTCAGCTTGCTCTTTGTAAGCATCCCATTTATACTGTAGCCAAACAAAAGAAAATTTCTCATTTTAGCAAAGTTTCGTTAAAACTGTCTCTGCTTCAAAAGGCAGAATAATGGAGTAAAATGAAAGAAGAACATGAACAGCCATTGCTAACACACAACATCACATAGAAGAACCTTTTAGTAATTTAAAGAGGGTAATTTTAGAAGCTAGGGAAGATAAGAACTTCATTTACAAAAATAAAATATATGTTTGGAGTACTTCAGTAGAGACTCCACACGACTACTAGCAAAAAGAAGGACTAAAAGCTCATGCAAGAAGGCATGCTTACTAAATGGATACATTGATCACTGAACTTTACACAACATTAAACTTTAATGACCTGCAACGATAGGAGAAGCTTGGGTTGCTTATGTAAAAATTCTACAGAAAACCATGGATTTACATTTACAGACTACTAATCTCTTTGTAAATGACAACATTTTAAAAGAAAACAAAACAAGAAAACCCACCTCCAATTAACATCACTGGCCATTTTATGTATGCTAGTAAAAGTGGAAAAACTCAGGTGGTAAGCTTGCTTTCCTGCTCTGTTCAGGGAAGGAGGGAAGAGAAACAATTTTAGGAGTCTAGGTCTGTTACTCTTACATTTACAGCTTTAAGTTAAAGGGCCTCATTAAAGCTTGCTGTGTAAACACTAATGAACAGAGGGCTAGAATGCTCATAGCCTAGCATAAGGACAAAACAGAAAAAATGCAGAAAGAGCATATTGAGCAAAAAGAAAACAAAACCCATAAATAGTGTTGAAGATCAGAACAGTCACATCTCAATAACTCAAAGCCAGCTCAAAGTGATGGTTCTTATCCTTTAGTGTCATTATTCCAAGTTTTTATTCGCTCAAAAGGCTGAACCATCCAGGTTTTTCCAGTATAGTCAGACTGGGTCATGCTCGTAGTGCTCCAGAATCTCTCCTATAGCTGTAAGAAATCTGGACTAAGCAGTCCATGTACAATAGCAAAAAGAAAACTAGATTTTGTCAAACTAATTCAATAGCCAAAAGTCTTACTGTGAACATTGCAGCATGTTTTTTGCCATTCTGCTAGAAAGCAATTTTGTTGCATGTACTTCTCCTGTTCAGGGGAAGATTTGTCAAGGTAAACCATACATGCACATACATTGTGATTTACCAGACCTCTCAGGTAATTAATTGAAGAAGCCTATTCTTGGAAGATGTTGAGTAGTAATCCAGGAAAAGAAAGTGTTTTCTTTGTTTTTGTGTGTTTAAAATAGTCTTCTGAAAAACAGATTTTATGTACTGCAACACAATTGCTCTTTTTAGAAAGTCATCAATATATCTTTGAAAAAATTCATAAAATTAAAAGCTTTTAGATTGGATGTATAAGTAAAAAACAAACATAAGATAGTAGAACTGTACACTAGTACTGATACAGAAACAGTCGCCCATGCAAATAAATCACTGCAATCAAAGAGGTTATTCAGGGAAAATAGCAATGTTCACATTAACAGGAGCCTGGGGATTCCTAAGGCTGATAAATGCCATTCAGCAAAAGTTAACATGCCACCATCACAGACACTTTGATGAGGTCCACACACACAGCTGAACTTAAATAATAGTCAAAAGAAAAAAAAAACCCATATAAAAGGGCTGTATGACTGCATTTTTCTGTGATGTGCAACATTAATACAGGAATGTTGCTTACACTGCTGTTTTAGGTAATATTATGCACATAAAAATATGTGCAAATGAGAAAGTTTTTAAAATTTTTTTTCAAAAAATATTTCAGTAAAAACAATTCTCTTGCTGATGTTCAGTTTTGTCATTGAACTCTAAGGCAAACGTTGCCATTTTTGTCCCATTTTGTCCCATTCTGTCATTTTATGGTGAAGTTATAGGCTCTCCACCTCACTTGAAATGTACTTATTTAAAAATCAATTCTCCTCAGAGACAAACAATGGAGGAAATTGAGCTATTTTAAATCAATGCTTAAAGTGCTTTGCTCACTAGTATTCCTTCTTGTCTACTGGAAATATTAAGCTTTTATTTAACCAATAATGAAAGCGTACACTTTGTTTACTAAAAATCCCAAACCAAACTAAAAACAAAAAAGCCCCAACAAAAACAGCTAACCCCAGAACTCGCAATTAAGTGTTCTCTTGAACTGAACATTCTCCAGAAGACAGAGTTACAGGGAATTTGAAAGGCAGACTTTTCACAACCTGTAAATGGAGGTGAAAGATTTTGAAAGCCCTAAATTAGCTGCAGAAATGGGAATGATGTTGTTATCATAGCAAAGTGAATAAGTAGAAGCAAGATACTATGGATTCATTCAAAGTGATCTTCCCCATTACTATCACCATGAGTCTTGATTCTTAAATTTTCCTGAAAGCAGATTACATAAGAGCAGTGGCACTAGGCTACATCCTGAGCCCTTGAACACAGACAAGTTTTTCAACATAGGGTCAAAGATTAATTACTTAATATTGATACATTTCTTAAGCCAATGTTACATGAAACGGTACGGTAACAAGGCTGGAAATTGGCTTTATATTGCCGTAAGTATATTGCACAAAACCCTTTATTAATAAAAGGATTTCAGCTCTAAAGTTCAGCACTTGACGTGAACTACCTCAAACTTCATGAATGTTCAAATCTACATTTAACTATTTTATTAAAAAACCCTATCAGGAAAATAATCTCCTGCAGAGAAACTTTTAAGAAAGATACTATGAATGAGGTCTGGAGACAGCTACAGAATTTGGGACTTCATTATTAAATACAGTTTGGACAGTGATATGAAGGCATTTTATGCTTTCCTTGGCACAAATCCGAACCACACTGTTAACCTGGTACTCCCTTAGACACTGTGCCACAGAGGGCCATTGACAGTGCATGAAAACTTGACACAATACTCTTGACCATCTTTGTCAGATTCTAATGAGATCTAGAAATAGAAAAAAGTTCAGAAGTAAATTATTTGTTGATGCAGTGGATCTCAGTTAAGAATAAATTTCCATGGCAACCATCTTAGCCTTCATTCAGGGAAGACTTCCAACATATTTTATTTGTTCCTTATTTGAAAGGCAATCTGCTACTTGTTAGCATGTGTATTGCTTCTCTCATATTCTCTGTTAAAAAATAAAGACTAATATCTTCAGTCATGTCAGAAGTATATAAAAGGGAAGTGCACAAATTATATGAAGTCATCACACAAATAACTAAAAATTGAATGTTGAATGAAATGTATAAAATATACTCTGGTTTTTATTTGGAATTTTGTTTGGGAGAGTTGACTTCTATGTAAAAAGGAAACATTAATTTCCAGTGCAGCATGTATGTCTTTGAATGCAATGAAAACTCTATAGCTACTTTAGAAAAACTAAAAGACTTGATCCATCACCTACATCAGGACATATTTGGTCACTGAGTTTCTTCTTTGCTATCTGAAAGAGATACTTTCCTTAATGAGGATCCTAGCATTGAAATGTTACTTGCTTAGGTTCCTTTCATCCATTGCCCATGAGACTGTACAATGAGAAGATGCCATGTGTCTTCAAATTAAACTCTCCATTATGTGAATAAATTAAAAAGCTGAGCTGAAGCTACTTTCTCACTAGATGCATACAGGAAGAAACACCCCGAAAGAAGTCTCATCTGAACTTGCATTCCTCCCGGTTGCTGAAGATGTAGGATTTGTATGAAAAATTTCTGGCATCACTCTGCCACAAAGTGCTGCATGCATTTGTGCGTGCATCACCACACCAGGTATTCCCTGCCACATGTCCTGTGTCTTTGGCAGGAAAGAATTGATAGCCCTGGAACTCGCATACAGCTCCGCTGCAACCGCATACCTGTTCTGAGCCAGGTGCACAGAAGGTTAAGTCACTAGGAGCTGTCCTTAGGGGCAAGGCCACAGCCCTGAACCCACCTTATTCTCCTTATATCCCTAGTTAAGGTCAGGATGTAAATGGATGCAAGCGTTCTCTGGCCTGTCTGCTTTACTGAATTATAGAATGCTTTTGCTTTCATTGGAAAATTCCTGGTACCTTACAAAGTGCTTTACCTCCATCAGCAATAAGAATTACATCTCAAAACATGATAAAGTGTGGGCAGCATCCTAGCTGCTAATGCAATGAGATAGATTCCATTAACATAAGAAGAGAATCGCATTAGGACAGAGGTCTTCCCATACACACTCAGTTGGCTCCTTGGTGAGTTTCCTGTATCAGCTTTGAGATAACTTAGCAACTTCCCAAAACCTGTTTTTCGTTGATGCTAAAAACTTCTAGTGAGTGAGTGAAGGTTTTCAGTTTAAGTACAGTCGATGTGAGGTCACAGTCTGGCTCCACGATCTGTTAGAAATAAGGCACAGCAGTTACAGGCACTCCATATGCACTACTGCAGTCATGCCTGAGCTACAACAATATTTTGGTAAAACTGGTGACACATTCATGTTGTTTCATTAACAGAATGAGCAGTCATGCTGGCTAAGCAGAGAAAGCAAACAGTGTTTATGCACTTCTGATCTGGGCATTTTCATAACTGCTTTGCAGGTTATCCACTCAGTTGCAGAAAACTGAGTATCACAACTAAAGTAAGGCACCGTCATTACAGACCTAAACAGAATAATGTGGTAATGACAAGTTCACACCTAGAGAGTCCTTTACTGCATTATAAATAAGGAAGAGAATACTCTTGTTCCTAATTAGGACACAGAAAGCAAGAACTCTACAGTTAAAAATTTCAATTCAGTGTTTTTTCAATAGGCAGTGTTTTTTCATTTGACAGATAATATTTGTATATGCATTAATATGCTTTAATAAGGATTTATTATTATTGTAGAAAGTAATTGGACACACCAAGATAAGTATTTTTAATTGATTGTAAACCTACCCATCTATCTCACAAGATCTCAGAGTACATCTGGTGTTGTTCCAAAATTAATTGCAGTCTACAAACTATAAGACAATCTATATTTCTTTTTACAGAAAATCAGTCATTTGCACACGCTATTGAGAGGCATGCAAAACAGCTTAGCATAATGAGAGTCAGAGGTCTGAGAGTTTCAGATTAATCTGGGAGCCTATACATTATGTTCCAGATATATCTGAAGTTGTTATTATGCTATAGTTGCTATTCATATTAGCAGGTAAACTAAATCATGTCTTTATTCCACAGATTTAAGTATTTGTCATTGAGGTGGAACAATCTCTCCTTTTCTTAGTATCAAAGCACATTTTGCTTAAGTTTAATTTTTCCCCCCAAATGACAGTATTCCCAAAAATCTCAGTGTGAATATGTTATACAATAGTATTTATCATTAGCAATAAAAAGCAGAATAATAAGCTTTCTATTAATATAACAGTTGTTTTTATATTTTCTGGTTCACTAGAAAAAAGAAAAATCAATCCTTTCTAATAGCATTTCTATTTATAAGGAAAGCCATGCTGGATGTAATTCAGTTCATGCTGAAGACGATTCACTTACATAGTTTCACTAGTCTTATTTATATCGTTAATCTAATTCCTGTCAATTCCTACACCTGTCGTCTACCATAAGTTAAGGTTTTAGCTTTGGTCAAGGTCTTAAGCTAAGGTTTTAGCTTTTGGATCTAATAACTTCCTGTATGCACTTGTAAGTTGGGACAAAAAGAACAGGGAAAATACTTATGAGATTAGGATATTCAATGAGTTTTGAGTAACATGTAAAGCTCAGAAAAATCAAAAACATAATCATAGAATTATAAATACAACCCTATCAACTATCCAGTTATAAACAGAGATTATGAATTTTAGCTCAATTTTATGGCCAAGGAGCCAAAGGACTTTGACATCTTGACTTAATGTGTCCTAGATTTAAGCAGTCAAACTTAAAAAAAATTAAAGAGAACACAGCTAAAGTGCACGTGGATGAAACCCAAAGGGCAAGTGTAATAAAAGCATCAGATCTTCACCAAAACAAGAAGATATTTTAGAAAATACTCATCCAAGTTCTGGTTTTGTTAATCATGCATATAATCCATCCCCTGGGTAAAAGAAACAGGACAAAAAAAGCACAGATTTGCTAAATCTAGTCATAACACTTCCCACCCCTATCCTGAGATTGATATGTATCACACTGTACTGGAAGAATCAGTCTGACTGTCAGTAAGCTACCCACGTATTCTGTAGACCACTTATTTCACCAAAAATATTATGGATTCGAGTTTCTACACAGCATTTACTCTCATAGATGCAACCACAAAAATAATTGGTACTAACAGTTCTCAGATTAACGGTGTTTAGATAAAGTTAAAATAAATGAAGATACATCTAATGTCCTCATTGGGTTTATTTATCCACATAGTGTTGTTGTTGTTTATTTTCAGCACTTATAGACTCCAAGGACCCAGTTCTGGAAACAGCTCTGAGTAACAGCCATAACCCCAGTATCTTCACATCTCCTCAAAGCTACCATCATCAATTACATCAAAGTACTCCAACTCAGATTTATAGAGTATTTATCAGTTTTATAATTGGTATGTAGCAGCACGGTCAGAAGGCACTCAAGCCTCATGGTTCTACACTACCATGTCTGCTCCCACCCTTTTGTTGCTTTTCTGGATCCCTGTGCCACCTCCCTGCCAACCAACCTCACTGAGCAGCCACAGCCTCTCTCCACCACACCTCTCTCAGCCCCGCCATATCTCGAGGCACATAGCAAAAAATGTAGTAGGAAAAGCCCCAAACTCACACAAATGCATGGAATGTCCTTCCTGAAGCTGGGGGCTGTACTCCACATCGCTTCCTGCTCCTTCTGCTTCTCTCTTACTCTGCTTTCTCTCATCCTGCTGCTCCTTTCCAAGTTCCTGACCTGTCTGAGCTTTACCTCCCTGGTGCTCATCTAAGCCTGGGGCAGCCCCGCCCCAGGCCCACCCCTTCTGCTCGCAGGGGAGCACAGGTGTAAGCAGTTTGCCTGTGCTCCGGAGCCAACCATGCCCCTTCACCAGGTGCTCAGGCATCACTTCAAACCCTGACCTAACGGTTCCTCTGCAGCCCGGTTCCTCAGCTTCCCGCCACAGGTCCCTCAGGATTGCTCGCCTCCAGCCTGAAGGCTCCTCTCCCTGTCATGTGGTAAACAGAGCTTCAAGGCAGAACGTTGTCAGAAAAAAATACAATTTACCCACACTGGGCTTTGCACCCTCTCAGGATTAGCAATTTTTACACCTCCAAAGCAGGCCACCTTGCTGTGCAGGCCTGGCTGAAGCAGGTACCTCACTGCCCACCTGCTCCCTAACAGACAGGGCAGCTAACCCAGGTGGAAATCAGTGCTGGCATTTCTGGATGGGCTGTAATTAACCAATGCTGCCAACCTGGCTGTCTATCAGAAAGACTGTAATATTAATCCAAAAAAAGAAAAGGAAAGAAATGAGAGATTCTCCTAGCTCCTTATTCTGCTGCTGAAATACGAAGAGGACTCCTTGAGAGACATTATTGCTTACTTAACAGCTGTTCTCTCCCCATCCTGAGGACCAGGCCTGCCCTCCATCTCACAGATTTACCTGGAAAGTGAATCCAAGTGTCATTTGGGAGAGGTCTGTATAAAACTGTGTAATTTCACGGCCTGGAGGGCTGCAGGCCATGGTTGGACTTAGATGCAGCAGAAGCCTGAAGAAGGTAAGCCTCTTCCCCTTCCTGTAGTTCTCAAGAGAGAGCTGTTAGTCTCCGTTTCACTGGAACATATATGGAAAGCAAATAAATAAGGGATTAACACTCTGTTTGACTCAGCAACTTGAGCAAGGAAATAAATAGTAAAAGCGGGGTGACTTGGTTTACCCCTTTGACTGCCAGGGCAAACTGTTGACTTGTATTCAACTTGCCACCAAGCAGAACCCCTGATCCCTTTCCGTGGGGCTGCCCTCCAACCTCTCAGCCTGTGTGAATATCCAGGGTTGCCCTGTCCCAGGTGCAGAACTCAGTGCTTGCCCTTGTTAAATATTCATGCAGCTGGTGATTGCCCGGCACTCTAATTTGTCATGAACACCTGTTCAGGCAATGTAATGTACTTGCTATTAGCCTTGGATAACAAGCTGCTTTTGCTCATTTTTTTTAATCCAGTGTGCAACCTTCAAGTGGGGTCAAAGATGGATAAATTAACTAATACTTTGTAGGTTTTAAAATGCTGTATTTTTGAATGTTGAAGAATATATTTTATGTAGTTTACTGTATACTTCTGAAAGAAATTTAATATTGTATCTTAGGCTATTGCTTCCCTAATTCCTGTTTACAGCTTAGAAAACTTTATTTTTTTTAGTTGTTATTTAACAGTTGTCATTTAGCAATGCTCAATTTCTTTCATACTTGTGTTGGTGACTACTTGAAGTCCTGAGTTTTGCTAGCTTGGATATTTTGTAAAGTGAATTAACAGTTTACATAAGCAACGGTTTGCTAAAGGAAAAGTTAAACTTACAAACATAAACATTCACCCGGGAAGCATTTCTGCATATATTTAATTGAGTTGCAAATAGCAACATAAGTTATTTCACTAATAACAATGAGATCAGAAACCTACCTTCTCTAAAGATCATAGGCAATGTGTGGTGCTTCAAAACGGTATGGCATGACATGCAGAAATAAATCTGTGCATTTGTAATAAGTAAGAAAAAATCCCTATATTTCAAATAAATTATTCATGGTGTGTGATTCACTCAAACTCCGATGTTAATTTGCCCTTGACTTGCTTTTGTTGTGATGTAGAGAAATTATGCCTGTGTTCTCTACAAACACATCAGAGTTTGGCTGTGTCACTACTCCAGCATCATCCCCGAACTCTTCTCTGTCATTGCCATTTGAAGAGAAACCATAACAGGTATTCAAGAGCACATTTACATTTATTTTGTATAAAATCAAAATGCCATAATTCTCACATTAGTATGGGAACCATGGTTTTTCTGCTAGTTGTGATTTTTCTCTTTGTGAAGGTAGGGAAAATTGAAATTTAGGAAGCAGTGTCATACACTGAATATATTCAATATAGTTAAACTTTATCATTACCTTGATTTATTATAGTGTCTATATTTTATATTCTTTTTGCTTTAACCCTCCACCCAAATTTTAATTCTGAGATAAGCACTGGATGCTTTGAATGACGTATCACATAAGCAAGACGTCTTCCATTTTAAGCAGCTTAATACAGTTGTTGTTTTTAGCTTAAAAGCTAGAGCAAATATGCAGAAAATGGCTGTAATTATATTTTATTTCACAGTCAGCTAGTATTTATTTATTTTTCCCTCAGTTGTAAAACAACGCAGTCTGAAATAGCTTTTAAAAATACAAGTATCATACTAATAATATTTAATGCAGTTTGCTATCTTGTTTGTTATGATACACTGTTTAAAAGAGCTTTGTTCAGAACTGCACACATCAGTAAGGCCTGAGACAATTCCTTTTCACTCAGCGTGGCCCAGGCAAGCCAAAAGGTTGGACACTCATGGTGCAGGGGAACTGTTAAATCACAGCTTGAACTACTGATGGAGCACCTGGTGAAGGGGTGTGGTTGGCCCAGGGAGCACAGGTAAATTGTTTCCACCTGTGCTCCCCAGGTGGTCAGAAGGGTTGGACCCAGGGCAGAGCCACCCTTGGCTCATATAAAGGCCCACCACAGAAGGGACAGCCTGTCTTGGGAGTAGGCTGCTTTCTGGAAAGTGCTGCAGAGCTGGAGATCCTCCTTACCTGTTGGGTGAGTCAAAACTTGTGTAGAGCCTTTGTTTATATCTGTTGTTAAAGCCTATAGTACTTTGCCTGGGATTGCAAAGAACCTGTCTGAAGTGATTTTGTTTCTTTGTTTGCAAAACATGTTGTTGAATTTAAAAAGTATTCTTTCAGCACTACTTAGCTAAAACTCAAAGATTTATTTTGTCAGAGAGTCTGCTCTGATCTTTTTTGGTAATTCATGTATGTTATGGGGGGTGAAGTTTTCTCAGCAGTTAAAAGTCTCTTAATAGTAATTTCATGGGTGCATAGTGGTCATTTTGAACTATTGTCTTATTATTAAGCAAACTGGGTGTAGTGTTCTGCTACTATGTTATTAGTAATTAACATAAAAATAAACCATATTATAGGGTGTGGATTGTAAGTCTTCACTTATTCCTACTCAGCCTATAGTTGGAACGGACTCAGTGAAATTTCTTGTGTTAATTTATTGCTGCTGCTTAAGCACAAAGTGAGTTACAGTTCAGCGTTACCAGAAAATTACTGATCTAATCTGGGATACTGTGCAAGTTCCAGTCACTCATGCTGAAGAGTGATGAATAGAGAATGAAGTAGGAATACAGAGCTCATTGGAATTTCAGGAGGAAGGAAGCTTTATCCTTCTTAGAAAAAGAAAACAAAATTGTTTTGTCGTAACAAAAGGTAGTATTTCTCAGGGGTATGAGAGAACTTAGGGAAGAAATTATTGGCTTGGAAGATGATGTGTATGAGTAGGCTAGAAATTAGGAGACTTCTGCATATCAGACCAATAAGGTTTGCTGTGGGCTAGAAGGGAGGGAGGTGAAACTACTAATTCCTAAGACAAGCCATTCTAAGAGTGTTGTTGCTCATGTCCAGTAATGATAGAGCAAAATATAACTTAATTCTAATAAAACAGTGTTATGTGAAATCTTTATCATTTTTTAGTGAGCATTAAAAAGATATTGAGTGGAATATTTGAAGTGGACCTGGGTAAATTCTGAACACTTTCCTCTGTATAGTTAATTCATTTTCTGTAGCTTAACATTACCTGACCTTCCTGTACTCCTGCTAATAAAACGTTTGTACTTGAAATATAGGCAAATGTTTAAAAAGTTAGCCTGAAACTATTACAAGAACGTAATTAAAATAACACCAGATGAGCTGAAACTTAGCCTTTCCATCGACCATAATGTCGTAGGTTTTACAATAATGAGCTTAACTGGAGCAGAAATCATGCTTTTCCTCTGTCTTAGGCAAAGGGCAGCGTGACCGGGACAAGTAAGACTAGAATGACTGTTCCATGCAGAGTTGTTCAATCAATGATTTCTCAGGGCAGGCACAACCTCCGGTGGGCACTGTCATTTCAGAAGAGTGTGAGAGAATAAACAGTAATGTTTGAGCAGACTGAATGAAGAGTGTTTCCTGACTTCAGGGTGGAGAAAGATTCCAAAAGAGATTTCATGTCTCACACATGTAATCAACCAAGTCATGCATTTTTACTAATATTTTGATTTTTTTTAACTCTTGTCCTAGTATCTTGTGAAGAACGTGTATTTTTCATGTAGAAAACTTGTTTGGAGAAATTAGTAGATACCTTTTTCATCTTGTTTAGGTGACTAGTTTTCTACTAGATGTGTTTGCAGCTGCTGTTAGAGAATGAAAGCTGGATAAATGTGGCAAAGCAACCTCCATACAAGCTACAGCTGTTCTTCAGAGTCCACATGAGTGGGTTTTTTGCCCTGCAGGTATTTGTGCAGAACAGAGTTCTAAAGAACTCCATTGTCCAAGATGTGCTTGAAAAGAAAGCTCTTTGTGGGATGTAGCATACAAATTAGTTAATTGTATATAGCTGTATAGCACCAGTGTAGTCATTTTAAAATATGCTTAAATGATTTGCACAACAGAAGTATCAAACTGTTTTACAAAGTCAGTCATCTTTTGTTGATTTCAGGTTTTATGCTATTGCCTGAGTATAGTGCTGCACAGTATGAATACTCAGAGCACAGATCATTAATAAGACTGAACTACAAATATTACAAGCTTATTTTGCAAAGTGTTATTTGATAAGCTTTTGTGATTAGCAAGCAGATTAATAAAACATAACCTTTATGTACAGAAGAATGGTTAAGCTGATCAGATACATTGGTTAAATAGCATATTATGAAACAATTTAACTAAAATCAGACTTGTCCAAATCAATATAAACATTACAATCAAAAGAGACTAATGCGCAGCCGTGGTCCATTTCTTAGGAAATGGAGAAAATGTATTCTTGGGACAAAACCATCAAAACTGCACATTGTGAATAATTTCTTTCTGTTATAAGATGGCTTTGTTTGTACTTTTTATCCTTCTAAACTATATATTCTTCTCTGTGACACTTTGTCAAAAGACTTAAGAAATGGACATTTTACTGGTCATTATTGCAAGAGAAAAATCTTACAGTAGGATATGGGCATAGACTCTTTTTTTTCTCCCCGCTCTCAACCCAGTCAATATATTTTCCTTACCTCAGCTTCAGTTTTCCTTATTCTGAACTTGAGCTGTTACTCAGGTTTATCTTACTATGTTAACAGTTAAATGCTCCTGTTAGATCCTGCTGCTTGTTGTGAGAGGGTCCATTTGTGGAAGCTGCCTTTCTTCAGTAGTGTCAAGCTGATCACTCTTCCTTTTTAACCACTTTGTGATTAGTTTTATGTTCTGAGAACAGTGGTAATGTAGTGCAGCTGAAGCTGCTCTGTTTTTAGTTGATATGAGATTATTTATTGAAAAACCTCAGGCATCTTCTGAAGAAAATCCATCAATTTTGGGAAAAAATAATTTTCATACAGCTAAGAATAGAATAGTAGCAAGGTCACTTAGAACAGCAAGTCCAGGTGGCCCTGTTTCTGACTGTTAAATTGTGGATGAAGTGTATGCTGTCAACCACTGAGATTAATAGTTCTATTTGCTGGTCAGTATATTTGAGAAACCCCTATTATTAATGTAATTTGAAGAGCTTAAAATTCTTAAGGTCACTAAGAGTTCTATATGCATCATGGTCAAGTTCTTATTAATAACTCATAGCAAAAGGAAAAAGGGTGGGGGGGAGGATTTCACATAACCTTTAGGCATGTGCTCCTTGTTCATATTTAGAAAATGACTGTATGCTAGTTATTACTTGATGAGTTATCTACTAGAGTTGTCTAGAAATGGCTGAGATTTCTCAGTCAATTCTTTATAGTCCTATTTGCTCTCACTCTAGTTGCTTCACTAACTGGAGATGAGATGGACTAAGATTTCTTTTGGAATATGACTCACCAATGGGAAGTGTACAAATTTTATTAAGCAGAAATATGGTTTTCTGCAGCTAAGTTTTAAAGCAGTAAATATGTTGCTTCTGGTTGTTCTGATAGCTGATATTACAGGTGTACAATATCTAAGTGTCTCATGTCCCCTTTTCATGGGATAATTCCTATCTCTGCTTCGTAGAATAGCTTCAATTGGAAGGACCTTAAAGATCATCTAGTTCCAACTCCCCTGCCATGGACTAGGTTGCTACCCATGGGATTAGGTTGCCTAGGTCCCTATCCAGTCTGACTCTGAATGCCTCCAGGGATGGGGCATCACAGCTTCTCTGGGCAGCTGTGTCAGGGCCTCATCTTCCTCTGAGTGAAAATTTTTCCCCTGATAACTAATCTAAATCTTCCTCCTTTTAGTTTAAAGCCATTCTCTTGTCCTATCATTCTAAGACCATGTAAAAAGCCAATCTCCGTACTACTTATAACCTCATTTGAAGCGTTATAGGCAGCAATGAGCTCTTGTTTATTCAGATTTTGCTTCTAGCAGTGGGCAAGTGTTCTGGAATTTTTGTTGTGCCTCTGTAATAGGAAATGCTGAAGTACTGTACTGTTCTGGTCAGGATGAATGCAATACTATCTTTGTCACATCAATACAGATTTCAAGGCAACTCTAGAAGTAGAAAATCTGCTAGGTCATATTGTGTGGAAAAGAAATTATGCTGAAGCAATAACACTTCATTCCTTAGCTTTATGTTAATGTTAAATGCATTATTATATGGTAGGTAGGGAAGACCTTAAGACTGAGATCTCATTAAGGATTGCATTTCTGTTTCATGATTAGACTTCAGTGACCTTGTATACCAAAGCAAGAGGTAATGAGGACGGTGTGGATTTTTAGCATTTCCTTCACATGCAGAGCTGATGAAACATTCTTACACTTGAAGTCTTACGTGTATGTACAACACGGCAACAATATTCACGTTTCAGTTACAGCATAACAGGTAGAATGGGATAAACAGGCAACAAGATATTGTCCTTATAAGCCACTTAGATTTTCCGGTCTGCTTTTCTTTTATTTCTTGCACAATAAGCTAAACTAATGATGAGAGTAAAGATGACTTAAATGGTGCAGAACAGGACTTGCTTGGTCTCTGACCTTTGTGTGGTATTTTGGGAGTATATTGTCTGGGATAATCTATCAAAGGACACTTTTTCAGGACATTTGTTGTGACTCTCATCTTACAGTACGAACAAAAATGTGCTTAAAATGTTAATATAATAAATCCAGCTTTGGGAGTTTGAATCTCTTCTGCAAGGTCCCTAGAGTATTTAACTTTTGCTCTGGTCAGAGGAAATGAGCATTTAATGCCTACAAAGAAATCTTCTGTGACTTGCAGAGTCAACCTCTTTTATATAATTAATAAGCTTCAGAGCTGTAACTCAAACTTACACGGCACCAATGGTAATAGTAATGCTGTTGTAAGTATTCTGATTAACATTACTCAGTGGGGAAAAGTCTTCCTAGAAGTCATGCAACTTTGAATAGTTGTATTCCTAATGAAGCTTCACACTTGCAGGAAATATCACAATGGAATTTACTAGTGTATCTTAATTCTATCAGTTTAGATATTGGCCTTTGAGCAAGCTGGAAGCTAGCACTTAACAAAAGAATACTGGAATTAATACATCATGCATCATTTCGGGCTTGGTTCTGGGTTGGGTTTGCTCATCACTATTATGCAAAATTTACCTCCAGTCCAGATGTGTAAAGGATAAATTGCTAGGCTGTGAATCATTTAATTCAGAGTTGCCCTCTACCATGGGGTCATAGAAGCATTGCCTGAGATACGCCTGTTTCTCTCTATGTGCTGCAAAGCTTTCCTAGGTAATTGATAATTAGGAATCTGCACAGAGACGTATGGATGCAGGCAGACAGCTTTCTATGGGTGAGATATGTGGACTATAGAAACCTATGTCACAGTAAGGAACTTTTTTTATGATGAGTATGTTTTCAGGTGGGTTTGTGTGGTGCTATTAGTGTGCAGATGCTCAGGTAATGGTAAGACCCCATTGTACACATCACTGATGATGGATTTTAGACCCCTGCGTTGAACATCAAGGAGCAGCGTGGTTTTCAGGTAACTGTCTGAAAAACTAAATGCATCGAATTTTGGTTTGAAACATGTTTGTTAATTGTGTGTGTATTTGAACAGTGAGAACAACGTGAAGTCTTGCATGTAGATCCCTAGAATAGTAACTGCCTGCATGAGTACTCAAGTACTCATCTGCACTTGTTAAATGGACCACAAAGCAGTTGTACTGCTCTTGGTACACTAGCGTGTTTTATTTAATTGAAGGTTTTACACTTTGGTGTTATCACTGGGAAGCCTAAAGACTGTATAAAATGGCAGCAGAAAAAAAGATTTTGAAAAGAGCCTGTTTCATGACAGGAAGTGAATGAAGCAGATAACACTTCATCTCTATTTTTAGTGGCCTTCTGGTGTTGCTAGAGGAAATAGACTTGACTGATTCCTGACTTCAGCATAACCTTTTGAATCCCATAATCTTCCCCAATTGCTCCTATTGTGTCAGGTTATGAAATAGAGCTTTGTTTGTATTTCTGGATTTTGTGGAGAGGAAAAGAAACCACCAAAGCAAACAAAAACCCCAAACAAAGCTGCACAATGAGCCTTCTTTCAGAAGCATTGTTGCCTTTTTCAGTCACTATGAAGTGTAAGAGTGCATGTAGTTGGTAGGCAGTCTCTTATGAGAACTGTGGCATGGGGACAGTTGCAATGGTTGGTTTTCCTATATTTTGATAACATTTGGTATCATGGGCAAATATTTAAGTTCTTCCTCAGTTGAGGGAAGTGCCTCCCTGAAGCATCCTTGTTGCTTTCTTGTTTCTCCACAACTACTTGTGAAATGCTAAACTAACCTTTGGGGAATTGCTTGTGCTGTCTAATTCCTGACTTTGCTAGGACTATGAAATATGACTTCTTACCCACCTGATAGTTCCCCATGCTATGAGAAGATTTGCTGCTTTATCAGTCAGCATATTTCCCAAGTTTAGTACTACTTCAAGGAAACCCTGAAATAATAACTTGCTGTTAATACTGTTAATGTATAATGAATGTTTCATACCAAGATGAACGTAGGCTCTGAATCTAAAAGATCGTGTCATGCTGAACTTTAAATTGGGAAATGAAATGTATTTAAATTAGACCGAGGAAGGCTCTGATTAACAGCTGTTAGCATTAAACTTGGCATTTTATTAAAAACACATGACACATGCTCAATAAAAGAAGCCCTGTATCTTCCTAGATGTATTTCTGTATACATTTGTCTTTATGCTGTTCTTTTACAGAGAATTGTCTAAGTATCTGCATATTCTTTGTGGTGTTGGGTTGACAAACGTGCCTTTCCAAATGACTGCTCTATCTGATGCAGCCATAGCTAAGTTTTGAAATACTTGTATTGATTGTATGGTGATCATCTTGCTAAGGTTGTACATAATTTACAATGTACACTCCAGATCTTTTCCCTGAGCAATTGATTTGATACTTCAAGGAATCTTAGGTAAATTAATTTGAAAACACAGGGTAAATTAATTTGTACCTTCATTTGTCTTTGGCACTAGGTTAGTCTCTTCTATAAGAACCTGCTTTAAATCTACCTGCACAGTGGAAAAATTCAAGAGACCTCAGAGTGCCAGACAGGTCTATAAAGAAATATGGAGAACCAAATATCCTAAGCACAGGAAATAAGGGAATCTTGATGTGTTAATGGAAGATAAAAGCAAAAATGCTTCTGTTGGATTAATTCTGAATTAAAATTGGAGCAAGTCCTATTAAAGACGAGTGAAGTTTTTAAGAATATGATGGTAACTGCATCTGGGTATGTTTATGTTCTGATGAGCTGTAAAAAGTCGATGTTTATGCAAGATGGATAGGTATTTTGTCTTTAGAAGGAAAGTATGATCTCCTACAGACTTAGCTAGTTCTGCTGAAGACAATTTCAGCTTTTAATTTTTGAAGATGTCCAGTATTATCTGTAGGTATAAGCTATGAACAGGTATTTAATTTCTCTTTATTTAATCAACAATGAATCAGACTCAATAGAGAGGAAAGCAACACAGTCTTTTATTGCCAGTTTTAATCACATAATGATTGGTAAAAATTATAGTTGTTTGTAGAAGCTGATAAACATGCTCCTTACATGAAAAAGTGATGCAATCTATTTCAGGAATATGCACTTAAATATTGTCTGTGAGTGGTGAGATTACTGAGCTGAACTAAAGGCAGCAAGGTAAATATTTCATGTTGCAAGACACTAAGGGTCTAGTAGATAAGTGAAAATGCAAATTAAACCTGTTACTAGTGTTTCAACATCAGAAAGTTCACCTATAGTCATATGTATTATTGCTTTGATAAAATGAATGAAAAATAACATCCTTTGGAGATCGACTTTGTTTTGCTGGCTTATTGCTGAAACTATTAATTGGGAATTCACCCAGTAAGCTTTGGTGGGGATGGCTGCGGAAAGTTAATCTAAGTAGATGTTCTTGTGCAACAAAACAAAGTTCTGCATGTGAACTAACCAGATTAGATATAAATATTAATTTAAAAGTACTGATAATTTTTAACAATTCCCAGCACTGACGTTCTTTCCCTGTGAATACAACATAGCTATAAAACTAGTCTTTACATGCTCATGAAAACTTCTGTCTAGCATATAGATGTACTATATCTGATTTTTACAATAATAAAAGTAAACCAGGTTAAACAAAATCCCTCAAAAGGAATGAACCAACAGAAATGTTATTGCATAGACTGTTTGAAGATTACAATCATTTTTATCTATTGTAAGTTTTATAGATAGAGCATATTACAGTACATTCTGTTGCAATGACAAAAAATATGTAATAATGCATTCTTTAGGAAGAGCACTTTTGTACATCATGATTTAGGAGGAGAGACTCATCTGTTTTCATGAATTATGGAACTTGAGTTGTTTCTCTTAATCTGGCTGCAAATGGAACTGCCAGTTTATTGAGGCCAGAGTGTAGTTTCTGCTCACTGCTGATAAGAAGTGGCTGGCAGCACATGCAATCTGATCAGGTGAGGACGGACTGAATGTCAAGACTGTAATGCGAGGCATGGTAGCAAGTCACTGAAAGTAATGGCTTTCAAAATTTCACTTGGTTACTTCCAGTGTCGTTCATTGTCTGCCATCTGCTCTAAGACATCCAGACCATAAAGCAAAACATGAAATTATCTACAAACTTGATTTGCTTGATGGAGGTGTACATGCAGTTTTGCAGCCTTTCAATTTGGGCCAAAACAGGTTGTTTAACTAGTTACTGGCTAGTTCATACAATGTTAGCATGTTGTTGAACTTGTCTATCTCTACCCTCTGCAAAACTACTTACTTTTGAAATCTAAATCGTCAAAACCTAATGTGATATTTAGCTGCTTTTGGTTTGTTCAAATCTGCTTTGTAAGAATTTGATTTCCAATACTTCTAGAAAGGTGTAGTGTATGGAAAACATGCACTGTCAGCCTGTGAGAATGAGTTCATCTGCAGGGGTTTTTCAGGGAGATCAGCTGGGAGCAGAGATACTGTCAGAAAGCCCATTCAGCACCACTGGACAATGGGGCTCTGGAATGAACTAAAACTTCTTCACCAGACTGCCTGGGGCTGGAGTTGTCAGAGGCTAGTCCTAGCAGAGAAGAAATTAGCTAATGTCAGTAAAGAAGCATCCTTCCCTGCGCCTGCAGGTAGGCTGGAGTCGTGATCCCAGGGTATTTCTGACTGGCTTGCTGCTTTGTTTAAAGAAGAAAAATATCCAAGAGATGTTTATTCCTTAGTGGCTGTCCAGAAAATGGAGCGAGGAATAAAAGTTTTGTATCATCTCTCAAAACAACTTAAAACCGTGGTTGCAGCTATGGATCCAAAGGATAAATGCTTTAACCCTCTGATTACCTTGTGCACGCACCTTTGTCTGGAAGCTGTATGGTATTCTGTGTGTACATTTTCTGCCTGAGGCTTGGACATACTGCTACTTCATTCTGACACTTCTTGCATGATATTAAGTTTGAAATGCTTAAGGTGCACTCAGTTGCTTTAAAAAATATGGCTTTTAATTTTACTTGTCAATGTGTTTTCAAGACTAATTTTGCTGCTAGGGCAGTGACAGTGTGGAGAGCTGTGCACCACGAGGTGGCACTGACGGCGTGTGATGATGGTCCCATCGCAGGCTTCGGTTCAGACAAACCTTGGAAAAGGGATCCTACACCAAAGGCCTGAACTAAACTCCCTTTGACCTCCCTGGGAATTACCTGTATTGTGCAAAGAGGATCCGAGGTGTGCATGCACGTGACATAATGTATGAAACTGCAATGTGACAGATCTCAGCATATTCTTACCTGATTGCATGACTTCAGAAGTGTCTATAGGGAGGCTGATAGAATATCTGTAAAAGGGAAAGTTTGGGACTTCAGCCTCGATGGATTTCACATGTGCTTCTGTAGTAATGCCGTCTTTACTGATAGCCTCATGAGCCACCATTCTTGTTTCCTCTTTTTTTTATTTTTATAAATAGTGGTCCAAACGAAACAAAATTGACTTGATTTGAATTTCTCAGTACAAGACTGATCAGTTAACCTCATACCACCAGATACAGAGAGCACAAGCTGTTTGAATTACTTTCCCTTGCAATTGTCTTTCATCTTGTTGATTGCATTTCTCCCTATGGAAATACAAAATAGTATTCTTCCTTAGTGATCTGATCTGTCTTGAATTTCTAGCAGGCTTCTTCCTTACCTTAAGATCAGAGAATAGCTCATGTCAGTGTCAAGACTGCCTCTACCCCCATGATGGTGTTTGTACTCTGCCTTTAAAAATGTTTCTGAAGGAGCTGCCAGCATCCTGGGACAACTTGCTTCTAGTTCTCCTGTCTTCTGAGAACTACTTTCCTGAAGTGCAATTTCTTTTTTCCTGTGTTATTTTCTGTCAGTTTTTAAATGTATAACATACTATTATTTCATAGTTGCTTATGAAAGTTACCTTCTACCTTGGCATTGTCAGTCTGTGCCTTGCACTCAGTGTGACATCAAGAGTAGCTCCTTTTCATCATCATCTCTGAAAAAGATTCCTGTGGAATTCAAAAGTCTGCTGGCTAGTCAGCATCCTGCTGTGCTGGTCTTCCAACAGCTACCTTTGTAGTTAAAATTCCTTGTCGTTGTCAAGCAAGAACTAGACCCTACCCACCAGATCTTCCTGGTTTTAGGGTCCACTGTAAACATTCTCCATTGATTGCATTTGTGATCTTCTCTGATTTTACACCCCTCTAGTAACTGAAGATTAAAAGAGAACACTTCTGCTTTCCTCCTTCAAGGCCCTCTTGTAATTCTACCATCATGAAGACCCATCCCACTTCACCATTTGAGTCTTATCCAAATAAGCATGATTTCCTCTTGCAGCTGTTTTTTTATTTTTTAACCTCAGACAAACCCATTTAGACTTTGACTCCCAACCTGGGGCTACAGAAAACAAGAATTCCTTAATATCTTCAAGGCAATATATCTCATGCTAACCCTCCTAAGTCTGATTGTGTTATGTTAGTATTGAGAAGGTAAATGGGGAGCCTTACAAGACAGACCAAGAGCCTACCAAAAAATAATATACAGGTAGCCCATCTTGCTTGGTATTCAAGCCAATCTAAAATAGTTACATTACTTTGTTCAAAACAGAACACAAGTAAAGACCTTAATCTAAGATTTAGAGGAATTATTATGATAGACTTTCAAAGGAGACTGAAATGATAGAATAGAGAAACATTCTGAAGTCCTGTGGGATAGACTAGACAAACATCTGACAAAAACATTTGACAGAATTCTCAGAGCTTTGTGGCCTTGGATTATAGGGGTCTACTAGGTGATACCTCAGTGTTTGTCCCAGGATTTTGATTGTGATTCCAGTCCTTTGACTCATGGCTGCTGCTTAAGTGGGGAAGTTTGAAGTGAAAAGTATAATTTAATTCATTTTAATGATATAAGTGCTTTATGATGTGTCTACTGCATAATTCCAGTTACCTGGTGCTTAATGCCAGCTGAATGTTCATAGTCTCCTGTCTGGGCTAGCAAGATATTTCCCATTCTGTCCCACATAAGCAAGGGTAAAGGGCCTTTACTGAGTCAGAAGTACGCAAATGCAGTATGTTATGTTCCTATATAGACAGATAGGCAGGCTTTGACTAAACAAGTAACACGGCTCATAGGGTGTCACTTAGTATCATGCCAAGGTGATCAAGCTACTGAGTGACTTAGTTGACTGGATTTAAAAGCTCTCAGCATGGTGTGCTGTATTGCATTTGCTGGAGGTCTTGTTTGTTTTGTAACAAGCACGCTTAAAGTTGGTAGTCTTCTGCTAATATTTTGGAAAAAGCACAAAATTCTGATTGGCATTAGCTGATCAAGTCTTTCCATGCAATATGCTTTCTGGTTCTGAAAACTTAATGAAAATGGTACCTACTGCATGAGCTCCCTCTCTTTGCTTGCCATGGGATGCAGGTTGAGCATGTTTTCTTTGAATTAGGATGCAAATAGAAAAACTAGAGTCTATTCTCTCATGAGCTCCTCTTCACTACACCTTGATTTGCTTCCGTGTGATAACCCTGCAGAAGCAGGAGGGTGGAATCCCACAAATAGATATGTGATTGGTACTTAACAAAAAACCTTCATCCAGTGACCAAGAGGCAATATTTGAAGCGTGAAAATAAGCAAGGAGCTGCTTGTTCTGAATGCTTGAGCTCACAGTGCTGAAGGCTCAGAAGGTTCCTAATGACCTCAGTTACAGTGATCAGATCAGTGGATGTGGAGTAGAAACAAGTGGGTGAAGGCTAGGTTAGCGTGAAATGAATTTTGAAGAGTTGGTTGTGATTGTTAGACATTGTGGTATGGTACCTTGTGTATACTGACTGTGAGATCTGACTGTGATCTTGCTTTCTTAACATAAGAGTTGAAGAAGGACTCTCTGAAGACTTAATATTTTTAAGGCCAATAATAGAATTAGCAAAAATTTTATTTTTTGCTTTTTACTTCTAAAGTATCTAGTCTCATACGGTTACTTATGCACTGAGGGATGTTGCGTGGAAAACTTATACAGATCTTCATAGGTACATGTACATATTTCTGAAAAGAATTCGAATTAATTGCTGGTCAGATGTCTGAGATATTGCAGTTCAGGTAGTAAAGGAGTCTGAGGAGGAAGAGATGCCATATTAAACTCATACAGCTGCCCTTGACTGACTACTTTTGGAAAATTCTCCCAAGTATTATAGTCTCATCACAAGAGAAACATACAAGCATTGATCTCTGGCTGGGCTACATGAAAGGGAAAAGCTAAAATATAATGGGGTTGTTCAGTGCTAGATGATGTACTACAATGATCTTTTAGATGTGTGTGAGAAAAGCACAGTCTTGCTTGAATGTAGCGGTCTCAGAGGGTTCTCTGACACTTTTACCTCAGCATTCCTCAGAAGCTCATGAGTATACATAGGTTTTGGATTTAGATCTTGTTTGATGTAAACTTTAAAATGGTTAGAAAACACCATAATACAGAGGATGGTTCTAAACTACGAATTGAGCTCCTGAACTCTTACAACTAGTGCCTATTGCATGTATAATGTTGCTTTCATATGTCAATGGAGAGAAATGCAACTGCAGGAAAGCACAGAAATGTTGCTGAGATTCTTTTGAATGTCATAATTAATGAAAACACTACATATTCATGTCATAGAAATCATGTACCTGGTATCTTCCAAACAGCCTCAGAGCTGGCTAACTGTTGTATGCTGTTTTCTTTACTGACAAGTTTTCCAGTCTTAGACAGAATGTATAAGACTTGCGTGATAAGAATTAATCTGAACTCTAAAGATTTAAAGCTTAATTATAATTCTATTCCAAGGCAATGGACTGTGTGAACTGTTGTTACTAAACTGTACTGTGTAAACACTGCATACTGATAGAATTTGCTTGTCAACCCCAGTGGCATTTCTGTGCATTAAGCTTGTTGTTCTGCCAGCCTAGTGCATCACGGGAAAAGATGAGTATCTCAAGGGAATGTGATCTGCATTTTTAACAAGAAAGTCAACCTCAAAGGTGCCATAGACACTAACAGAGATTATTTTGCTGAAGAGACAGTTGGTTTATTGCTTGTAAATTTTTGCATGCTTAAGGGACGACATTTATGTTGCTGAAACTGACAATATATCCTTTTTTGTTTCATTGCTGATGTAATAATCAGTAAATGATCTTGATAGTGTAACACCTTAGGAAATAGTCACTAAATCCAAAGATTCTGAGAAGCTACATGTGTTCCAGTATTTGTTTTCCTTAGTGTCACTCAAACTTTAGATTTGTGTGACATACTCCCAACTAAAGAGAGTGACTTGACTCATGACAGGTATTCTAGCACAACAAGTACAACAGCAAAAAGACCAAAACAGTTAAATACAAGGCTTGGGGTTACTTCTGTTTCATTCACAAATTGGAGCACTGGATTACCATCCTCATGCAAGTCAAGATCAGGTTGTAATTTAAAAAGAAAGTTGCAAGCTGAAGGTTGGGAATAACAGGAACAGAGAAGAATGATATTAAGACACTGGCTTATGCCTCGTTATAGCAACTACTTAAATTGGTGACCGAAATCCTATTAAACTCCACTGGATGTGGAGCAAGTTGTCTGTTTAGGTATCTGCTGAAGTAATGTAATCTGTGTTTTCCAAGTGGATGATGAAAGTGATGCAAAAAGGTACCTCTTAATTTTGCTTATGGTAGGAAGAACAAGCATGCTCTAAGTTCAATAAGCTGCTGTCAAGTTGCACAACAGAACTTTCAGAGGACAGAAAATTTTCATGCTAGTGGTAGAGACAAAATATGAAGTAGTACAGAGCTGCAGTAGATGATTATTCATTGACTTAAATACAGAAAGCTGTTACTTTTATTTTGCTATTCTTTTGATGCCACTCAGTTCTTCAGATTTTAGAACTTCTATTAAGAAGACATGCGTTCCTAAGATCAGAACTCCTGAATTCTAATGCTAATCAAAACAAAAATCTGAAAGGTACTGAAAGGTAAATTGTAGTGGATTCTTTAAAGAAAAAGTTTTGAAGAAATAGGTGTTGCACAGAAGTACTTCTTAGTACATGGATTTTTACTTTATATTTTCAATATAAAATGAGCTTATATGGCGTGCTTCAGTTTTTCTGCTTTCCAAAGGGGGTAGCGTTTCTAGGTATAAGAATTGATCATATTTGTTTTATATTTGCTTTGTATGAAGAATTCTTTTGCATCAAGAACTTACTGTAGTTAGTAATTCATACTGACAAATGCAAGCTTTCATAACTGTTCACTTAGTATGAGCTCAAGCCAGAAACCGATCTGGCTGTGATCGATTTCTTGTTGCAACAAATGAGAAATCAGAACACCAGTAAATATGGGAGGATTTTAGGATTTTGTTAGGAAAACAGAGCTTTGCCAGACTAGCTTTATTGTAGGTAAAAATGACTTGAAATCTTTTGAGCCTCTTCCATTTTACCTCAGGACTTTCTTCAATAACGTTTTTGTGTAAAACACTAGCACTTATCAAGAAGCAGCAAAGATATTCTGTCTCTTGGCCCTTCTTTATGGTGCAGAGAGACAATTAAACTGCAAACATTTGTCACAAAGTTTTGTGCCTTTACTGCAGCAGATACAATGGTGTCTGAGTTCAGTTCTCTACAAGTTGATGGGAATGCTGTAATTGACTTTGTTGGGAACAAAACTGGGCCAGGTATTTTGAGCCATAAATATCACTGTTTTGAAAATGGAACTACTTAAATAGCAGTGCTGGCAATGGATCATCCCAAAGTAAACTGGTTTTACTTAAGTTTTATTATATGAAGGCTAGTCCTTATTCAAAATTTGTGGGGGAGCCCTGATAACACTAACACTTTTTTTTTTTTTTTTGCACAGTCCTATATATATGTTAATGGAAGCACTAAGAGTTCTGCAATTCAATAAATATGCCACATGTCTATAGCAACCTGCTGTTTAAAATGCTCTGAAGATTGATACCTATTTACAAAACAGCAATCTGCATTCAGCCTTTCCTCCTCTTTGATCAGAATCCATCTGTTTGACTGTATTTGATAGTGGATTGTTTTTTGACATATCTTCAAAAAATGTTGGTCTCCAAGTGCTGCTCCATTCCTACCTACTGTGTTGTTTGTCAGCATAATAGCTTCAAATTGAAAAGAGAAAATCCTGCACTTCCAAACAAGTGTTGTACTTCTTGGTTCTCTATGGATTGAGGATGGGCTGACCCTTTATGAAAACTATCAAATTTTGTTCTCAGTTTCACCTTTATGAACCTTAGGGAAAAAAATCTTGCTATTTTCAGTCACTGGAATAAAGCAGATGTATTTTTTTCCATATAGTTATTGAATATTGAAATACAAGACTAGATGCACTCAAAAAAGGTTTTGATTTAATTATCTTTATTTCCAGTAGTCCTAGACAATATCTGTGAAAATGAGAAGCATGTGTATTTGTGACCCTACAGAACTTATTTGCAAATGCACTTTTGTATTGAATACGTTAATGAACCTTCAGTTCAAATTCAAATAAAATTCTAAATAAATGTAACAGGTGGCTATAAACATAGTAGTTCCGCTGGAGTAGTTTGTATTGTGATCTACCACCTGCCACAACAATATAGTTATGTCCCTGATCAGATATGCTTATAATAACAGAAGGCAGTATCATCCATTTAAAAAAAAAAAAAA